>VZTJ01003620.1:1081612-1223483 GCA_013397795.1 Orthonyx spaldingii
GGAAGGGAAGGGAAGGGAAGGGAAGGGAAGGGAAGGGAAGGGAAGAGACTTCCCTACCACTATTCCACCATGCCCAGTCAGGAAGGATTTCCAGGTACATTCTTCTCCAGGTAGACAAGGAAGAGAGTGACAATATATTATGAAGCAAAATCAGCTTTTGGAAGATACAGGTTTCATTCTAAGCCTGCAGTTGAAGATTTAAATGTCTCCTGCCAATTTGTAGCCCCAGCCTCGGTGATCATCCAGCAGCAGCGTGGAATTGCAGAGGTGATGGACATCCTGAATTCCCCTTTCCCTGCATGATGGCTCACTGCTCCATGCTTCACATAAGCATGAAAACCATTGCAGAGCACAGCCTTTTGCTCAAAAAAGAGATGGTTTTAACCAGCCTGCTCTCTTCATGGTATTCAAACTATCAACAGTAACCTCCTGTTAGTAACTTAGTTTTGTCACATGATTGATTAAACAATGAAATTTGGATACTTTCCATGAAACAGAAGTTGGAAATCACATTTCTTAATTCAGGACCTGTACACTTACTAGTCCAGTGTAACAGTGCCATGTAACCAGGATTTTTCACCAATCATTAGTGAACAAAGTTGTCTAACACCTCTGGCCACCACTGGATGCTCACACAGAACAAGTCATGAGTGTCTTTTTCCATTAAAGTGCTGCTGTCATAATGTCAAAATGCTAAAAACAAGGACATCTCAAAGGATATTTAATGTGAAGAACGTCTTCGTTTTCATCTACATTACTAAACAAATTACATATTGTGTTCCATTCACACTGAAAATTTTAAAATACCATTTCTAATAAGTTTTAGACAAATACATTGAAAATTTTGTCTCCCATGTGAAATGTACCACTGGCAAAACAGCGTAAACTTAGCCACTCCTGTGGCCTATTTGTCACAAATTAAAAAAAACAAAACCCTCACAAGGTGCTCAGAAAATACCAGTTTAGCAAATGTTTCACACCACTACCTTCATTTCAGCAAATGTTCAACTTCAGCATGTACTGTCACATATTTTATCCAGAATGAGGAAGACTCACCTGCCCATAAAGATCAGGGTTTGGAGGCAGCTGGGGGAGGTCAGAGCACAGCTCTAAATCAAGGAATTGGAACCTGAAATCTTGTACTGGTTTGGGGTCTGACAAAAAAATAAAAAAAAAAGGGGGGGGAATTATCAGGATCCTTGAGGAAGTGGGGGCAAAGGCTTCATCCCACAGGAAGAAAATAATCTTCTGAAATCTGTGGAACTGTGTAAGATCTGCAGAAATTAGAGGTTGAAAAGTCGGGGAATTCTGTTTCCGTTCCAAAAAGTAAAGCTGAAGTAGGCAGAGTTTGTTTGTATGATTGGTTGGTTTGGTTTAATACCTTTTATTCTAATTGTTTCCCAATTAGAAAATTCTTAATAATCCCAGGTAATGTTGTGAATCATAATGAAAACCTTTCCTAAATTTAGTTTTCCCAGAATATATCTACCAAAGTTTGGCATCTCTCCTTCAAAGCCAGACATTATCTTGGAAAAATGAAGTCACTGATTGGTTTTCCTAATTGAGTATTTGAGAATCAGGCTTCCATTGCCCAAGAATTCATGACCAGTCAAGTCCTTTTCCCCACCTCTCAAATATCTCATATTTCATCTTGCTGCAACAATGAAATCAGATTGTACCTGACATTTTCCACAAGTATTCTGCATCTCTTTTCATAAAATATTTTACCCTCAGTTTGGGTTAAAATTTAGCTTAATTGTGTCAAAGTATCAACAGGCCATCTTTTGCTTGAAATCTTTTTCTTCTCTCTCCTGTCATTTTTACAGGCAGCTCAGCAGATAATTTTATGCTACTGCAGTCACACAAGGCAGATTCTAATATTGATCTGAATTTTTCCCTTGAATATGATTTGCATTCCCAGCCTGATCTACTTTTTTTTTTCTTCCCACAGAACATGATTTACATTCTTAGGTCTTGCTGCTTCATTTTAAAGCCATCTTGAAAAAGTCTCTTTCTAATCATCCTTCTAAATTCATGTGGGAATAACTCTTCCTACTGATGCTTAGGAGAGGAAAATTTCAAATAAATGGATGCTATTCTTGCAGACTATAATGACTGGAAACTGTATTTGTTGATGGAAATTAGAGAATTTTTATAGCTTACTAATAATCCAGCTCTGGGACAGCTAATTACCAGGGCTTGCCATGTCTGAATACTGAGGAAGTGCATTCAATCTTCCAGCTCCTCTGAACTGGGAGAAATCAGCAGGCCCAGCCAAAGCCCATCCTCGTGCCACAGCCATCTCCAGCATGAAAACCCATCCCACATACAGAAAAGAGAGAGATTTTCTTTGGATCAGATATGGGTAGCTTGGGCAAAATTAATTTCCTTGTGGCCAGGGTCTACTTCTGTTTGCCATCCCCACCCTCTGCTGGAGGGCCAGATCCATCCCAGAGAATTCATTCCATGGCCTCACTCCTTTGGGCTCTTGCCACCCTCCCAAGGTCTCCTCTTCCACCAGACTTGGAATTGCACCCTTCAGGTAACACAGTCCATTAAATCCAACTGTCAAAATGACAGGGCAACGAATAAAACCTAAGTGGCAATCTCATGAATTGTGCCCAAATTTAAAAGTAACTCTGGGGCAAGGATCAGTGATACTTTCTGAGTTCTTACTCGGTTGTTCTAAGTTCATTCACTTTTCTATCTCAGTTTCTAAAAGCACCTGTGTTTTAAATTTTGCTTCTCCTGCAAGAAAGGTGCCTGCTCAAAGTTCCTTCTGTTCGGTCTGAATGACAAAAAGGAATTTACCTTGCTACTATGCTGTTATCCTCTTATCATTATTACATTCCTCTTTTTCCACACGTGCTTTACTCACTAGAGGTAGTAAATATTACAGTTTTGAACACAGCTGACATGTCACAGTTGTCCAAAAACACTGAAAAAGGAAAACAGGAAACCACATTTCCCTAGAATTTTTCATAGTAGAATATTGTATCACACTGGAGAGACAAAATGGAGAGATTTTGTACATCACTAGTTATTTGATTTTATTATTGCAGTGTATGGGAAAAGGAAACTGAGATTTTAAGGAACTCCAGACAGGACAGACACAAGGCGTGTGCCTCAGAAAACATCAAACGTTGGGCTGGATCTTGATGACATAAAAACTCCCCCAAGATATCAGCATAAGAATTGTAAATATAGACTAAAACATCATATTTAGCACCATGCCCAAGAGTTTTGGGGACTGAAAGCCAAGACAGTAGTAATGACAAAAATTCATATTCCTTGAAGCATTACTGACCAACATACATTTAAGTGACAGATAAAACTAGGAAAATCTGTGACATATCTCCTGCTTGTATTAACTGAGTACTACTTTTTGCAAGCCAATTGAAGTTCCACTCATCTTTAAATAAACAAAAAAAATAGATATATTTTAATAAGTTCCCAAACCAATTTGAATGGTGCAGACATTTCTGCTGAGCTCATTCTCCACTCACACCTGCCTTTATGTACCAGCAGCAAAGACAGGTGGGCTGAAGAGGAGCTGGGACTCTGACCTGTACAAACGAAGGGAAATCTGCCCCAGGACAGTGATTTTGTGGGACTGGCAGGATGTCTTTCCCATCATCAGAAGCCTTATCTCGGTGAAGCTCCCTTCAGCTGTAACCTCTGTGAGGCTGCTCAGCCATCGGCACTTCGGGTGGTAGAATTGCGTAGAGGAACCTGCAGATTCCAGAGTGTTCACCTGAATAAACCCCTCTGACTGCAGAAAATGTCCTTAACCAGAGCACAAAACTGCAGCACATGCTTTGAAAGTGGGATTCTTCATGAAAAAAATAACTTTGGGCATTTACAGGGCAATGTTGTTTGCCATAGAACAAATTATGAACAATGCAAGGTGTTCAGACTTTAGTCCAACACCAGAATTAATGAGGTGATCTCACTCACCATAACATCTGCAAATTACTCATGTGAAGTAAATCACATTTGCCTGTGCCATATCTACCAGGCTTTGTGACTTCCTAGGCCTTGTATTTGCCCAGAGAGAGCTGGAGCCCAGAGCTGATACTTGGTGCCCTTCACTTCATGCACAGCAGGGTTAGAGATGCAGGAAGGTCGGCTCAGATCAGGATTCCCCTCTGGACAGCCCATCCCTGTGTTGGTCAGAGTGTGACAGTGGGGATTTGGCTCCTAAGCTGTGCAGTTTAGCAGGGACAAACCTCTACCTGAGCATTCCTGGGGCTTGGCCTTTCAATCTGCGATGTATTTTACACCACCACTTTATTAATGATTTTGTCAATGTGCTCCGAGTGTTTAGTGAGACCAGAGAATAGTCTCAGCATCAGAGTGCAATATCAGAGTATAACATTTTCTTTTTAAAAACACAAAATTTAACATTCAGCTACAACTACACTACAGAGCATTTCTGATTGTTTCTTACGTGTAAATTCTGATGACTGCAGTTCTGATTATTGATCTAGTTCTTTGTTGCTGTTGTGCTGATGATCTCTATTCTTACATATGGAAGCTTTTTTTGCTCCTTCCTTTTCATCCAGAGCCATTTCTTGATGTTAAGCTGTGGCTGCCCATGGCTGTGCTTTTGTTTCCTGGTTCTGTGCCACCTCTTGGTGGATGGAGGTCATATAAATTTCTTTATTTGATTTTGTATTTTGAGATGCTTGCTCTCTTCACTATTTTAAGGTTTTAAGTAAACCCTCTTCTCTTCTAGCTACTGTAACGCAATTAATGGGCTGATTTTCTACACAGGTCAGTCCTCTGAACAGTGTATACAACCATGGGAATGGAAATGAAGCCAGTTAACTGCCCCAATATCTCAGTCTAAAGAAACTGCACATTCCTGAAAAGATTTCACCCTGCCAATCAGATTAGCAGGGAAACCTAATCCTCTGAAATATTGATTGCTCCAATACTTCCCAGGTAACCAGCAACAGGACAAGAGGAAATAGCCTCAAGTTGCACCAAGAGAGGTCTAGATTGGATATTGGGAAAAATTTCTTTGCTAAAAGAATGATCAGACAATGGAACAGGCTCTTTTGTTCAGGAGAGAATTTATATGTCATTTATATGTCATCACATACCTAATTTGTATTTATTTTTATACATATATGTAAAGATAGATATACTAAAAGTCCAGTGGCTACACACCTGAATATGGCAAGGTAGAGTTGCTGTTTGTATTGTGTGATTGCTTTTTAGAAATCTTCCAGGGATTCTGGAAGAGTTTTAGTCCGTGCAGTTGGTAATCTGAAGTGTCAACCCATCTGCACTAGTGGCACACCAATGCTTTGCCAAGAATTATAATATCAGAAGTCTTTTGGCACTTCTGAAATCATCACCAGATCTGACACTTGAGATTACAATTGCCTGAGGGGGAAAAAACCACAACTTTTCTAGAGCAGCATCAGAATAATTTCAGAAACAGCTCTTAATTTGCTGTGATGCATGGATGGAAGAGAGGGGCTAAGGCCCTAGTAACTAAATACTCATTTTAGAGTTTGGAAAGGCTCTCAAGTGCTCAGCACTTCCCTGTTCCCATGTAGGCTGCTCGGAAGTGTCTGTGTGTTATACAACAGCTCTGTAGAGCAGCCCAAGGGCAGGCTGGAACCATCAGCTGAAGGAGGGAATTCTCATCTTCAGGCAAACCCAGAATGCTGCTAACACCAGAATACTCCTAATGCAGCACCAGAGAAAGAGGCTGGCTGGAGAAGGGAGGTGTGAGAGACAAGGCATGGGGTTCTCTCTAAAATATGCAGTGATAATTCTGTTCTTGCAGACAGAGAGAAGTGTTAGGAATTACTAGATTAGAAGACTTTTAATAACCTTCAAAGGGGGAGTAAAAAGAGGACTTGGAGAGGATGCCTTCAGTATGAAAAACAAATTAGATTGATACATGAAGTAGTTAGGATGCTGGAAGATAATCTATTTAATTTGGAAAAAAAGCTATGAACACTTGGTACATTCCCTGAAAAACATTTTGATCTGCTTCAATGGTAGCAAAGTTGCTTCTGGAAGGTGTAATTAGATCTTTGTCAGCTTCAAATAGTTGCCTTCCACTCTTTGTTGTCTTCCATTCTCACGTTCTGGGTGCAGAGCTCCTTGGTTTGCACACATCCACCAGAGCAGGGCTTCTTCTGGTTCTGTTCTTACACCTCATCTGTGTGAGTGTGTTGGTGGTGCACAGTCTGTTTCTTTGTTGTGTGGCAGGAAAGGAAGGAGCCACAGAGGTGGCTTCTTGTGAGAGGCTGCTGGAAGCTTCTGCCGTGCCCAATGGGACCAACCCTGTCAGGCTCTGGGGATGGACGTGCTGCTGGGCCAGTTAGAGAAGTTAGTAACGCCTCTGTGATAACATATCTAAGAGGATTTGAAACCACCACTGCCCACTCGAATGGCGGTGTGGCCGCCTGGCCGGCAGCAGAGACGTGGTGAGCAGGTCCCTGGCGCAGAACGCAAAATCGACTTCTTGGCACTCAAAGTCCCGCTGAAGTCTTTGAACTGGTAAAAATTGTTGGCAGTGGAGCTTTTCAGGCAACAGTTTTTTTTTCCTTTGTTTTCCTTCTGGTTGGAGAAGAAAAAGAAGTGAGAACATGTGGGAAAGACAACGTGGCGGACACCAGGGTCGGTAGAGAGGGAGGGGGAGAGGGTGCTCCAAGCGTTGGAGCCGATTTCCTTCTGCGGCCGTGGTGAGGCCTGTGGTGAGGCAGGGCTGTCCCCCTGCAGCTCATGGAGTCCACAAAAAGCACAGAAATGCACTCGCAGCCCATGAAAGGGATGTGCACGCTGGAGCGAGTGGATGCCAAAGTAGCTATGAAGAACTGCACTCTGTGGACAAGCGACTTGGGCGCAGCAGTCTTGGGAAAACTGCTGCTCACGAGGTTGGAGTTACACAGGGGAGGGAAGCTTGTAAAGAACTGTCCCCCCTGAGAAGGACCCCACAGTCCTCCTTGCTTTGTATCCCTATGTGTTCGGTGAGAAAGATGGAAAGGTTGGGGGGAGGGAAGAAGGATGTTTTAAAGACTTATTTTATTGCTCACTATCCTCTTCTAATCCTGTTAATAATAAATTTACCACATAGTTTTAAACTGAGCCTTGGTTTTGCCTTAAAATATTTCTCCCACAATTCTTATTCTCAACTCATGAGCCCTTGAATGATATTTGTGAGTTATTTAAAACCACAACAGCGAGCACAGCCCAAGGCTGAGGTTTAACACCAGTGGAACAGGAACAGCAGCTGAGCTGAGGGGCTGCTACACCAGGTCGAGCAAGGACTGACTCCAAATGGGCTCCTACAACCAGAGACAGAGAAAGGGAGAGAAACCCCTGGCTCTTCATCTGGAGGAGACCTTCTAAAGCCCCAGGAGACTGAAAGGAGGTCAGGGGAGCTGTAGTTGAACTGCAGCCCTGTCGTAATGAACACCTTACAAACACACCAGCCACGGCAGAGGCAGGCACAGACTGTGTGCACTGAAATGGGAAAATGTTCTCCAGACAAACAGCCAGGAATACACAGCAACAGGGAATTTCCTATTTAGGCTTATTCAAGTTTTCTGAGTCACAAATTAGCACTTTTAAGAGCTGATCTTTTTCCCAATTGACTTTAATCAAGTGCTTCAGAAGCTATAAAATGTTTTAAGTGAACAGAGCTCCTAAGCAGAGAGCCCAGGGAACAGGATAGCAGCTATTTTGTACTCTCTTTCAATGGCTTTGCTTTGCTTTTTTGCTTTGTTACTACATTTTTACAGTTTTCAACACAAGAGGATCACCACAGCTGTAGGTTTCACAAACGAAATGAGAGGTGCAGGCAGAAAGAGACCCTTGAGGAGACAAGTTCAAGCAAAAAATTAAAAACATTTTCTTGGCAGTGTCAACCTCATGATCTTTCAAGTGTCCAGTTTGCTCTGATCTCTAATGCACTTCATGTAGACAAGAGATTGATATTCTCCAAATGACAGAATCCCTTTGTTTTCCAGTGTATTGTATGAAAACAAAGTCACTTTTGCTTTTTAAACAATACCTCGGGAAAAAAAAAATCAACACACTTCATAATATATGTCTTTTTTTTAGATGTTTAATGAACTGAACTCAGGCAACACTGTTACATTTTAAGGCAAATGGTGTTGGAAATCTGATTAAAATCTGCCAGGAAACAAACACACCCTGTCTGTATCTGCATGGCAATGCCAGAGAAAAACCCATGAGAATTTTGTACCACAGCAGGCTCATGAAGTAGCTGCTCTTGTTGTCAAAGATACTGAATTTCTCTAAGCAGGATCTCTGTAGCTCCTTCCCCCAGTGCCTCCCAGAGCCTTTTTCATTCCCCACTCCTTCATCTGCGCCACCACTACTGCTGCCTCCCTGCCCTGCTCTGGAGCTGTGAACCCAAAGCCACATAAATACTCCTTATTTTACCTCTAAATGTCTGTGCTTCTGCCACAGAGTGTGAAAAATGGTCAGAACGGAGTGGGGAATCGGTGCCTGCTGCTGACAGACCCCATGCGAGCCCCCAGGTGAGGCTGTTCCACCCTGCAAAGCAGCACTTCTGGCGTTTAACACAACCCTGCCTCACCAACACTCAAACCAAACTCCTCCTTTCTCTGATGGTGCTCTGCCTGACCAAATTCGTCTGGATTTTCCCTCAGAAAAGTGAGAAAATGCAGAAATCAGGTGACCTCACATTTCCATCACTTCCTCTGCTGCTTGAGCAGTGCCAGGGGGAGTTAATAGTGAAGAAATCATTATTATTACAGAACAACTGAGTCTTCCAAAACCTTACCTGTAAAACGCTTTGGAAAAGGCTCCTTTCTCAAAATATTTAATTTCTTTCATGAACCTGTGGGAAAAAAACAGGGACAGAGCTGACAAGAGCAGTGACAAGGTGTTCAGTGCAGTCACTGTGCCCAGTGGAGATTCAGGGATCAGAGTTCCACCACAACCCCAGAAGTGTCTTTTGAAGTCATTAGGATTTAACAATTAATAGAGAGATTTGTTTCATAGCTAGACAGAGCCAGATAAAAAAGACGTTCAGTTCCAATTTCCCATTATTTTTCCTGAGGCATTTTAACAGCATACTTAGATGCGTTTTTATGTCCAAACCTGTATAACTGAAAGTGAAAAAATTCAATTCACCCACTTTACTACATTTAAAAAAGAATACTGGGCTCTCTTTTAATAACAAATGTGCAAATAATCATGTCTTTGAACTGAAAGGATGAAAGATATCAGTCCAAACCGAGGAATCAGTGATGATCATTTTCTATGTTATCAATTTTAATACTGACACAATATTTCTGTGATGGTTTTCAAATATTTTACGTTGCCTGAATTGGTATATATTGAAGCAGACAGTAAACGTTCATCCCACTGCAGCCAGCTGCAAAAATCTTTCTTTTTTTGAGAGTTATTCTTTATTAATTGGGTCTCTTGATCCTGACCCTGTTAATTGTTAACAGCAAAGGGATCGAGAGACCTGGGACTGTGTCTGATCCGAGTTACAGCTGCTGAATGTGCTCTGAATATTTCATTATAAGGCTTAATTTTGTACCATGAGACAACTTGAAATAGCTATTATTTTTTCTTACCTGCACTTCCCATTTCATGTTTAATGCTGCTCTCACTCCGTTCTCAAAAACTGCCCCAAATTCCCTCCAACTCAGTTTCTAAACTTTTCCTATTTCACAAAATTTAAAATGGACTTCTACTACATGGTCCGTGTACTTCACAAGGTGTTTTTCTGGTTTACTGCTTTTATTTTCCAAGTGCCTCCCCAGCAGGATTTGTTTTAATTAAAAAAATATTTTTATTTACATGTGATTCCTTTGGCTGACTGTAGAGCTACCCCTAATTAACTTTCATCCCAGTTCAGCGTGTGCAAGCAAGCTTCCCATGGCTCTCAACACAAGCTGGAATATTTGGTTTTCCCCCATACAGAACTTGGGAATTACTTTGGTGAATCAGTGTGTACTTTGAAGGAGAAAAAATGCAATCTGTGTATTTTACAGCTTTTCACAAACCTCCTAAATATCTGCTAATCCAAAGTTCTGTACACATCAGGGCAGGCTGAAAACACAAACACTGGCAAAGAGCAGAGGATGTGGAGTTGCAAACACAAATGTATCAAATTCTGGAATTGGTTCCCATTAATTGAAATACATTTTTCATTACTTTGCTATTTGTCAACTTGTTGATTATGTTTATATTTTTCTGAGTCACAACAGTGATGCTCTTCCTTTGAAAGATAAAAGTTGGTCTTTTTTTATAAATTTGTTTGCCTCAGGTTTGAAATCTTACAGAAGACATCAAATATTCCACCACTTGACAATAAAATCAGTAGTGGCAGTTTAGAATATTTATTCTAAATAATCAAAGGAATTCTTTGATGCATACTTCAATAATTATTTAGTACATTTTACTCCTATAAATATGTTTCTTTGGCTTACAGACGAAAAGAAAAAGTCTTAAAAGGTATTTCAAATGAATAATTCAAACAATGACTGACAGTATAATTGTTTATATTTTTTCCAGGTTGTCACATTCACTTTCTTCCTTCAATTTATAAACCAAGTTATCACTTTCTGTGATATTTATAACATTTGAATAAATAAAAGAAACTTTATGAAGATGTCAATTTTTTTTTACAGTGAATGTGCTCCCATTATTTTAGTTCTTTAGTTGAGAACTTCTGGTACCACTTGCATCCCACCTTTGGTGGGATTTTAGCTATTCTAAGAAAATTTATAAGCACTGGCAATTAAATTGCCTTTTCAATTTTGTACAGCTTATTAAGTTGTTTTATTGTAAAGGAAGATTAATGTCTTCCATAGAAACAGGAAAATACCTGAGCAGGAGTCTGTGGATTAAAGCTGTGGTGTCTTGTACCAACCCCTGTTCTGAAGGAATTCTGAAAGAGACCGAAGCCAATTGAAGTGAGGATGTAAGAAAAGGAAATAAAATCACCAACTGAACAAGAATGAAAATACTAAGATGGAATTGGAAAAACTTCCGTATGTGTGGAAGAATCTCTTAGGGAATGAACCTGTGAAGCAAAACTATCTTATTTTTAAGAAAATCTTAATAAATTCATAAAAAACAGGAGAACAGTAAAGCTACAAAGAGAGGTTAAAAACCTCACTAACAGTAAAAATCTGCTTAGGGCCAAACAAAAATACATAGGCAGCTATAAGAAAAAAGCAAGGAGCAGTACCAAAGGAGCAGGTAAAGAATGGGAACCAACACGTGGAATTATGGCTTACATGGACGGGAAGGATTTTGGATTTCTGAGCTTGGCAGCAGCAGCAGCTCATATAAAATAGGAAATATGGACAGAGGCACTTTGATGTTGATGAGTTAACTCAGCTGCCACAACACTGTCACTTGCCTAAAAGAATTAACAATTATTTCTGAAGGTACTTCCAAACAAAAGCCTCACCTTGGGAAAACAGAAGCTAAGAAATGTTTAACTCATTCACTGTTGGGAGACCAAATCACACACTGGGGCTCTGAGGAAGTTGAATGAATAATTGAATTTCAGCAAATCAATTATGATTAAATCAGGATGAATTTTTTAAAGAGGGGAAAAAAATAAGAAGCACTACCAAGAAAATTCTCCTGGGATCAATGCCACCTTCCTAGTTTTCAGCCAGACAGTTATGTTTTAAAATATTTTGCTCAGAATTCAGACATCTGCTTTACTGTGTGTTTGTTTTGCAGGTTTTGTGGCAGAGGGGTTGGCAAGGGAGGAGGTCTGCTGTTTAAAATGCTGTGCTGCCTCTGTCTTCTCTGTTTTCAATTTATTACCTTATTTAACTGATTGAGAAAAATATTTTAAAAATTGCTAGGTCTCACTGCAATGCCAAATAAAATTAAGGATGTGCTTAAGTACTTAATGGCATGGAAGGAAGAGTCATTCTTCTATTTTCTTCTTTGTTTACTGGAGACTTGTACTGGGCTCAGTTCATTGCTTTCCAAAAAAAAAAAACCAAAAAAACATAGAAAACTTTGTTAATTCAATTAAGGAGCTGAAAGCACACAATAAAGCAAAACATCATTCACAAAATCTTTTCTCTTTGCATGGCAGCAGCACTCCAGGGTGAAAGGACACAAAGGGTGGCCGTCCTTCATGGGACCACATTCCAGGGAAAGCCTTTCAGGCTGGCTGGAGTTCGGAGAGAAAACAAGGGCAGGGCCAGGAGGTTCCTCACACTGACCTCCAACTACTGACACAGGACAGGGAGGAGTCAGAACAAATCCAGATCAGGGGGATTTACTGTTGGCAGCAAAGCAAGGCTGCAAAACCTCCGTGAGGATTAATAAAGTCCCTGGTGCCGAGCTGGGGAGGAGCAGATCCTGCCTGAGGAGCCCCGAGCTGCTCAGCACTGAGGTGTTCTGCTGCTCTGGTAAATGATGCTCTGCAGCATTGATTCTGTCAACACTGTTCCTAATCCTGACATTTCCTGACATTTTCAATTTTGTAAAATAAAAAGAGTTTAAAATTTTTAGCTTTGACCTTGACATAATGAACTGATGGATCACGGCAAGGAAGTGGATGGAGTCTGAGCACATTTGTTCCAGTCTTGCCTTCTGCTGCTATCCAAACTGCAGATTAAATTACAGTTTTTATCAGAGGTTAGCTGGAAAATGGATGTTCTTCCCTGGGGGGGCCAGGGGGGAAGCCATACAAATATTCCATCTTATATTGGAATAGAAATCCCAATTACATTTTAATTCAGGAAGAGTTTCCAGAAGAAAACACATTTAGGCACAAACAACTGGACACTTTTTTTTCAGCTTGCCCAATTTAACTACGTGCCTACAATCTAAATGAATGTGAATATCCGATCTAAAATCCAGAGGTTTTCCTTTGGTGACATGAAAAAAGTAAGATGTTTTGGTGATCCCTGGATAGGCAAGAGCTTGGTATGTTTAACTCTTAGAACTTCTTTCCTACTAGGAATTTGAAATAAAATGTTGAGAAATTAAAATATATACAGTACTAATTGTCTGCTCTGTGTGATTCAGGGGCCAGTCAAGCCTGATGGAAGTCAAAATGCAAAGCAGTTTCTCTTCTTGCCTTTAGTCCCTCTCTTCCTACTAAACACACCTCATTAAAACAGCAGTGACACAAAAACTTTAGGTGAAATCACGGGTGTGACACAGACACTCTCGTTTCTGCCTTCCATGGGTGAAAACAAATACCATTGTTTGTATTGTGAGATCAGTTGTGATGAACTCCTCCGACAGCATCACTTCACATCACAAAATCACCTGATTGTATTGGATACGTCTCTGTGCAATCCCAACAGCAAAAGGCATAAGAAATGAGAATGGGAAAAAAGAGTCCTAATTTGCTTGAGCAAAACAGCTGTTTTGTCATCATATGGCTACACATTCCTTGTTCTGTCTTCCCTCCCTCATGCTTCTTTGAGGATCACCTCAGGAAGGTTTCATGTACTGAAGTTTAAGCCTTTATTATTTTTTAACCTGTCTCATATTGACTTCACACATCAGCCAGATTGAGGGGAACGGTCATGGCCAGCACCCAGACAGGGCAGAGACACCGCAGTCACCCAGGCTTAAATAAAGGTGTGAAACCTGAGCTGGGTCTGGGTCTGCATCGCCCTCCACGGCAGGACAAGCCCTGAGGAACTGCCAGCATCGTTTATTCCTTCAAGGCAGCCCCAGGAACCACAAGAATGGCCGATGACAAACGCTCAGCCTGTGGGACCTGAGCACAGCCTGCACAGAAACAGGCCACGAGCCACGTTTCACCAGGGGAACTTCAAAAGACTTTGCAGGGATGTTGCTGGATTCATATTTCACTGATAAAAAGGCCTTCCCAAGTCACCGTGCCCCTGACTAGCTATTTCCAGTGGGTTTCTGCAAGAAAGAAAAAGGGAATGCCAACGGGGAAAAAGTGATGGTGGATAAAGGAAGGGCAGGTGCTGAGCCACTGACAGGTGAGGGAAAAGGAGGAACCACAGCCTAAAAGGTGGGAAGGAGCCAGGAGAAGTAGAGGTTAGCAGAGGTGGGGGTGAGGATGTACCTGAAAATCAGAGAATCCTGGAATGGTTTGGGTTGGGAGGGACCTCAAATCCCATCCCATCCCACCCCTGCCATGGCAGGGACACCTCCCACTGTCCCAGGCTGCTCCCAGCTCCAATGTCCAACCTGGCCTTGGGCACTGCCAGGGATCCAGGGGCAGCCACAGCTTCTCTGGGCACCCTGTGCCAGGGCCTGCCCACCCTCCCAGGGAACAATTCCTTCCCAATCTCCCATCTGACCCTGCCCTCTGGCAGTGGGAGCCATTCCCTGGGTCCTGTCCCTCCAGCCCTTGGCAATTGTCTCTCTCCATCTTTCCTGCAGCTCCTTCAGGCCCTGCAAGGCCACACTGAGCTCACCCCAAAGCTTCTCCTCTCCAGGCTGAACAATGAGATGGATAAAAATATTTATAGTTTCTTTCTGTCATCTTAGACATTTCAAATTCTTCCATGAGTTTCCCCCATATAAAAATCTAATTGGAAGGATTAAATCTTGGCTTGATAACTGAGCCCTTCTGTCTTTTCTTCTGTGTGCGACTACCTGAATTCAAATCATTTTGGAAGGGTTTGCAGATCCTGCACACACAAACAGCAATGCCTGTGACGTCCCCAGCTGAGGCCAGGCCTCCAGTCCATCCCTGTGCCCTGTCCCTGGAGCAGGGTGACAGGGAGTGACAGGGGGACACAGGGTGACAGCAGTGCCCTTCCTTCAGCACAAACCCCGGCACATGGAGCCTGAGGGTGGCAAAGGGTCTGAAACGATCACAGAGGGATCATCAGTAACCCCCTCCAGAGATGGGTTCCCAAAAATGACCAGAACCTTCTGCCAACTAATCGGGGCTGGGATTATCTCTAAGTTCCTCTCATGGAGAAATCTTATTGAATTGAAAAGCTGAACCAAGGCAAGGACCCCAGAGCCATCTGTGCGCTCTGTCACCTCTTCAGCCAAGCCCAAGGACAAGTCTGCAGAAGGCTGACAGTGCTGGTTTCAGTGTTGCTTGTCTCCAGCATGATCCATATTGGCAGTTTTAACTTAAATCCACTGCTTTGTCTTCCAAAGAGGGACAAGCGCTTTAAATAAATCTTCTCTTCCTGCACTCGGTGTTAGCACTTCATTTTCTCTAAACTCAGTAAAGCATCTATCCTGATTTAACAGACATCTGGGACAGACAGGAGCAACAACATTGCTCATGAAACCTGCAGGACTGCTCAAGAGTACCTCGTAGCAAATGTCTTGGGTCAGTAGTTCAAGCTACAGAACAGAGATAGATTTTTCCATGTTGCATCCCAGCCTCTTTGTGTCTTAGTCAAATCTTATTGGAGTCAAAGAAAATGACCTGGACTGGACCTTTTGCCTGTCAAAAGCAGCTGCTTTCCCACACTTTACAAGCCTCATATTTCTTTATGGCTGCTCGATGGCAACCAGTGAAATCTGAGGAATAGGATTCAAAACTGTCTACCTGCATCTCACCCACCAGCCTGGAAGGGACAACAGTTGTTTAGAGTCATCACACTCCATTTGTGAGAACACAGCATCCAGTGCGGTGAAAAATCCCTGAGAACTATTTCTCTTTAAAATATTTTCCAAGAAAAATCCAATGACCCACAAAGGCAAAGTGTGTGGCTACGTCATGAGCACGAGGCAAAAACCACTTTGTGCTGTAAACAGCCACATCAGTGGCAAAAGGCTGTTTGCTTATTTTTATTTTCCACCTAAAATTGCAACTGTCATGTAAACTCTTTAATAAAGAGATCAGAGCTAGTCACTAAAGTGCTAGTCAGAAATGCCAGGCACTGCAGAAATCAGCATTTTAATTTGAGTTTTGAACAGAATGAAGCCTTAACATAGCTCTCAAGCTATTTAAATATGGGGGAAATTAGCTGAATGAATGAAAGAAAATAACACAGCTGGTGACTATTTAAAAAGAGCAGACTGACTTTTTCTAAGTTCAGACAGGGCTGTTGAGAAATAACTTCTTATAAACGATGCAATATCAGATGTTGTACAAATATACATTTCTATATCCATTTAGCTCTCCAGATCAAGACTTTGACAATAATTAATCATAATGAAAGTTTCTCCGAGAAAACTCAAAAATACTTAACTCTGAAAGAGCCTGCAAATATTTGGTTAAGTTCATATATATACGTTTGTGTGTAAATGTGTGTTTGTATACACACAGTTGGAACTAATCTACTGCAAAGTTCTTTTAGAAGCATCCCTTCTTTCAGTACATTATTTATCTTCACTGAATTATTCTGTAGCATCTGGGAAGACTAATTTAGGCAAAGAAGATTTCCAGCGAAAACCAGCATCCAAGTCTTTTGCATTTTTTGAGCTCCAGTAACATAACAGCTACTCAGAGATTACACACAGGCTGCTCCACCCTCTTCCTGGGCTGGCTCCCAGCAGCTGTCCAACATACGGCTCCAAGCTCCTGAAGAGTTTATTTTGCCACCAGAACGTTACAAAATGTGAAGTTTTTCCCTCTGCAGGCAGAAGACCGGAGTGGGATGGGAGCAGCACAAGAACCTGAGCTCCTCAGCATCCTGTGTGAGATGATAAAAGCCCCCTCCCTGCAGAAATGTTCCCTCCACACAGGATCCCAGCCTCGTCCTGCAGGATTCAGCTGGCAGAAACGGTGCATCTCATTTTTAAAGAGAGACAGAGAGAGAATAAATAAAAAGGAGGCATCAGAAACTCAGGAGCTGTGCAGATAAAAACCTTCCAGCCATCCAGGTGCTGATAAAACTGAAAGATCAATGTATACTTGGGCATCTGTCCCCTCTTCCCACTGCCTGTCCTGTCTCCCACTACTGCCAAGAGTGTGGGTAATGCAGCCCTTCTTGTTCTAATAATACAAGATAGAGCTCTTTGCTTCATATTTTCACAGTTTCTATAGGTCTGTTTATTTTATGTCAGAGTCTCTTCTGCAAGCCAAATAATTTCTTTTCATGGCACACCCTGCAGGGGTTCACTTGGGATATTTTGATTAAAAGAACTGCTTTTTAAAGCTGGATCGGTTTGCAAAAGTGTTTCCATTTCTTTGATTTTCCACTTACATCTTTGTTAGCATGATCCCGAAATCCTTCAGTGGTAATCAGCTCTAAGATGA
Source organism: Orthonyx spaldingii (assembly GCA_013397795.1). Classification (NCBI taxonomy): domain Eukaryota; kingdom Metazoa; phylum Chordata; class Aves; order Passeriformes; family Orthonychidae; genus Orthonyx; species Orthonyx spaldingii. The sequence continues at coordinate 1,098,789 of VZTJ01003620.1, forward strand.
GGAGGAAGGAGAAATCAGACTGCTGAAGTTGTCTCTGCTGCCATCCCAAGACAGAAGCACAACCATAATTCCCTTTCCTGGCACAGGATCTTGCTGGTGGATTGTGCAGGGAGAAAACCAGGATGACATTTGCTGCCTGTCAGCCAAGGAGTGCATTCATTCTACTGTGGCTGGGGGCCACGTGAACTCATCTTGAAGATGTTAATTGATCACTTCTTTAACAAAGCAGAGGAGCCCCTGCAGTAACTGGGTCTGTCCAGCCTTCCCCAACGAGGAGCTTTTGATGTGTTCTTGCTTTTGTTCAACCCTGGGCACGTTTTCATTCCACCCCGAATGCATTTCTCCTTGGCAGTGCCTTTGAAACCCATTCAGCAGGTGGAATGTTCCAGGATATCTCAGCTTTAAAAGCCCAGGTTCCTGTCTGAGGCTCTCATTCCTACAGTACTGAGTCTAATCATTTCCAGTGCCACTGAACAACTTAATAAGCTGCAAAAACTTGATAAGACAATGTAATTGCCAGCTTTTATGTATATTCTTAAAATAGCTACCTTCCTTATAGAGGTTGTCCAGGATGTAAGTGTTAGCAGGAACAATTAAAGAACTGAAACAATTGAAGCAGATTAGAGAATTATAGCATGCAAAAACTATAAAAAAATCCAAATGAAATGTCCTTATTCCTTGTCTTGCACAAACAATAATTTCAGGTACTGGAACAAATTACTCTAAACCAGAAAATCGCTATGAGAAATAAAGATAATATTTATCCATACTGCAGGAAAAATAGGTATAAAGAGCCTTGTATCAGTTCAGGTAATTGAAGATGCTGAAATGAATGAACTTCCTCTCACACATTTCAGGTATTCAAGTCGGTGGAATAATACAGTAATTTCCTTATTCCAAATATTGGTGTTCAACGCCTCAGCAGGTAGAAGGTACAGTCTTGATTGTAAGTTATTTCCACCCCCTCACCCAAGAGCAGACACTTCCCATGGTGTGGAAGCCCCAGGGTTCCCCCTCTGTGCCCTGGTCCTGCCTGCAGCAGGCTGGACACAAAGTCATTATTTCAAATACATCACATTCAGCCTCACACAAAAGGCACAATCACACTCCTTCCTCTGTTTTATTCCAGTAATTCCATCTGAATAACTTCAGGGCTTACTCATAAACACCCTTTGGAAGTTGCTCCCCTTTCTTATCTAAAGCCAGGAAAGCTCAGCTCCTTTAGATAATAACACAACTGTGGAAACACAAATAGGGTCACAGAACAGTGGCTTTCCTCCAACCTTGACTGCTATCAATAACGCATATTTTCTTCTCCACACCACATTTTAATGCATGCTTTGTACCAACACTGTCAGAAGTAATATAGGTTGAGTGTTCTATTATGCATCATATTAAAAAGACAGCAAGGTTTTTGCAGCGCAACCAAAGGGTAAAATAAAAGGATTTGTGGGAAAGTGGTTTGGAAGACACTAAATTAATCTTGCACTCCAATCAATCTGCAAGTGAAAAGATACTTGACTCAATCTGTCAGCAGAGTCAGACAGGTATCAGATCAACTCCGTGGAAATCCTTTTATAAGCCCAAGCTCTGATGAATGCTGCAACCTTACTGGAAGGAATGGCACTGCCTTGCACTCATGCATGGTAATGGGGGTGAAGTTTGAAGTCTGAATATCTGATCAAGGCATTTCTCTGTTTCATAAAAGGCATCTCTCCATTAAGTATTTAAGCAAACAGCCTTGTTCTATCAAAGGATGAGCCTTCTAAAATAATGATTTTGAAATTTCCCCACGACAGAAAATTTCTACATTACATAACCAGACAAATTCTAAATATCTGCTCAGTGCAACACATCTGAATAAGAAGAAAAATAATCAAACTGGGAGGACATTTCCAACCAGTAGTCTTGAGTTTCCCTGCAATACAAATTCATGCTGTTGGGATAATTAATGTAACATTTTATGCACATAAGTGCAGCAAAACCAAAGAAAGTGGAACTACTTTATAATTCTATCTTTGCCCACTCGAAAGCCCAGGTCAATGTTAAGTTTTTCTAGGACATTTGATAATCAGATCCTTCATTACCTTATTCCTCCAACACTCCATTACAGAAAGCAATAGGGTAACCTGATACATTAAGGATGTTAAACTCATTTCAATCACGTCCAGCAGTTCCAAAACAGCTGCTTCCTAAAAATCAAAATGCAGCTGGGATGCCAAAACTGCAGGCAAAGCCAGGGCTCAGCTCTGTCCAGGTTTGCTTTTACTCTCCAGGGCAGATGCTGCTGAAATGTATTAAGCAGCAACATGAGGAGAGGTTTATGAGGAGGCCCCAGGAGGAGCAGAGGGATGGAGCAGCTCTGCTGGGAGGAAAGGCTGGGAGAGCTGGCATTGTCCAGCCTGGAGAGGAGAAGCTTTGGGGTGAGCTCAGTGTGGCCTTGCAGGGCCTGAAGGAGCTGCAGGAAAGATGGAGAGAGACAATTGCCAAGGGCTGGAGGGACAGGACCCAGGGAATGGCTCCCACTGCCAGAGGGCAGGGTCAGATGGGATATTGAGAAGGAATTGTTCCCTGGGAGGGTGGGCAGGCCCTGGCACAGGGTGCCCAGAGAAGCTGTGGCTGCCCCTGGATCCCTGGCAGTGCCCAAGGCAAGGTTGGACACTGGGGCTTGGAGCAGCCTGGGACAGTGGGAGGTGTCCCTGCCCTGGCAGGGGTGGGATGGGATGGGATTTGAGGTCCCTCCCAACCCAAACCATTCCAGGATTCTCTGATTTTCAGTGGCCCTGCAGTGGCCATGGCACTGAACCCTGAGCAGTTCCATTTCAAGCTGGCTCAGGTTGGTCCCTCCTGTAGCTGCACTCCAAAGTGTTACAGTGAGACAACAGGAGCCTCACCATTTTCCCCTCTGAATAATGACATTCTTCCTGTGTAGGAGGGGAAATCTGGTGCCCTGAGCTACTGTGGAAGGGTGTGTGGGCTGCCCTGCCATGCTGCTCCGAGCTCCGTGCCAGGAGCTGCCCCTGCAGAGGGGACAGAGCCTCCATCAGCCACTGCTGAACTCACACCACCACCAGGAGCTTGTTCCCTCCACTCCAGCCCAGCCAGACATGCTTCAATCCAGCCAGGCAGCCGTTCTCTTCACACCTGACAGTGCTGCCTTTGGCTGGAAGCTGATCAAAATCTGCACACAAGCAGAAAGCAGCAGGGGAAAAGCAGGAAGAAAGGGAAAAGGCATGGGGATAGAGTTTAAGATAGAGGTTGAGGACACTTTTTTCCCCACTAAGAACAAAGATGTACCATTCCACATTAAATACATGTGCTAAAATATGCAACTCATGTGGGAATGAGACCTCACAGAGCTCAGGCCCCTTAGTGCAAAATGAATGCTGACTCCAGGGCAAGGTGCAGCCTCAGTTGTGTCGAACAATAAGGTTAAAAGCCTGACAGGAATAATGTTTTGTCAGATGTCAATTCCTTTGTCTTATTTTATAATGGAAAAGGGGTGAAGAGGGTATTCTAGGGAAATATCACCTTCATTCAGTATTAGGAGGTCCTGGAAGCTCTGAGACACACAAGAGCGCAAGCACCTGCTGTGCTTTTCCTGAAAACTTGTCATTTGCCACATGGAAAAAGGAGACAGACAGAGGGAGGGGAGGTGTTGAGTCCAAGCGTGGGTAGCTGCATTGCTGACATTTAGCAACAGTAGGCTGACTTTCAGTGCTGAAAGGGAGCCAGGAAGGCTGAGAAGAAAGTTTGCGGTATCTGAGAAATACTGCAAAGACAGAAACTAAAATATAAAGAAGAGCAACGCAGCAATTGCTATTTACATGACAAGCAGATACTCAGTGTGGAGCTAGGTGACAATGGGAACGTCTTCCATTCCTAGGAGATAAGTGCAAATCAAGGGCAGGGCCATGTGCTCTGTACTTTTGTGGAAATTTGTAGACCAGACTCTCAGTTTAGGTGCTGACTTGGGCCTAAGTGAACCCGTCTGGATTTACACTATCCAAGGGTGTAGCTTTAGCCCATTATTACAGAGATAGAAGATAAATGTCACGGTGTTAGAGATAAGTCCATTTATAAAGTTAAAATGAATAAATAAATCAAATTTCAGAGCAGCTTCTGATCTCAGAAGAGCGTGTCAGCTGCAGAGATTATGATGGCAAGCAATGATAATACATGACAGCAAACACAACAGGTAGGTCTAGGACTAAAAAACAACAATTCTGTGATTTAAGTTCCCCCATCCCAGTTTGGAAAAGTCTGTTCATGTCTAAGTAGGTGCCCTGGGAGACAGTGATACAGGGAAAGCCTCTCTTTCTGTGAACATGTGACACAAAACAAGGGCATCTCTGCAGGAGCAGTTTTTCAGTTTCAGAACAGAAATTTCTATTCCCCATGCAGAAGAGTCCTGCTTACCACAACCAACAACCCTGTTGTACACACCAACCTGGCAAGTGTTGAAAACCCACTACCTTTGTTCATTGAGTCATCACCTGCAAGGCTTTGTAATTTGGGTACAGCCCACAGTGGTGGCACTTTTCTTGGTTTGACCTCAGTTGTGTTACCATGATCTTCATTCTTTGTGGACCTGACATGTCATTAAAGTTTCTGAAAATATCCTTGAGGACCTGAACAGGAAATCCTGACCAAATCTGAGATTTTCAAAGCCATGTCTTCCTTGGGTGTAAGGATGCTGCTGGATACAAACTGGCAAGGGAAGAGCACATTGATTTCAAATCTCGCTGATGAGAAAACATAAACACATCTGACTGTGGACATTATAACAGTCACAGGGGGTTGCACTGAGTAAATAAAAAATAAATAAAACCACAAATAAATCCTTGAATAGCTTAGAGAAAAGGACACATAGAATATGATACAGCTCTATTGCCTACAGCCTATGGGTTCTCTCCTCCACCAAATAAATCCTTTCTTGTTGAAGAGTGGCCACTGTCACCAGAACTCTGCATTAATTTTCTCACTGGAAAGGCACAACTGCTCTAATAGAGAGCTTGTAGCAAAATAACTCTTATCTGCAAAAGAGAATATGATTGTGGGCTCCAGCAAGAAAGAAGTAGATGGAAGAATGTTGAAGAAAGAACAGAAAACCACTGCAAGAAGATACATTATTTACAAATAATTCCATCCAGAAGCAACACCCCCACCTTTTTTTTGTCACATTCTTTTAAACCATTGATTTCAGAAAAGAAACAAAGAGGTGCTGAAAGACAAATGAAAGTCTCAAAACTGCACAGTGACCTTAGCAAAAGAAGGGGAGAGGAAGGAATATCAACAGTGTACAAAAGATGCTAAAATAACACACTCATTTAAGCCTTATTTATTGGCATTAGTTATTCTTTTAAAAATGCACAATTGCTCTTTTATCATAAGCACTTCACATTAATCCAAGCTGTATCTTGGGAGTCTGTTGTGTGTGTGCCAGCTTTCACAGAAGTGAGATGTGGTTATTAGGCTTTTAAGTGAAATATGTGAAACGCAGAAGATGGCCGAGATCATTTGTGCATTGTAATTGAATGACTACTGGAAAAAAAAAAAAGGTATTTTTATCACATCTTAATAGAGCCTCTGAATTAAATACTAATTAATGTGCCACCAAAGTTTGCTGTTAATCAGCTGCATGTCAGCATACATTCTGAGTGACATTTAAATGATGAAGTGTAGTGGGATTATCTCCAGTCTTGCAAATTACCTCTTTACAGAAGTCAAAGTAAACATTACGTGTCCACTGGAGGTACGGTTAGTCCCCTGTTTGCTCTCTGCATGGTTCTCTGGATCACAGGCTGTCTCAGGCTGTAGACAGAACACTTGCACCACCTCAGAAAAACACAGTTGCAGGTTGTAAGGCTGACCTTTGAAGATCCAGGCTCCAACCACCAACCCCATGAACAATTGTCTCGTTGGGTTTATGTGCAGCTGGCGGTGTTCTCCACAGCTGGGACTGAACTGAGCAGTGAAAACGCTGACAAATCCATCACCAGTGCATTGGCCAAGACTCAAGCTCTCAGAAGAGTCCAGGAGAGACAGGAAATGACAATCCTGTTGGGAGATATACGAGTCGAAGTTCAGTCTTAGCTCTGTAAGAAAAATGTCCATCAACCACAGAGAAGAACTGAAGAAAGATGTATGAATGGGGGGATGAAGCAATTACAGGGAATAATTACAGGGAATAAATGCAGTATCTGTAACAGTCTCACAAATAGTTACTGTGGGTTTATATTTTAAAAAGTCATAGAAAATCAATTCAGTGAATAAGCAAACCATTTTGTTGGTGAATAATTGGGACAAGGAAGGAGAGAATTAGTTCTTAGGCTTCCTCATGTTTGAACAGTCTATTAGTATTTGACAAAAGTTATAATTGAAGTGTCAGTTCCATCCCGTAATGTAAACTAAGGCAGAGGCTGGATAAGGGGATGGAATCGTCAGGGTGTTACAAAGCCATCCAGACTCAGAGAGTATCAAATGTATCACACATAGCACAGGCACATCCATTACAGCAGCACTCCAACAGGAGGGGCAAAGAGGGACTTCACAGGAAAAATCCACGTCTGTCACAGCACAGAAGAAATAAAATAACTTCTACCAAAATGGACAGATTCCAGTGGCCTCAAATTTGCCTAAAATCTAAAGCAGCAACATGGAAAAATCTTGAGGGGTGACTCTGAAAATCTTGAAGAAATCTTGGAGATTTAGCACAATGAAGAAGGAAAAAATGGCACAATGTTAGTTCTAAATTACAGTTTTGGCCTCAAAGATTTGAACTTGGCCACTAACCTCAAATCAACAACTGATCTTACATATAGACTTAGGGCCTAGTCAAGCTTGATCAAAGGGGAAAGGGAAATGTCTTGAGAAGACAAAAACCTCCAAACTTCCCAGGCATCCACATATGTAAGACACATTTTTCATTCATCATTGCAACTGTTCATGTGTAAAACTGCACCCAGATGGAGCAAAAATGTCAAGTCTGGGGGAAAGTTTGGTGTGTGCAGCATCCTTTCCCATCCTTACCTAACTCCTGCAATCCCAACCCAATCCACTGAGACCCAACCACTCGGAATTTGTGTGGAGGTTCTGTGCAGCAGACCCACCTTATTCCTTCTCTTTTGACTCCACCATCGCCGCTCAGCAGAAAGAAGCAATTGTCCTTATTCAGAGGTGGGAGAGTGAGATTGTTACCAAGGAAACGGGCTCAGTTTGACAGAGATTTGGAAACCCAAACCCAGCTGGAGATGGGAAATCTGAGTATCCTCCTCCAGAAAGCATTTGAAAACTAGATGCAATCTGGCAGCAACTAAAACCCAGTTAACTCTTAACTTCCTTCCCTTTGTGAATCCATCTTTCATTTTCTTTATCTACTTTTCAATTCGCTTCTTTGGCTACATGGATTCAAAGGAAATAGCAACGAACCCTCCTGAGAGCCAACATCCGCGAGGGACAGAGAGATACATTTTTGGATTTAGAACCATAGATCTCCCATATTCAGGTGAGGAAAGTCCCAGCTGTGCCTCCAGCTACACATGTGGGACTCTCACTTTAAATGAAATTCAATCAACAGAACCAAGACCAGAACTTCTCCTCCTCAGGCTGGAGCTCAGCCAGCAGCCCAGCACAGTACAAATGTGCCATTGATTACCTGGAGAGGGGCTGTAACAATGATTAAAAGCCTCAGGATAGATTCTGAGCTGGTGTAAATCCACGGCAGCCCCATTGATTTACTCCAAGCCAGAGGAGAACTAATCGAATTTACACAGGCTGAGGAGGTAAGGCCATCACATCTGAGGCAGTGGGGAGTGGAAAATGATACTGCACAGAGGGAATAGATCAGTGCAATGTAAATACAACAGCCAAACAAGAATAGGGAGGACCTGCTGGAGGTGAAAAGCCCAAGAGTAATGGCTGCAGACTAGACAGGAGAAGATCCACTGCATGGAGTTAAGATGCATTTTAAGGGATGGACTTACAAGAGATTTTTTTTTTTTTTCCAAAAGAGAGGCTGGGGTTTTTTCTAGCCAGATTTTCGATTTTGTTTATGGACTTTAATAGCAGGAAGAGAATTTTAAGAGGGTGAACTCTCAACAGCTGGAGAGGACTGAAAACCATGGCTATTTTTTGAAATAAATATTTCTGTAGAAGCCTGGGCTCAGCAGATTGCACTTCAGCTGGATGAAGCCTGCTCCACTGGGGAGCCCAGCAAGTGAATCACACAGAAATAACATGCTTGCCCCTGCTCCTGAATGTCAGAGCAATTCCTGCCCTGTTCCTCCTCCCAGTTCTGTGTGTGACACTCACAAAGAGGTCCTTGATCCTGCCTAACACTTTCTGGCCCTCAGAGATATTTTTTTGACTGAAGAGAAAAGCTGCAAGGAATTTGGTTTCTGATGGACCCAAAAGGCCTTTTTCCTCCTCCTGAAACCAGTTACAACATCTAGAGGTTCTACAGAAAGTCTTCCATGAGATACCAACAGGAAGCTTCCAGGGGAATGACTCACGCTAAATATTCAGGGAACTGCTTCCCTTATATCCCAAACTAATGAGCATTTTCCTCTTATTTCATCATGTTTTCTGACAAGCCTATAATTTGAGGCTGGAACCTGAGCTATAATTTGATACATCAACTGTAAATTTTCTTGGTTTTCCCTAAGCCAGCCAGTTAATGCTATTTACAGTAATGCCATTGTCTGGCATTGATGTACAGTAATATAATGCCATGTCAGGTACTTTGACACATTTCAAATTAAAATTGGGAAGATTGTCCTTTCCCATACCAAGCTCCACTATTGTTAATTAGTCACATATTGTTCCTGAAATTTAATTGTTTTAAAGCTATGATGTTAATTCAGAGATTTACAGGTGGAGATTGCCAGCTGGCGAGCACCAGATGAGAAATGACACTGACCTTCAAACGTGTGTCTGCCTCAACCCTCCGAGAGATCACCTTGTTCAGCTGCCAAAACAAAGCCCAGCTCTTTACTGGGAGCAGACAAGGACCTTGGGAGTTGGTCCAATTCAGACACATTTAGAAAAAGATCAAATGAACTTTTCGTACTTCAGGATTCTGACCCCAAAGTACAAAATAAGAGGAGTTCTTTGGTTGGTTCCCAAAGTTAAGGTATGGTGATTTAGGTTACCCTTTATCTCCACAGGCTGTGGCATCACTTCTTTCCTGGACAAACTGGACGTTCCTCCAGGGTCCAGGCTCTCCACAGGTGGAAAAGGACCATTGCTGGCCAAGACAGCATTATTGACATTGTGCCATAGCATGAGAGGCAAAATTCCCAAACTGGAGGAGGATTCTCATCTCAAATCAGATGCTGGTCATTAAGGTTTCAAAGACTGCAAGCTCTGTAGTACAGACTTACCAAGGAGCCATAGAAGTCAACATTTCTTACTTAATTTTGAGATTTGGAGACAGAAACAGAATGTTTATGACTATTTGATTCTAGTTTTCTGATAGCAACAAGAATGTGCCCACCGTTGCAGGATCAAGTGGGAAATTATTTGTACTCAAGAGGCAGCTTCTAGAATTTACCCACATTCTGGAGCCAGCAACCTGCTCTCAGATTTCCATTTCATTCTGGTAACCATTTGGTCTTAAAAAATTATTAATCTTTGATTTAAATATTTGTTATTGTATCATATATCAGGTTGGAGGCTTAACATTCTTGATACGGAGAGATGGAATTAGAAACATCTTGACAAGAGCATTCTTGTTATCAATCATGTCAACTTGAACATGTTTAGAAGCTTGCTGCTGGCACCAGGAATTGATATTTTATTCAAAAGAATGTATTTAAAGAAAATGACAGCGCTTTTCAATTCAGCTTTTCTAAAACAAGAAATCTTTCAAGTCTTCCAAGCCATGTGGATTTCAACATTCCAGTGATTAAGACTATTTTCAATTATACATGCTTTCCCCATTATTTTTGCATAGCTTTAGGGTAGATTTTCAACACTCTGCATGAAGAATTAGACACACAAATCACTCACAACTATTAATGGGAATTGCACAGATGGTGGAAGAACTGGTACAGAACAAGAAAAACCAATTCAAACCATCAAAAACTTGAGAAAAACCTGCCATGAACTTTGCAGGTTGGGTGGATCTGCCATTCCTGTTTCTCATCTTGCCAAGCTGCAAACTTCCAACAGGCAGCCCCGGAAGTGGAAATGGCAAACAGCCACAAGAAAATCAGAAATGGTGAGAGAACTTCCACAGTTTCACATTCCCAGGATTTTCAGAGAGCAACCTTTTGGTCTGGCTAAGCGGAGCTGGATGACCCTGGATGACCTACACGTGCTGCAGCCTGTGGGTGAGCACTGCAGGGATCTCCACTTGGAAGAAGAGATATGTTGATGTCCCCAGGTTTCTTTGATGACATTTGAAAGGGCTACAACTGAACTGGGGAAGAATATAGAACATACTGGTCTGGTTTGTCTGCGTGTTCATTAGAAAAAGAGCGGTGATATTTAAAAAATATTTGCATTCTATTCTCTTGATCAAAGGAGCCATTAATGAAATTGCAGAAACTCACTTCCTTACACACCTCTGTTGCCTCAGCAATCCACTTTCCTACAAGACACGGCCTCTCTAATTTCATCAATATAACTGCAAAAATAACTTCATTGAAACTCATTAAACTAAACAGATTTCAGGCTAACATTTGTCAGACTCTAATTCTGTGAAGAGAGCTCCCATTTTCTTTTATGTCCCTATGACAGCTACAGACAGAGAGGTTCCAGGAGTGGAAAGCCGTGAGAAGATGGCACAAAGAATGGTTGAAAGCAAGTCCAAACTCACTAGTGTCATTTCTTTCCACCCTCACTTCATATATTTTTATGTGCAACAAATGGTGTTTGATTTTGTTGCACCCATCATTTTCTCATGGCATTATAAATGGATTTGAGGAATGCCAACCATGTTTGAATTCAGAGTCAATGCAAGGAACATCCAGGCCAGCAGTTACACACTGAGATATTCTGAATTACAACATTGCATTGTCAATGTCTCCCTCCCCAGACAAACTCTTTACTGTGTTTGTAATATGCAGTTTCAAACTCAGCTCAAATAATCTTGGTTTTTCCCTCAAGCACAAGTGTAGTTCAAAAACACACAAGCTGGGGTTTGTGACCAAAATTATTCTCCTTTTGTATATTCTCAGCCAGCAAAATACAAAGTCTGATTGTTCACTTCCAGCTGGATGAAAATATCATTAAATAATGTAATGTTCTTCATTATCCTGTCAGAATTTCCTTGAATGGAATTTCAGCACAGTTTGATAGGAACTATTCAGGAGAACAGTAAAGCAATAAACTATATAAAAAGTATAGAATTGTATAAAGTGTACTCTTGATGGGGATGTTGGACATCCTGAAGGGTTGCTGCCCTGTTCTCTGCTCGGTATCTCCATACCCAACTGCAACCCATAACACCAACTCTTCAGGTTAGTCATTTTTATGGCTCCCTGGAAAAACAAAACTGTCTTCTGTCATTCCAGATGTTTCTGGGTTGTAGTTGGTACCTAGACAAAGACTAAAATTGGTAATTTTTGTATATACAGAACACCATCATTTCTATAACCCAGGGACTTTTACAGTTAAATTCAGATGCTGGCTCAAAAGGAAGTTTCTGAATCAAACCCAGAACAGCAAAAGGGTGAACAAATGGAAAGTGTACAGCTAGAAGTTACGAATCATATTTCATAAAACTGGGTGCACCTGTTTCCTGATTTACTTCTCCGAAGTTTTCTCTTCTCTTACTGGCAAGTTGTGTTCTTCTGCTACCCCAAAAATTCAGTAATTAAAGGCAGTAAGAAGGGCATGTGCTTTGCAACACACCTTTAGAGGCAAAAGGCATTTGGAAAATATTCACCTTCATCTCTAAAACTCATTGCTGGCACATTGGAATTCCCAGGTTCTGCTGGGAGAAAGCAACAGAGCCCCTTTCTGATGAGGTCTCCAGCTTCTTATCCCACCTTCTTGTGGAAAACAGGGATCTGGAAAGAGTGAGGGAGCAAGCAGCACATGGAGCCTCAGCAGCAGGCAAAGCTGAAGGAAGGAAGGGCTTGACCTAAATTTAGTTATTTCAGAGATGACTCAGGGAAGTGAAGAACAGTTTGTGACTTCACAAAATGAAATTTGTCTCCCAGCCATAAAAGGTGTATTTAAGGCAGGTGTCACAGACAGCATCCCTTGCCAAGGAGGAGAAGATTTAGTTTGGTCAGGCCATATGAGAATAGAAAAAAAAAACAAACCAAAACCAAACAGAAAACCACCCAACCAAGCCTTAAAGCAGTCTGTTTTCATCCAAGGTGTTTCTAAATACCTGACCAGCACTCACTTGGCAGCAGTTCTTGGCATATAAAGATATTTACAGGAGTCACAAATAATTTATGGCTGCAAGTACCAAAAACTCACTAATGTTAAGTGCTCACCTACCTTATAGGACTGTAAATGTTTACACAAACTAGAAAGGAGACATCTGCTAAGCCTAACACTTTGGTAGTTGAGCGAAACAGTTGAAAAATTTATACTTACTGGGATTTTTAGCTGTGGTTTTTAGTATGATCTTTGCAAGGATGATTTGTGTTCTTATTTGAGAATGAGGATTACATATGTATTTCATGACATAAGGTCTGCTACAGAAGAAAATCTCGCTAACCCCTGATAAAGGATGTAGATAATAACCTAGCACATACATCTGCTCTTTCCCTTGACACCTCTTGGAATCAGAATGGCAAAGGAGGTGAGTAACTGCAGCATCCTCTTCTTTGTAACTCCCCTGGAGTATAAGATAGAGTTACACTGCAAGTGAACCCTTATTGCATCATATAGGCTCAAAATGAACAGCAATCTATTTTTACTTAGGAGAAAACAGACTGTGTATCTCATCTGTTCAGCTATATTTTATGCCCAGCTGCTTTTTATGTCCTTGTTTCAGATAAAAAGATACTGGAATCTTTCAAGTGCCTCAGAGAGCCCATTTTGTCCCTGCTCCTGAAAGGGAGGCTCTCAAAAGCTGTGCACTCACAGGCTGACCTGCAGCGAGGAGCACACACTACAGCTCTCAAGGCTGGGTAGTAGCTCTCTGGAAAAAAAAAAAAGGAATTATATCCATAGCTCATGCCTACAGGTCTTCAAACATATGACAAAAGGTTAATTAAAAACAAGCATAAAAGAAGATAAGCTGGGCCAAGAAGCACATCCTGGTTTGAAGATCACCCTGACCCCAAACAAGGTGAGGTAACAGCACCTTAGAAGGACCCCTGCAGCCACCAGCACAGCTGGAAATGAATGCTGGGTGTTGGCACAGGTTTATAAAACGTGGCAGAGGCCTCAGAGGCAGACTGCCACCTTCTCAACATTTCCCTTTAGTACACAAAGCTTTTCAAACCAAACAGTTTCCAGTGTCGTACAGGATGCAGCACCAAAAGGTTCTTCCTGTTATTATTCCATATTTTCAAATCAAATGTACAAGAAGAGATTTTAAAAATTCATTCAGATGCTAAATAAGCAGCCGTGCTTTGAGAAGTTGCAGTTCCATTCAACAACAAAGCAAACAGGTTTTGGGCTTCCAGCTCCTGTTCTCAGTTGAAGTTTGGAAATCTTTCTTTGCATGTCTAAGCAGGAGCTCACCACTACCCAGTCTCCAGTTATCCAGATATCCAGTTCAAGGCCCAGCTGTGGCTGCCTGCTCAAATACAACAATTGACTTAACATTAATCTCCCTTTTTTCCCTCTCTTCCCAGCTTCTGCCTTCTCTTCCACAACACATTCCTCTACCGAATCAGCAGCACTTGAGAAGTAGCAACATTTTCCTCACAAGAACACATCCATAGTAAACACTATTTTGGCCTGACACTGGGAGCTGGGAAGTGCCTGCTAGAACAGCACCCTGGACGTGCTGTGTCATAATTACCCACACAGGCCTCTGAAACATTCAGCATTTAAGTGGGTATTGCTTCAGATCTGCATTAGAAAGGAGATACTCTTATTTTATCAGTTTTGGAGCTTTTTTACAGGCAAATGTTTGCTTTAGAAACCCTCAAGCAAAGTTGAGCAGAGGTTCAGAGTGGACGTGGGCAGAGTGAAGGAGGACACGGGGTCAGAGTGACCAAAGTGCTGCCACCAGAGCTCTGACCCTCCCATTCCTGCCCCGTTTGGGACTTTTTAATGTGCTCACTGGCTGCAGACACAGCCTCCACAGAGTGCTGCCTTACTCAAAGGCTCTCAGACGTGGCGGAATACACAGCAAATAAAGATTTCACATTAGATTTCCTCTTCAATCTACACAGAAATTCACAGAGGTTGGCAAAAACCCTTGTAGGCGGTGGGGCAACAATGGTCAGAGGTGCCACCTCCAGCTGCAGAATTAAAAATGAGTCTTCAAAAATCTGTATCTGTTAAAAGCCACCTACTTTTTTTTTTTTTTAAAGAAGGGAAGAGAACACTGACCAATTGCAGCAGGGACATAAACACAACCAGGGTGCACAGAACAGGGTTAATCACCAGGCTGCCACTCAGGAACCAACCAAAACTTAGTACCAATATTGACTATCAGGAGAATAAAATAGAAGAAAAATTGTATTTTGCCTATTACTGAAAAAAAAAAAATCAGTAATTTCATTTTTTCATCAATGAAAGCTGTCTTATTAAAAAACAAAAAAAAAGAAAAAGAAATCAAGTATGTAAAGATTCCCAGCACGTCCCACGTGCAAAAAGACTCAGTAATGCACTACATAATTTTCATTTAGGTCTGAAGTATCAGAACAGATGGGGTCCCAGTAGTCAAAGTAAGCACGTTATGATTATTGGCAGCTATTAAACTTCTGCTAATAAATGACATTATGAAGTAATATGTTGTGCCTAACATTGTAAAAGTTCATGATGATAGTTTATAAGGAAAAAATATTGAAAAATCATAATGTGAGGAACAGCAAAAAGGAACAGAATGGTGTAACCTCTAGACAAAAGAAAATCCAAGTCTTTTTTTTAAATTACAAAGTTATCATTTATTCTTGATTTTAAAAAACACTCTGCATAAGCCAAAGGGCACTTTTTAAAATATCTCAGCCATTTTATATTGGAGTGCACCAAGTGCCTTGACATCTTAAAAACAAACCAGTTCTCAATCAGAGCAATCCAGGCAGTGACTTGACTTTCTGTCTTTATTTACTTCCCCAGTAACTCGTTGTCTCCTTTATTTAACAGGACCTGCAGGTGTGTGACTCACAAACAGGTTCGAGCTGACCATGGCAGGTGATTCAGCCCTGTCCGTTTGGCCTTGGCCCTCACACTCAGGCAAGAGTTGGTTGGAGAGAAGCAATTTGTCAGGTATGATTCAAGCTTTATCAAACATTTGAGATTTTTCTTCCTTTCCTATAACATTTTTCTCAAATAAATATTTATGCTTTTTTATGAATAGCTGGGGGTCAGTGCTTGTGCTTTAAGTGTTCATACAATATTTTTATTACTATTTCGTTATTATTTTTGTTCTCAATCACTCAAAGTGAAAGCTGGTTGGTTTTCACTATGAGTTTTGTAGGTGCTTTGTGCTGTTCAAAAAGCCTACATTGGCACGACCAAAATCAACCAATGACCACACAAAGCATGGCAAACACATCACCTTTGCTGCTGCCAGCCCAGGTCTCCGTGTCCCTCTGTCTCCTCATGCCCGGGGCTGCCAGGGGCCGGCCGTGTGTGTTATTGATCCTCCAGGATCATCCCAGATCTGCTGGCCACACCGAGCTCTGTCAGTGATGCCTTGGGAATTTTAGCTTCTATTTTTCATGTAACTTTGGAGCTGCTGTTCTCACATCTGAGACAAAACAGTTCCTCTCTAGGCCTCAAACTCAAGGACTCCTCACTGTCCTAGGCCCCAAAAATTTTAAACAGCAGAGAAACTGGGGGGGCAAGCTTGGGATAGATGACTTCATTACCTGAGGTTATAATTGCAGGTCTAACCTTGATATGCAAATGGACCAAAAATTATAAAACATGAAAACCCATGACCCCTTGTCCATTTTGGGTGCAGCCCTGGGTGGGCTCTGACTGCCCAAATGTACTGAGAAGGCCTTTGAATAAATTTCTGCTTTTTATTCTCTTCATTTAGTCTGGCCTCTGGTCTAGGTAAGGCCGGGAAAAGGCATCATCACAACGGCCAGGACAGGAACGTGATGGGGTATTTCCCATATGACACAACCAAATCCTTTGGGCTGCTAAAAAGATGCAGCTTGGTTTTGTTTTGAAGAGGAACCACCCCCTTTCCCAGGTTCTGGCTGCCCTTGGCCAAATGCAAATGGAAGTGGCAGAGCACAATTCCTGCAGGGACTCTTTGGGAACACAGAGGCACCAACCGGTGCTTGTGCAGGGCCTCCAGAATGCTCAGGCCAGGCCCACAATCAGCTGAGCACATTCCCTGAGTAAAATACTGCTCAGCAGAGTTTGGCAAAGCTGTTGTTGCTGCAAGTGCTCGTCAGCGTGGACTCGTTTAATGACTGCTGGAGTCAATAGAAACACAGGCCAAGGGTGAGGGACCTTCACTTCATTAAGACTCCCAGTCAGTCTTAAAAGATATTCCAAAGGTTCTTCGCAGCCTCCTTCTTCGAGCCTCTGTTCAAGCTGATGTTTAGTCACTAAATCAGGCTGTCAGCTGGAGACCCTTTGGAACAACCTCTGCTTTTCCAAACCAATGATACAGTAATTTCTTGAAGGCAGTTCACTCCTGCTTTTAGCTCCTGCTACAAAAAACAAGACATGAACAAAATTAGGTAATTGAAATAATGGAAAGTTGATATAATTTTGCAATATTTCTATCCCTATGGAAAACATTTTGTAAAAAATTATGTCCCATATCTTCATTTTCCTCTCCACTTACCAATGAGAATAATAAATAATCTGGAAATATAATAACTCCAAACAGTGTGGCGAGTGATCCCAGACCCATTTCAGAGTCTGGGGCAATCTAAACCATGCTGCATCAAATAGGATCATCTAGAAATTATGGAATAAGTCTCAGAAGCTCCAGATAATGGTTGAAATTCTGTTTGCAGTAGCACTAGAATATTTTATTCTGTGTCACGAAATAAACAACAACACACACCAAAAAAAATACAAGCAACAAATCTGATTTAAGCAACAACTTATTTTTTTTTTATTCTTAGTTATACAAAGGAAAGCAACACAATAAAGAAAGACGTTTGTCCTTAAATTAAGCATTTTACTCCTGTGCTATCCATAATCCTGGAGAATGTCAGTCAGACACACAAGGACCATCAGGAAACAGAGAAGGAAGTTGGCTGATGAGGTTTAATGATCAATATATTGAAAATGAAGTAAATCCTTCCCAGGACGACAAATGGAAAGCAAGGGAACAAATGGAAATATTGTGGTCGAAGACTTGAAATCCAAAAGTGAGCCCAAGGAGTATCAGACAATCTTATAGGAATAAGGAATTAAATCCAAAACCGTCCATAGACTGAATCAGGACCTGGTTTACATCTATGCTAAACCCAGTGTTTTCTCCAGCATGGTACAGGATCAACTTCGGACTGCATTTTCCCTGGTAAGATATTTCTTGGCATTGTGTGAGCACAGATAACACTCTTTATATGTCCTTAATATATAAAATACCCTTCTCCTCAGTCTGCATGCCCACTTATAAATTTGATCTCTTTTATGTTCCTCACGAAAGGCTGCCTCTTCCCAGGGCAGCAGCTGAGCTCCAGCTTACAAGTGTATTTATTGAAAGGAGAACAGCAATAACAACTGTTCTTTTGTCTCGGTGAGAAAAGGCTGCCTAGAGCCAATTATCGTTTATCACTCCAGATACACATTTTATGATCTTTGTGCTAAACCAGAAAATAGTGCAAGAAGAAGGAGCCAATTTAATATCTTCAAGTTCAATCACATCAGAAAGGATCCCGTACTTGCCTCGTATGTTGTTCAGTGTAATTGTCAGATTTTATTAATTTTGCATGCTAAGCTGGAAACATTAGGCACAGGTTTCTTCTTGGGAGAGCAGCAAAGCTAAAAACAGCACAAGCACCAGAGGAAACTGTGTTTATAATTGCTCTGTTTCCTAGTTGGACTTTGTCAGCTCAACTTGGGTGGCAGCATGACATGGAGAGAAAAAGCTCGCTTTGATTTGGAAAAGGTTGTTTGCAGGTGTCAAAACAGAGTCTACCAGGAAACCAAGGGAAAAATTAAATGCTGTGAGCCATTATTGCAGGTGTGCTCCAGTGAAAATTATCATCCTCTTGTTTTTGCCTCAGTAAATACATTGTGCAGTCGAGGCCAAACGTAGCTTGGAAGGAATTTAAAATACTGTAAGCTTACAGTGAAGCTCAAATTTAAATTTCGTGGTCCAAACACACAGATTAGAAATTATTCATCCTCCTCACTGAAGACAGGAATACAATGCAGGCTGACAATGAGCAGGCACCGAGGACTAAACATGCAAGAAGATGCACGGATGGAACCCACAGCATTCACAGTCCGTGTGCCCTGGCAGCGCTGTCCCCAGGAGGGCACAGCACCGGTGCCACGCCAGGAGGGACAGCCAGGGCTGCACCTGCCCCACGGCAGCAAGCACCAGGCTCAGCCCCTGCCTGGGAGCCCAAGGCCATGGAGCAGCTCCATGGAGAGTTCTCTCCACTGCCAGTGAACCTCTGGGCTTGGGGCTGGGACAGAACAACCCTGGCACTGCTGTGGCTCAGGACCCACGTGGACTGGGACATGGAAAACAGCTGGCTTTTCCAGGGTTTTTCATGGCATTGGCTGGAAAAGGAGCTGCTCCCACCCTCCCACAGCTAGGCTTTGGATTAGGACAGAGACTGCCCATCCATGAGAGTCCACTCTTGTGTTTACACATTTGACAGCAACACAGATTTTACCTGGGGAGAAATAAAGATCTTCAGAAGCTCTTCAAGGTGTGTAATCCAACCTGAAGCAGCATTCCCTGCACCATCCTGGCACTGGGATTTGGAGTGTTTAGTACAACCATATTCATATTGGTACCAAAATTATTAAATGGTGAAGGTGGAACGCCTTCCCTTCTCCCTGAGAGCCTGACTTTTTGGTAAATATCCCCATCCAGCAGGCCTTGGGAGTTACCAGAGGAGGTAGGTGAAGTCCTAACAATCGAGGTGACAATGTGAAAAATTCTTACAGAAAATAAGATAACACCACCAGTCAACTGGATACTGGCTTAAGCAGTTTGGGACAAATAAAACCAATCCAACAACCACTGGAATTATCTTTAGAGAAGAATATAACCAGAAATGAGGAGAAACAGGGAAGAAGGATCAAAGGACATGGCAAGAGCATCCTTTGTAGCCTGAGTGTCAACGTTCCTGCAGCAGAGACATCCTGGAAACAGGGCTCTCAACAGAACAGAGATTTATTATTCCTGTGCTGCTGAAAGTTATTCATTCTCAAGGAAAATCTGGGAGCATCCATGATTTTAATGAAAAGTGCCCAAGTCCTTTACAATGTCTGGGCTCTAAGAGATGCCTGTGGAATCTGGAGGAAAAAAGGAACTCTACCAAACAAGGCTGACTGAGAAAAAGTCATTCACATAAGACCAATTAAAAACAAAACCTGAGCCTGTTTACTCCACACTGATGTAAAGGGAAGGGAACAGGCTGGAAGGAGCTGAACATGCCAAAGAAATATTGTGAGCAAGTTTCCACTTTGTGTCTGTAACCCCGAGTCAATCAGGGCAATATGTGTGCTCTCACAAACAGAAGTTATTGCTTCCTCTGGAGTGTTATGCTTTGTTTTTACACATTTATAAGAACTGGTCCAAATGTCATAATATTAAAAACTGTTAATTTAATTCTTTCTCTGGTGGAAGGTTGGCTGTGCCATAGTTAGACATGTTTTGCCTCAGCAAAGCTCAGGAATCACAAGGATTTTATGCTGAGCTGGCTTCCATGACATCTGACTGTGGATTAGAATTAAAACACACACACAGGCTTGTGTGCATGAAAAGCAGGAGAAAGACAGACTGAACACACTGTGCAATCCTCCCCACCCAACATTAAACACAAACACACTTCAGTGGAAGGAAGCAGGAGACCTGAGCGCAGAGGTTCAGAGCTGAATTAAGTTTTAAGTTAGAGCTGTCTTTCTGTGTTTGCTTAGCTCAAGGTGTTTCATTCAGCACAGCTCACGGTCTCTCCAGAGGTATTCATAACAGAAAATTATTTGCATTGTGTCTAATGCTGGAACTGGAGGAGTTGATGTGTCACAGGTGTCCCCAGACACCGCTCCATGGAGTGCACAAGAACTGAAACCCACTGCCACACTCCTGGTCTGTGCCACCGCCACGGTGCTGGCCCAGCTCCATCAAGCCTAAACCAACAGCTTTAATTCAAAGAACATTTTGTAACCTGGTTTATAATAAGAAAACAGTAAAAGTCAAAAAAAAAGAAAACTTTATTTTCACAACACATCCTTTTCTCTAACTAGAAAGACAATCAGAGCGATCAAAGCCCATTGAACAGAGTCATGCCTTTCCTGACCCAGAAAATCCAGGCACACGCATTAACTAAACCAATGCAAAACCCTACCACAGCACTAAAAAGGCACAGAGTCATTTCTGTACATGCTGACTAAAAATGTTACCTACTTTTGATATAACAGAACAAAAATCCAGGTGATGTCCATTATAGCCAGGGATATTTACTTCTGAACAACTTCATATTTTTAACTACATGATTTCCTTATATTAGCTGGCAATTTTGCATCTTATTTCCTATATGTCCAATAGGAAAGCTGCTAAAGGCTACCTGCTTTCCTAATAGAGACATCATTTATCTGTTGGTGGGTGACCTTTAATTCCTACCTTACAAAATCCCTTAAACTGTTAATATTGTAACTGGAAACTCCTATAACACCACCTCAATGTGGCATTAGGGTGGCCAACACAACCACTACAGTTTATTATTGATATTGTCAATATCAATAATCTCAGAAAACATATTATTTCTCAGATTGCACTGATATTCTGTCACTTCACTATTAAAACTTTTTTTTTTTTTATGGCACCTGGATCAGAAACATTCTTTGTACCCCCCTATGGAGAGACCCAGAGGTGCCATTTGCCCAGAAAGGCTTTTCTGCCCTGGGAACAGCTTTTTGTCATGCAGCACCAGCAAAGAAAATGATCTATGACCATCAAATCCCAGCTATGGCAAGTGGACAACCTGTGGCATATTAAAAAATGTAGCTGAAATAGCTTTAAAATTTATAGCTTAATTATAAAAACACAATTTAAAGCTCACGTGAGGGAAGCAGAGGCAGGCCCTTGGAAGGTGCTTTCAGTTCAGCAAAATTTCCTGCAATTAAGATTTCAGGAATAAGCTATAAGAAAGTTCAGTACTACTTTGAGGTCTACATTTATGTCCACTACCTTTACATATATTTTTATTCCTGCCAAGTGCCATGAAGCTGTAACAGCTGTCCCCAGCCTCCCCAGCACTGGGCAGGCACTGGTGCACAGACTGGGAGGAAGGTGGCTTTAACTGGGGTTCACTGGTCCCCCAGCCACCCTCTGGAGCTGTGGTCATGCCATCACCCACATTTAGTAGACTCAGGCTTTAAAAAAGTTTGACTCTCATGCTTTAGGGTTTTCTACCAAATTCCCCATTAAACACCACAAAAAAATACCAGCATTTATGGAGCACTTGTGCAACTGCACAGGGCAAGCACGAGAGCAGCCAACATCACACTGCAGGACCTCCCTCCCAGCACAGCCTTTGCTGTCACCAGAAAACAGTTCTGAAAATAGACCAAGACTCGAGTTGTGGGCCCTGTCAGTACATTCCTACCTTCCCACACTGCTCAGGCACAGCAACAATGGCAGAAAACGGGGGATTTCAAATGGCCTCACCAACACAAAGCATTACAATATCAATAACATTTTCTAAAAAGCAATGGAGTGCCTTGGTTTATGGAGTAGAACCTGGTCATTAGTTAGATCATCCTCTCTTCACTGAGCGTGGGACTTCACGGAAGTTTAGATGACATCCAAGGTCCTCTCTGTTGTTTTGGTCCTGAGGCTTGCTCAGCAGCATTTCAGGACAGCAGCATTTTGCTGGAACTGCTTAGAACCCCTTGCAAGGGGCTCAGCAGGAAACGTGATGGGGAGATGCAGGAACTAAGGCAGGTGAGTTTGCAGACAAGGGCTGTGCAGAGAGCTAAACATTGATTGCAGGGAAGAAGAAAAAGGTTAAAAGCTCCTTATTGTGTTATCTGGTTGTTTCTCTTTTGTTAAGTTTTTATTTGGTTGCAATTTCAAAAATATAATTAACAGTCCCCAGGCAAAACTGAAGAGGTGGAATACTAATGGAAATGTTAATCTTCAGCATAAGAAATCAAAAACATTTGAATAGCCTACATACACACACATCCATTATTTAACACTTGAGACCAATTCAAATGGAATATTTTCTTACCACCCAGGTCTCCGTTGCTTTCCACCTTTAAATCTTTTCAGCAATTCCATTTCTGTGTCCACCTGTCCCTGTGAGAGACATTATATTGGTAAGTGTCATGTTTGGAGAGGTAAGAGTAGTAATCTAAAAACTCTGGCGTTGCTGTGTGATAAGTATTGGGCAAGTGGGACATTTCTGTCCTCAAATTATATATTTAAGTTTTGGCCCTTACAAGCAAAGTAAAATAATCCTGGAATGCTCACCCAGAAGCTCCTGCTGCCTCACAGAACTATTTCACCTGCCCTCTTTATCTCTTCTTTTCCAAGGGCTGCTCCAAGACTGCTAAAACACCTCAGTGTTTTCAGGCTGTGTTTTGTCTTGCCTAGGACAGATATTTTGCAAAACTGATGTTAAATATTTTGTGGTTTGATGTTTCTCTGTTTGAACCAGTGAGTCAGAGAGAAGGATTAACTCATGGTACTGTCCCTCACTGGGCTCCAGTCACAGGTTTGATTTTGGAAGGCACTCTGACATTACAGAACAGTTTATGTACAAGGGAGCTCACCTTGTTTCACAGCTCATGATGTGACTTTATCTAAGCTATAAATGTAAATATATACACATACATTTATATAGGTACTTCATCTATAAGCCAGAGACATTGACACTGATTGTCCAGCAGAAAAGTCATCAATTCCAGCCAGGGTAATGCTCCTTGGAGAGCAGAGAAAGTGCCACTGACCATTTATCCCTTATTTCAGGTTTAAGAGAAGTGTCAGGGCTGACACTGACACCCATCATAGCAGGAGGGAAGGAGAGGCAGAGAAGATTAAAAAAAAAGTAAAAAAGGAAAAATGAAACAGGAAAAAATGAAGAAGGATAAAAATAGAATAAAGAAAAGAAATGGGAAGTATAACAACTTCACTGCAGGTGTGAATTGCTGTTCCTTGGTGTTACATCTCAGTAAACAGAATAAATGCTTGGTGGTGTGTGACTGCTTTCCAATCAGTGAGAGCAACGTGCTGTGACTGATAATGGATCATCCCTCAGCCTTCCTTTCCGTGGGGAAAAAGACAATGGCAGAGATTAGGGCAGTCCTGGACTGAGAACAGGGTGGCTGGTCCATGGCTGAGGCAGGAAACTCTGCAGTCTCAGGAGTTAGAATCATCATTACAGGGTAAGCTGGGTGTCCCCAGTGGGTTGATGTGTTTGTAGAGAATACTCCAGCCATTAATTAACCTTTCCCACTCCCTTCCAAGGGAGCAGCTCTGCCCTCAGCATTCCCCACAGCCTCTTTTGAGTTGTCATTTCTGCCTTAATAAAATCTTTGAGCAGAAGCAATGTGTTCCCTGACAAAGACAAGCTAGAGAACCACGGCTAATGGTGTCTGCAGGTGCTCTGCACTCTCAGTACATGATTCTGGAAAAAAATAGATGAAACTTGCACAAGCATTACATGCTCAAAAAAGCACAATATGCACTGACAGTATAAACCAGCAGCTGCAAAAACAAAGATATTGCAGAGGGCTTGATTGCATGGTCCCTGTCCACCACAGGTGGGTTTTGCTGCCAACATTTTGTATTTCTGGTGGTGGCAAATGTACATTTCCTAGTGGAAGGCCACTTCTTTTACCATGGAGAGCTGCATCATTGCCTACAAAGGTTAATGCCGGCTTGGGTTGCCAACAGATGGCAGGAATTTACAAGAAAGGAAATCAGTTTGTGCCTCTGATTGCTGCAGGTCAGACCCTTGCACAGGGATCAAAGGAGGCACGTGTAAGTTTTACCTGAATATTAAACAGTTTATGAGCTGCTCCATTACTCGCCGTGTCTGCCCTGCTCACGAAGTCCTCATCCCCATTTTTAAACTACTGAAGGCAGCAGTTTAATTTCTTCTCTTACAGAAAGAAATTCCAGTTACTGCAGAGCTGAGTGATATTGAATCAATGTCAAGTGCTCAAGTTCTTTCTCATACATCAGCGTGACAATTGAAAGAAATGGAAATTTCCTTCTTGTGCTCTCACCAAATCCTGATCTTTTTTGAGGGCTGCAAGAGCCAATTTTGTGATTTTACTGTTGACTTTTAAGTCTTTCCTAGAGACAACACAGCAGAACCGCTGCCCTAATCCTAAGAGAACTTGGCAATCAGTGATCTGCTGGGGACTCAGGGCACTCTTACCTGAGTATTGCCAGTATTGCCTTGCTCTCCCTTCATGTCTGCCTGTTTTGTTTCTCTGCATCTGTAAGTCAGACACAGAATACGTGGGAGAGCAAATGCTGTTTTTCCATCATGGCAAGCTACTGCCTCAGGTTACCACCTCAGAGAGTGAAATTGGATGTAAATAATGTCACTTAATGTACCAAGTAACATTTATATGCAGTAAAACCCTCCCCTCAGATCCTAACTGCCTACTCTCTTTTATAGGCTAACACTCAGCAATTAAGCCACTGAACATCTGGGCTTCCAATCGCTCAGCAATCATTTAAATCAAAGAGAAGATCCCCTGAATGCCTCTGTGGGTCAGAGTGGGGAAGAGAAGCCCAAAGCAAAATATCTGTGGCACACACAGAAGGGCACACTCGGGAAACAGCTGATGCCTCTTATTCAAAATTTACTAAAGCAGGGGAGGAAGCTGAGCATCCTGATGATTTATGTGGATAAATAACCTGGTGTGATGCAAAGGTTTGCACATCTTTATTACAATAAAACAGCACCTGGTGCCCTTTTGTTGCCATCTGCATGTTCAAAATAATTTGGTCAGTGTAATTGGCTTGGAAGATAGCCAGGGAGTCAAATTATTCACTGAAGGGGGGTGTGAAGGTAGGGATTGCAAGCAGCTTTTTGAAGCCTAACTACAAAACTTGTCCACACGTAGCCCCAGCTGACAGCTGACTGGAAATGGGAGGGAATGGGAGGGAATGGAAGGCTCCATTTACCTGTGCAGCTTCCTTCAAACTGCTCCTTGAGGCACCTCTCCTACCCAGACTTCCCACAGAAGAAAGAGGATGCTGCAGTTGTCATTTGTTCCTTACAACTCCAACATCTGCCCCCAAAAGTTCTACATGTCCACACTTCAGATTCTGAGTAATTTCATAAAGAAATAAATTAAATATACTAATTAGAGCAATATTTTTTTATAGTTTTGCTACACTTCTGCTCACAGACCTTTACCATGAAGAGCCATTTGGAAGGAGGATAAAGAAATAGCAGCAGATTGAGTGGAGGTCAAGCACTACTCCAGATTCTCGTGGAAAGTTCTCCAACACTTTTATGCTGGCAGCAAGCTGGGTAGAACTGAGGGAATCAAATTTCGCACCAAGGAGCTGCTCACAGTAAACGATTTTTCTTCAGGAATTGTGAAAGACAAACTTCCTTCTTATAAATGACTTTCTGTCACTTGTTTTTTCAGGCATTGGTGGTAATCTAATATGGAAGCTCTTTAGCACCTGGAATTCCACCTGTATGAACGGGACAGGTGGAATTCGGGTGTTTCTGTTCCTCTCCAGCTGTCAGAAGTTGTGAGCATTCAGAGACAGAACCTCAGAAAGCACCATCCAAGGGTGGTGGGACCGTCCTGCCCCTCTCCCATGTGATT
Source organism: Orthonyx spaldingii (assembly GCA_013397795.1). Taxonomy (NCBI): domain Eukaryota; kingdom Metazoa; phylum Chordata; class Aves; order Passeriformes; family Orthonychidae; genus Orthonyx; species Orthonyx spaldingii. The sequence continues at coordinate 1,124,844 of VZTJ01003620.1, forward strand.
GCTGTTCCATGGAATGCACCTTTCAGCAGTTGACAGGATTTTAATCAAGGACTAAATGGTGGGAAGAGTCCATGAAATGTTGTTGAAACCAAGTTATTTCATTTGATTTACAAATATTTGATCCATTAGACGGAGGAAAAATCAGGAAACGCACAGAGGTGGCGTGTCCAGGCTGGGATCTGGCAGCTGTGGTTGTGTTCTCCCGTTTTCCCTGCAAATCAATTAAGCAGCTGTGGAGCAACTCTGACCCTTTCCCAATCCAGTGCGAGTTAGGCATTTATAGACATTACAGGATCTGTAAAATTGACTTACCTTTGCTTTCCTAAACACTGTTTTTCATGAATTACTGCTCCATCTGCTTCAAAATGCATTGACCTGAAACATGGAATACAAGTTAGGAGCCCAGAAGCAATGTTTCATGCTCCTATAAAAAACTCTGGAGTGAGGCTATTTTGGAATATAGAAAACCAAAAATCATAATTTGGGTTTCCTTCCAGTGCTTTCCTAGCAGTCACTTCATAATAAGAGGTGCATTTTTATACTCCAAATCTAGTTCTGTAGTTCAAAACTTCGTGCTGCCTTATCCCCTGAAGTATGTGAACATAAAAGAGATCTAATATGAATATTAGCCTCTGTGAATAAAATATAAACAAGATTAGAATTTTTTAAAATTGCTGAAAATCCTGTTGAAAAGGACAGAATGTTTGAGTATCTGTGTCTCATAACGCAATTTAATTCTCAAAATTTGGAGGAATCAGAAATAAGCTTCTAGTGAATGTTTCCCATAACTGTGAGCCTTCCTTTATTAATGCAAAAGGTTATTTACAGCAAATGTAAATAAAAACAGAAGAAGACATAACAACAGATTTCGTGGATATCCTGGGGATAGTTTGCTTACACAAAATTATTTTAATGCTCCAACAGGAAGCAAGAAAGGAAGGAAGAAAAAGAGAAATGCTTCTTTCTTATGAAAGCATGGCTCCACGGCCCAGATGGAGGATGTAATTGGGCAAAGCCACAGTCAGCACCAGTGTGAGGGGGCTTATTTATTCCAGCTGAGGATTGGGACAATAAATAATGCATGGAAAAGGCTGGGATACTGGTGGACTATTCAAATTACATTGACATTTTTTTCTTTAGATTTCAAAAAAATACAGAGTGGAAACAAAAGGACCACAGTCTTTGTTGCCATCATGGTTCTGCACAGGAATCTTGTGTCTCTTCCAGCAGCTCCACAGGAATTACATGGAAAGATGCTCAAATCTCTGGTCTTCCTTGTTTGTTTCCATGAGCACAGACAATATTGGTGAAATTTGCCAAAGACAGCGTTAGAATTTCCCCTTTTTTATTAGTTTGTTTTCCCCTCTGAAACAAGGGGCAATCTCAGGCAGTGCTCCCTGTCCAGCCCAGGTAAATTCCAGTGCCAGCCCCACTCTGTGCAGGTTCCCAGCACTGCACTCATCCTGCCCTGCACAGAGCCACAGGCCCTGGAAATTAAATTCTCTGACCCAGATTAAAGTCAATTTACAAACCGGGATTTCCACAACACCAAAGCACATGGTTTAGACAACACCTGTCTCTAAACAATCCTAAACCCCAAGGTGAAATAAATACACCAAGGGAGGATTCTCGAAGTGAAGCAGGTTCAGAATTGCTCAGGGAACGCTGCCAGATGCACCAGTAACATAAAAGAGATCTAATATGAACGTTATGTTCAGTGGTTGTACCTTGGCCATTGAGGTACAGAACACAGCCCAGGTGGGTTCACTTGGGGTCGAGTGGAAAGTCTGGACTCAAGCTTTAGAGTAGCAAAAGAACGTGAGATCTACATTGAAACAGGAAAATACGAATTTATAAATCTCAGAATCTCCCATTAATTTTCACATAGCAGATTTTGTGGCACAGATATTCTTCAAGGTGTTTTTTGGGGCTTTTTTGTTGGCCATGTATTTTTCAAAATAACCTTTGGGAAAATCGAAGTGGTTTTATGTTTTCATATGAACAACAGTGAAATTTGCTGCTTTTTTCTTTTCCTGTGGTCGCTGACACCTGAAGATTAACGTCACCAAATTTTGTCACTCAGTTTATTGACAGGTCTGGCATGACAGAATTAAAAGCTTGGATGATTCACTGATGTTTAACAATATCAGAAGCAGCCCTGTGTAATAGGAGGGAGCACTTTTTATTCCCATGACCATGACCATGACAACTGCTGGAGGATGAAGCTGAAGGGAGAATATGAATGAAGGCTTTCAAATACATTTTTATACTAAAAGTGTTTGTGTCCTGAAAGCACAAGGTATGTCAAATGCCACAGGAAGTGATGTCTAAAGATTTTTTAGCTTTTTATATACTTTTCATATGTTTGCAACTTTGTAGGCTGTTAATACATAGTTATAACTTCTCGTGCTTTTCCTGCCCTCTCCCATAGTTTAACAAACCCTTACTAATACATTCTTGAAATTCTGTTTGGTCTTGCCTTATTCTAGCAAGGACACTTTGTTTTGCACGATATATCATAGCCACAATAAAGGGTAGGGCTGAAAGATCAGGAGGGAGAGCTCCAATGGAGCAGAACCAAGGGGGAAATTACCTAATCAAGTGCTCTTCTAATTGGACAATATTTGATAGATAAACTAATCAACTAACCCTCTCCAAATTGCAGAAATCCTGTATGACGTGTGCATATTGCCATATTGTGCACTTGAAGGCTTTCAGTTAAAGACCTGCTTTTATATTATCACTTTAACACTGTTTGGAAAGGTTTTGTCTTTTATTCCAGACAACAGAAGCACTTCTCAAATCTCACTGGACCTAATCCTGGCTCTAAAAACCCAATTGACATTTTCAGACCAAATTGCATCAGTAGGGTCTCTGGCTTCCACAAGAATTGTTTAGGGGGATATTGGCAGAGCAGGCCCAGGGATCATCAGAGTGATTTACTCCTGAAGTAAAGACAAATCTTAGTGCAATACTCAGCAGCACAGCTTTACCTGTGCTAGCAGAGGGTGCAGAAGTGTTTACAGGATCCAAATCCATCAGCACCCACCACCCCCTCACAAACAGCAGCACCACCGTGGGGTTTGCCACTTCCAACTGATAATACAATTAATAAACACATGATTTACATCAGAGAACAATGAATCTCTGGTGGCGTGCTAATTAAAAAGCCAGTATTACATTACTTCCTCAAGGGCTCATTTTATAATTTTTAGGATTATAGCACATTGATTAATTTATACAAGTTTTTAATCCCCTAGTATTTAATGAAGTCTAGGAACTTGGGAACATGTGCATAATTCAGATTTGTATAATTTTATTACGTGGGAGAAAAGTTAAACTGGTCATGTGCTCCCTCATGTAGAAAAATGTCAGAGCTCACCAGTTCAACCATCATCCTATTAACCATTTGCAACAAAAACATTTGAGCCTAAATTAATTCTGGGGTTATTAGATTATTTTTCAGCTTGCTAAGGACTCCAACAAGCATCGCTTGTCTTATGTGCTTGTCAACTGCCTTTTAATTAGCTGCTGTGGAACAACTGAGCACAGTGGGAAACTAATATCTGCTCAAGTTATCTTCCACAGCATTTAGAGTGCCTCGAAAATGGTGTTGTCATTATCCTGTACAGCCTCAGAGCTCCCCATCCTGGGAGTTAAAAGTGCCTGGCTGCAAGGAGAGGTTCAGAAATGCATTGCAAATGAACTCTATTGCAAAATAAGTTGTTGAGAATAAAATATCCTACAAAGATAAAAAGCTGGATTGTATTTTAGGCTGGTTTCTGGTTCATTTTTACAGCCTCAGAAATGCAGCTCAATCACTTATTAGACCCACCCACAAACCATAGGCTTGAAAGCAAAAGAATTTTCTTTTAAGTCTTCTGCACACAAGGTAAATATCTCAAAAGCTACTGTTTCAGGAAATAGAACCCCGAGTCTGAACCCCAGCCTTCTTATACTTCACAGGGGGAAACAAAACAAACAAACAAACTGACCCAAAAGGAAACATAGGCACTGAATTTTGAAGCTGAGTTTAACCAGACCTTATTGTAGGTCAGGGACAGACCCAACTCTGGGCATTAATCAAAAGAAACAGAAAATTTCTGGATGCTCAGAGCTTGTTTTCTGGTCGAGTGATGGCTAAAGAGAAACATCCCTTAACCCCCAGCTCTCTACAGAGTGTAGATACAAAGGAAGGAGATGGATTATTCAGAGCACTGAAGGTTATTATGGAGTTGTGGGCACAGTTCTACTTAACAGCACTTCTAGAGTCTGCAAATATTTCACTTGGGGTGCTCCAAGTTGTGAGACATTAAAAAAACAGGAAAAAAAAAAAGAGTAAACTTGCACAGTCACAAGTACAAGCTGAGCCTGACCAGTGAATCTGCTTAAAGACAAGATTTATGAACAATCCCCTAATGACCTAGTGCACAAAATATTTCTCTCTTTTTTGTCATCTGTTGGTTTTACAGACCAGCCTTTTCAATGTTCTCTTTTCTCTTTAATTTGGGTTTCTTAGATTTAGATGACAATAAGGACTTTTTAAAAGGGAATTTTTAAAAAGTTGGTTAAGTAACAGTTAGAATTGATAAGCACTGTACTCTGAGAGTTTGGGGTTTGCATTCTGCATCGCATCACTTTTCTTTGGCAGCACCTCCCCACTCCCCTCACGGGGCCGTGACCAACCGAACGTGGCATTGCCCAGGTGGACTTTGGCAAAGACATTTGCTGGAGCATTTCTGTTTCCAAACAAGGCAGGCAGCAGGATATAAACCTCTGCTTGCCCCTTGCACAGCTCCTCAGTGCAGTTACTCAGGAGAGCACCTGCAGTGAGGCAGGAGCAGCTCCTGTGTTGGTACAGGTAGTAAGGGCCTCTCCTGGGTGATAAAAGCTGTTCCAAAGCCTAATAGCCAATCTGAGTTAACAGACTCTTTAAAGACAATTCTTTTTTCCCCCTGTTTTAGAAAGATCTACCACTGACAGCAATACTGAAAATTAGACTTTGGTGCTAAAAAGTACTCAGCCATAAAACGTTTATCACCTGTCCCAGAGGAAACACCTCGAGATGATGAAATATCTGGGTTTATTCCCATGCACAGTGCAGTGCTGGGCAGGGAGGTGATGACACAGCAGGGAGAAGTGTCTCTGGGAAGGCAGTGGGAACAAAAGGCCCTTATTTATTTCAGCTCCCCCAATTATATTCATTTTCTAAATGTTTTTGAAACTTGCACTGGCCTGTCACATTTCCACCTCAGGTAGCAGAAGATGATTAGGGGTGTGAGCAAGAGTCATGTTTTTCACTGACAGTGTTTTTTATTTCCCAGTGTAGAGACAGTGATAATTTTGGGCTCAGTGTCTTGAGGAGCTTAGACACAGCACATGTAACAAGGCTTCCCTGGAACAGCTTTTAATTGCTTTTTGGTCCTTTAAATTTGCAACATCTATAGGGGAAAAATTAAATCCTCTGTATATTTTTCTGTCATTCTGCATTCTTCAAACACAAAGTTAAATGAAAATAATTATTTTTCAAAGTAATTCTTTGTAAGAGAGAATGTGCAGAAATGATACCTGGGCAATGCCATAAAACCTTTCATCACCCACCCTCACTCACAGGAAGGAAGCTCCTGACAGGAGGGGCAGCCGGGGGGGTCGGGCTCTGCTCCCAGGGCACAGGGACAGGAGGAGAGGGAACGGCCTCAGGCTGGGCCAGGGGAGGCTCAGGGTGGACATCAGCAGCAATTTCCCCATGGAAAGGGTGCTCAGGCCTTGGCAGGGGCTGCCCAGGGAGGTTTGGAGTCCCCATCCCTGGAGGTGTCCCAGGAAGGGCTGGAGGTGGCACTCAGAGCTCTGGGCTGGGGACAGGGTGGGGACTGGGCACAGCCTGGACTCCATGGGCTGGGAGGGCTTTTCCAGCCTCAGTGATTCTGTGATCCTATTTCTGGGGTGCAGTTTAGCAAATCAAATAAGAGCATCTCCTTGTAGGCTGCACAAGCTCTCTCTGATTAAAAGATTATTCAGTATCACACTTTAGGTTCCCATTAAAAAAATCCAGAGATGCTTTTGTAGTGCTACTCCCAGGGCACTTTGAGCATCCCCAGAACTCCCCCTTCTCCACCCTTCTGCTGCTCCTTGTTGTCCACCACTCCCAGTTCACCCCAGACACTCAGCACAGGCTCTGCTTCCCTCAGGAGCTGTGCAAGGGTCCCTCATTGTGGGATCCTGTAGGGAATGGAGTTGTTCCAAGTCCATTCTGCAACACCATAATCCCTCATCCCACACTGCTCAGGGCCCAGGCAACCACTCCCCTGAGCACATGGGACGTTACAGCAGCTGGCATTGTCTTGGCTTAGTGTTCCCTGGACTAAAACACCGCTTCAAGGGCAGTGACACCAGCTCTGATGTGCAGCCAACACTGCCCAGACACTCCCTGTCACAAGACTCTGCCTTAGTTGCTTACAGGTTTCTCCACTTTCATTGCTCTTACTGACATTTTCCTATCCAGGCTGATGTCTGCCTCAGGCTTCTCTTAAATTTCAGCAAAAATTATTCAGCTTTTTTTTAGAGAGCAGTTGATGTGGAAAATGTACTGCTCTTACCATAGTACATTTTGCCATTTTATTGAGGTTCTGGTGCCCTCTGATTTACAGTAGTGGCCTAATGTTTTACATAAGTTAATTTATGGAGAAGCTGGAAATGTTATCCAAATGCAGACAACTTTGGAGTTTGTGGAGAATCACAGATAAGATGCTTCAAGAAGAGGGAATTGCTAATGCTGCAAATTGAAGCATTCACAAGTCAGGAGTGGCAGAACTAAGGATAAGCAGCAGCTTTCCCCTGCACACAGACATTGTGATTACACATCATCCAGCCTTGTATTTCATAATTCACAAGCCCAGGTGACTGAATTAAGGTTACATATCTTGAATTTCCCAAGTTCCCAGGCTTTTGTGTTAGTTGTTTTTTGGCAAACTACCTCACTCTTTTAAACACTGGTTGATTTTGTTTTCTAGTTTGCAATAAAAATAGAGCCAGATGCCACATTTCCTTACTTCAAAACACAAATCTAGGATTCTCTACCTAAACTCTGTTGAAAACACATAAAGGTTTCGTGCTAAAAAAACCCCTAAAGCAGACGCTTGATCAAACAAGGTATTGTTGGGGTGGATTGCCTGGGAGGGCTTGTACAGCTGAGTTTAGTAACATCAGGGATCCTGTCTGAGAGATGTGTTCAGCAGGAGGATCTCTAAATGATTTATGAACAGCTGAATCAATAAGCAACCACTGGTGTTGAAAATGTCTTTTGAAGTAAGGTATCCCAGCCTGCTTTTACAGCATCTGCCTGGAGTCCAAAATAAGGAAACAGGCTGAAGATTAACATCTCAAAAGGCTCTGGAGGAGTAGGATTTCCTAAGGAAATCTTTCCTAGTCATTTAACCACTATTGCCCCTCAGACAAAGGTTCTGTTGCAAGAAAATTGAAGTGTCATGGTAAAGCCACGGGATTTCAGCAGCTCTGGAATGCAGGAGTTTCCAGTCTGCAGCTGAGAAGAGCTGGTTATGCTGGCACAGACACAATCATGGAATCACAGGATGGTTTGGGTTGGAGAGACCTTAAAACTCATCCCAATCCACCCCTGCCATGGCAGGGACACCTCCCACTGTCCCAGGCTGCTCCAAGCCCCAATGTCCAACCTGGCCTTGGGCACTGCCAGGGATCCAGGGGCAGCCACAGCTTCTCTGGGCACCCTGTGCCAGGGCCTGCCCACCCTCCCAGGGAACAATTCCTTCCTAAGACCTAGCTTAAATTTCCCCTCTTTCAGCTGGAACCCAGAGGCAAACAGGGTTATTGTCAAGAGGAAAATGCCGGCATTTTGAAATGTTTAGATTTTACATCATGCATCATTTTTTGCTTAAATTCTGGATAAAGGATGTCCGACAAAAACCCCACTAAAAATATTAGAACACCAAGAAAACTTCCTTTGCTGCTTCCTGCTTAGAAATGCCACAGGGAATTTCAGGGGCTCTTTGGCTGTCCTTGAGATACAGGAGCTGAGAACGCTGTCCCCTGAGCCAAGGACTCCCCACACACACAGTGGTGCAACAAGCTCTGAGCAAATTGGTGGAAATCCAAGGCTTTGGGGCTTATGGTGAAGAGAAGAAATCTGATGTTTCTAACTTCAGTGAGGGGTCCAAGAGCTGCTGGGTTCACCGTCACAAACATGAAGAAAAGGTTCTTCAGCTTGCAAGATTGTTAATGTAAAACTAGAGTCAGATTCCCAGGTTTCTGGGCAGCCAGCCTGAGGACTAAGAGCTTGTGGCAACCAAATTTATCCCTTAGCTGTATGTTCTGAGACAGGGAACAGCAAGATCTACCAATGCACACCTCTATCCAGAGCACCCAAAGTCAGAAATTCAGAGTCTCGATGTTCTGCTAAGAACACACATAAAACCTGCTACCAGAAGTTGCATCACTCCACCATCGAGAGTGACAGAATAGCAGCCTCACAGAACTAGAAAATCTGTCATATATTCATGGGTTTAACCAATAAACTGTGATAGACTTGCTCCTAACCATTTTATGAGAAAAAAACTTGCCCAGTGAAAATCCCTAACCCCACCATGACAATTCTGTGCAAAGCCACAAGAAGTGCCAGGTACGGGAACGGACTGAACTTCGCTGACTATCAGCTTCACAGATTAAAGATTTCCTCTGAATTTTTTTTTAAGGGGGAGATAACACCAGACATCTGGCTGAATCTTAACATTTCTTAGGAGAGACTTGACAAGACAACAGATTCACAGTTAATGAATTCAAAGCTCCATGAATATAGAACAGCTCCAGCTCTGTGAGGATGAGCGTTACCTCCAGAGAGCTCCGCTACAGAGCAGGGATGCTTTATTTTGTCAGGAAGGCTACCCAGCTATGTCACCAGAAAGAGTCAGCTGATTTCCTCTGGGATCACCACTGGTTCTGAAAAGCTCTGTCTAGTTAGGATAAAACACACCAAAAACATAAGCAAGTAACATAAGGCTGATTATCTTCCCTTTCAGTGAAGCTTCCAATTCCTCATGACATGTCAGTGACGGATGCTGAGTTTTTAAAAGACCCTGTGGCAAGAATGAAAGCACTCAGAGGATAAGAGAAAAGGAAAAACTCATCATAGCTTGCAGAGGGTAAAAAGCTGGCACACAAAGAAGAGTCTTTACTGATCAAACAATTCCAAATGGCAGATGGATCCCTGAAAACAGGAGCTCTGTGCTGCCAGCCAGTGCTTTTGCACTAGGACCTGGAAACAACAGGAAATAAACCAAGAGAGCTCAAAATGTCATGGATAATGTGGACACATGTTGTAATTAGGCTGCACGAACCCCACACAACATTACCATAAATATTCCCTCTGGTATTTAAAGCCGTCTGCCGTGGCCACACTGACTCACCTTGCCATGAGCTTCCACAGGCTGGCACAAATATTTGTAGGAAGCAATTTAGAGCCATGGAAACAAACCTCCATCTGCCTGGGTACGTTCCCTGCATCGTCCACAGAGTCAGGCACTGGAAAGGACCAGAGCAAGCACGGCCAGTGTGACACTGACATCCCCGCCGGCCTCTGCCACCGCACCGAGGGCAGCACGCAACCACTGCTGAGGTTCGGGCAAGGGCCAGAGCCTGCTGGGGCATTGCTATGAAATATCCCTGGAAAACCAATTTGGAACAAGTGCAGCAAATTAACTGATGTGGCAAACAGGGATTTTGGTGATTTTTTGACAAAAATGGCAATACTGTTCATAGCGTGGCAGAGTTTAGGACACCAGATGGAGCAGCATTCTCCAACCCTCCTTTCAGAACAGGGAAAATGGGAAGGGGAGCGCCTGGAATGCCACTAAATGTGTTCCCTTCAGCTGTGGAAGGAGGGACCTTCCATCCTGTCCTGTTCTGGACAGCAATGGGTTACACAAGGAGCAAAGGGAGAACCAGATAGAGATGTCCTGTCCCCAAAGGTTTAAGCTATTCTGTGTGCAAACATCCCTTCACAATGAAAAAAATAAAGCAGGAGCTGTCAACAAGATTATTTTAGAGGAAATCAGATAGCAAAGCATGAGTAATTACTTCACTAAATCAAGTAATCTCTTTAATCTTGAAAGGAAATTTCAAACCTGCCTTTCAGCAAGCTTTATTTCCGTTTCCATACTCAATTTAGGTGTAAAAAGTGCTGCGTTTTATATTTAAGAAATGCATAGAAGGACTGAACTCTGAAGACCGTGTCTTGTTGGGTGTGAAGAAATTATTTAAGACAAATTATAGTGCTGTCACACTCATACCTCATAGTTTAAAATAAATCTTGTCATCTAATTATACAAGAGCTTGAGTTTGTTTAACAAATTTCTCAGAGGTATTTGTGTGGCACTCCATCTCCCTTCACCTCTGATTATAGCCTATCATTTCAGTCTTTGCCTTCTGCAGCTCTCAGAGTCTCATTGTGGTGTTTAACAGGTTGCATTTATCACATCTCCTCAGCTGGGCTAAAGCAGATAAAACCGTGAAGTCTCAGCACAGTTCTTGGCAAATCACAATTAAAGAATTATTTAAAAACAAAGGCACCCCAAAATGGGATTTCTGCTCCCACACTAACAACTTTCACAGCAGGAAACTGGGACTCTGAAAACAGTTTTGATGTCCCACCCACAGGTCTACTGAGAAAATTAAGCGAAGAGGAAAATTCCCCTTGTGTTTTAATTCCCATGGTATATTATCAACATGTCAGGGCAAACTTGACTAGAATCAGCCAAATCATGATAATTATTTCAAAAAAATATAGTCTGCAAAAGACACTGTCTCTTCCCTTCTTGCTTGTCAATGAAGGCAGATAAATTGTGAATTGTTCCAGAGAGTCCTCACTGAGGCAACAAGAGGGGCAAGGAACTGTCATCAGATAAAAATTAAGTTAAGCACTAGGAAGTGTTTAAACAATTGGAGAAACTTCATTGACCAAAACACTAAAGACAAATGTAAAAAAATACAATCTCCAGAGGGAATGTGAAGCCCTCCAGGAGGCTGGCAAGGCTCTGAGTGACCAGGCCTGACTTTGAAAGATGACATCTCACAGATGTTTTTGCTGTAAATGAAGACATTTCTGTCTGAATCACGCGATCACCATAATCTGGTTCCTTGGTGCCTCATGACTGCCAGTCCATGTGAACATCTGCTCACACACCCAGAGCTGGGAGGCTGCACAGGCTGCTGGAAACAGCTCCACTGGTGCTCTCCAGTCCAGGTATTGATACTTCAGCTCATTTCCAGTTCTCTGAGCAATCTCTTGAGATCCAGCTCTTCCCACTGCTGCTCCTGGAGATGCTGTGCCATGGCTTGGCTCATGTGCTCACTCACTTGCCTTTGTGGGAAGCTGTGGCTGACCTTAACAAGTTGCTAAATTCAACTATGATGCAGTTTTGAGGCCTCCCTTCAAAACTCAAATGCAAGTGTGCCCAGTTCGTTAACCAATTAGGGCCATTTGAGCTCATATGGGGGGAACAGCAATTTTAAAAAGTCAATTATATTTGCTTCATACTTTTCCTCAGTATTTCTGACTCCTGCTCTTCCCTTCAGTGGAAGAACAGCAGCTGCTTCATCACTTCTTTCAGACAACTGTGATACTTTCCTATTATTGGACATGTTCTGCAGCTATCTCACCATGATACCTTGTCTGATTGCATTCAGGAATATCACTGTTGAATTCCGTAGTTCATGTCATCAGGAATAAACTGAACTGTAGTTTCAGTTCTTTGCTATGAGGTTTCCAACGTGGAAATTTAAATCAAAGCTTGAAAAAGAAGAGGGGCTATCACAGCCTCAGCTGTTTAGTTTACAATTTAATATTTTCATCAAAATCAGATTTTGATGCATATATTCATCCTTTCCATTATACAGGATTTCATGTAAGATCTTTTAAAACACCACATTTATTCCAACACTACCCCAGAATCAGAAGTAACAGTGAATTTTACTTATCATAGTAATTATTAACTTCAGTTATCATAGTAATTAATAGAATCAGTTCTTAGCATCAAAAAAGCATAAATAAAATTCATAAGCAGCAAGACTTACCCTATGATTTCGGGAATTTTGAGCAAAAATAATAATTTAAAAAAAAAAAGAAAAAACAAACTGAAAAGAGTTTGTGTTTTTTCAATGCTCAGTCATTCCTCAATAAATTTCTTTAGTTTTTAAAGAAGAATTTCCACCAAAGTCCATCTCCATCCTCGGAAGGAGTGAAAGCCCTTTCAGAACAACAAAGATTTGCCTTTCCACTTTGTGTTCCCTGCCCCCACAGGAGACTTTCTTGTAGCTGGGGATGATGAAAAAATTTATTTTCTTGAGACAAGAACACGAAAATCTTACTGACGAAAAGTGAGGCAGCTTTTCTGTTTGTTTCTCGATTAAATCAATAAAACCCAAAATATGCCAGTCTCACTTTCCATTTTGAAATGCACTGGACAGCCCCAGGGCAGAGTGTTATTCCTTCATTATTCTCTCTACTAGTCTTCAAATAATGCTATTTGGGATCAATGATCACCCCAGACATGCTAATATAAGCCCAATTTGTTTCCATAATAATTGGCATGCTGCTATTTAGTGCATTATATATGTCTGTATAAATTAATCACGGATTCTTACAGTGGCTATGTGCACTGCAATTTGTCTTTACAGAGTTACTACTGTCAGATCAAGTTTTTATCTAGTCTTAATTTTAAGCATTTAATTACATTAGTATTCACACTATAAAAGATGCAAAGAGGTCTCAATTATCATTGCCCTTCATGAAATGAATTAATTTAAGTCATAAACCCACTCTCCTGTAGAAAAGAATATTCAAGGAATCATTGTTTAGCTCATGGACTATCTGGTGTTTTCTTCCTGTCTAAATGAAATATCCTCACTGTACTCTTACTGGAGTGCACAAAATGTCCATTTATCATTGTGCTTTTCATCAGCTTTGGAGTCAGAGGAGTGACTCTTCATCTACTACTTCATTTAAACATCACTGAAGCTTTTTGGGGGATTCTGCCCCAGCAGTAATGGTACATATCCCGAAAATCAAACCTGTAAAAACAACTCTGGCCTTCAGGTTTTGCTGAATTACCCTTTAAAAGGAACCTTTTCTCAAATTATTGCCCTCTGTGTTTCAGCACATTTCACTTCCAGAAGCTGTATGCATGATGGAAAAATAAGAAAAGGATGCTCGTTCTCCATCGGCCCAGGCTTAGGAGATGCTGAATTTTCTAAGGGGCTGATGAATTATGTCCAAGTCGAGGAGGGATAAAAATAAATTCCCTTCCCTTGTGCGAGAAAGGAGAAGGAATGGGTTTCTAATGGTAAGAGGGAAAGTTGTGCAAGACCAAAGAGAACTGGTGGAACAGGCGCAGGAAGGGATCAGGGAGTGCAAAGAGAGGCCAGAACCTGGAGCTGGCGGGATGGCAGCACAGCTTCAGCCAAGAAACAATATTGGCAGATAGGGATGAGAAAGGAAAGAGGATAGAAAAGGATTAATAATTCAAAGCTGGCTTACAGTGGCTTAGTCCCCATGCTCAACATACAGATAGAAACTGAACATAGGTGGCTCAGACGAGATCCCTGTGCCAGGCCACAGAGAAAACTTGTCCAGTACCACAGGATGGGGCAATTCCCTCTCCTTGGGCACCTCTCAGAGAGGATTATCCAGGGACTGGAGAAGTTTGGTCACCAGCAGATGCTGCACCACAGACACCCAGCTCACACCCGTCCAGGGAGAGCAAAACCATCACCACCCAGCTCGAAATCCACACGAGTGAGAGGGCTCTGAGCCAGGGCAGCCTCACGGGAGAAGTGTGGCAGCTTTTCTCCTTGGCATGTGTAAGGAAATAATGCTCAGCAATCTCTCTGCTCACTATGCCTGAGATCTTTTTTCTTAGTACCATGCGGTTAATCCAGGTGTCTTCACATGAAAGTATCTGAGAGAAACTTCCACTGCTGTCCCCACAGAGAACACCTTATTTTAAAGCACACACATCCCATTTCTTATAAAATCCCTCGAGGCAGCTGTTTTGTCTCTACCTGCCAGAGTCTGCCTGACACTGAGCTGAAGTTACACATATCTTCTGTAGTCCATAAAGGGAGAATGATGTGAACCTGATTCATATGCTGTAAGCCAAATTCATATTCTGCTGGCACAAGGATTCTCTGTCTGCCTGGTGACTACTGACAATGCATAAGAAAACAGGACTCCTGCAGGTGTCCCAAGTGATAACAATCTCCAACCTCTGCGCCAAAATCACTGGAAAGTTTCACAGGTTGTTGCTGAATTACTACAGAAGTCATTATAATCACAGCTTTGCTGTTAGCCTTCCAGAATTTTCAATCTAAGCAAAGAAATTCAAGGAAAAATAGTAAAACAAGTTCACAAATAAAGCAGCTGAGAAGATTGTCCCAAATTATCTAATTTTTTAAACTGTGCTAAGTCGTTTCCTCATTTCCCATTGTTCACATGCCCTAGCCAGCCATAAGAATTATATATAAAGAAAGTATCTTCTAGCTATAAACTCCTTCCACAGTTAAGTTCTGAAAAGAAAATATGTATACTAATTATCTCATCATTAAGTTACCAATTATATTGAAAAAAACTGCAACACATTGATTTTCTTTTTTTTTTTTTGTTTGCCCTTGGGGAAAAAGTTTGTATATAATTATCAGTTTCCCTAACTCTTTACTTGCCCTTTTGTTTTCATAATGGAAGAAACTCTTTCATCTGTCTGCAAAATTGTATCGCAATGAGACAGGCTGGAGGAAATCTGAAAGCCAGCGATGGTTCAGGGCTCTGGAGGAAACAAGCAGTATCCATCCCTCACCTCCTCCTGACCTATCCCTGGCCTTAGACAAACAAGTTAAACATTCAATTAGTAGAAAAGGAATGAATGTGCTGTTTATTAATTTGGAGGAGGAAATGCAATGTTGTGCATATTAATTGACCTAATGTGCCAGGCAGCATCTGAACTTCTCCTGGATGAATCCCATCCCTTCCCAGACACTCAGTCCTGAGAGGGAACTCCATGGCAAAATGTCTTGCACAAAGGTCTGTGCACATTTGCATTGCATGGGGGAAATGTGCAGTTAATGATTCCTCCATTTCAGTATGTCCTGAACCCTGTGATAAATTTATTTATCATAGATTGAACTCCCCAACTCCTTGATATCCATTCACTGTAACTTGTTTTCCGTGCTGGCTCTCTTCCCATTCACCCTCACTCCCTGCTCTTTGCTTTGGTCTTTATCTTCCTCTCTTTTCTGATTTACACCCGTATTTACAACCTCTCTGTTGCAACCTCATTACAATAAAGCCTCTCGAGCCCATGGAGCTGCCCCAGCTGCTGTGCTGCCCTTGGTGTTCCACCAGGGCTTGGGATAAACACCACCAGAGCTGCCCCTGTCCCGGCTCTCCACCCCTTGGGACGGGCCGGTGTCCCTGAGGGGTGACACAGAGGGGTGGCAGCAGTGGAACTGAGTGGCTGTGACACCCAGGACCAGAGCAGTGTGGCTTGAGGCACAGCTGGCACCACATCAGCCCTGGAATTCCTGTTTATTTGGGATTCCCTGGTCTGATCCTGCTGAGCATCCTCACCCGGAGCGCATCCAGCTCCAGTTTGTGACGGAGCCACACTGGGGCAGAGGGCAGTGGGAGACAGGGCTGCTGGGCAGAGGGACCTCAGCAGAGGGGCTGACAAGGACCTGGGGGCGTTCCAAGTCTGCTCCCTCTTCCTCTCCACTGCAAGACTGGCAATATAATCTCAGTGCATTCTGTAAAAACAAACCCAAACAAAACCCTACACAAAAATTTTCACTCCAAAGAACAGAACAAACTAAAACTTTGGTAAGTGCCATGTAAGTCCCTTGGCATTCTAGCAGCAGTGTTTCGGGACTGCTCAATAAAATATGGATATTCCTGATTTGTTATTCGATGTCTGACCTTGAGAATATGTGAACACCACCCATCCCCACAGTCTGCACAGAAATCCTCTCCCAATCTGTTGTGCACTGCTGAAGTTGAGAAGATGAAGCCCGGGCTGGTTAATCAGATGGATGAAAGAATGGGACACAGAAATCTAAACTCGATAGAAATCATTTCTGGAGACAAAGAGGTCAAGTGTGCATTATACTCGAGAGCTTACACAGCTTTTCTGGGTATTTATTCAGTCCTGAAGCTTCAGTGGGTAAGCAGCAACCTCCCGTTTCAGCGATATCCTAGGAAAGGCAGGTACTTCTGGAATTACACCACAATTTACATTGGACAAAAGACAGTTTTAACACAAATATCTCTGTCACATGGTTGGAATTCCAAGTATCTGCCAGCATCAAAGAGAAGCTGAAGGAACAATATACATTTCTTCCTCTGGCCTGCAATTAGTATTAAGAAATTAATCTTGTCCAGTTGGTAACTGACATTTGAACCATCCCACTTGTTTTCACACAGACAAGATGTACTGCAGGTAGGCTGGTCTTGGAGCTCCACTTCACATCATCTTCTCAGTTTTAGATTCAAAAAGAGCTCAAGAGCTCTACCTAAAAAGTGAGAATTCTATTAGGTTTTGGATGAAACCCCCTGCCCCATTCCTTCAGGAAAGCGAGGAAGGACACAAATGTGACTCCAGGAAGTTAAACACATTCATGTATTGACATGAGCAGCTTTCACAGCAAATAGGGAATCTTCTTGCCATGACAGACAAATAATGAAATCCTGTTTGTTCTTTGCTGCTGTCTCTAGGAGTTCTCTGCACGTGTGATCAGGCCACGTTTCACTGCATCACCCTGCTGAGAACACTGGGCTCTTTTGACAAAGATGCTTCTGCTCCTCTGAGCCATAAATTGTTGTAACACCCAAGCTCTTTTTTCTGTTTTAGCTGCAGAACAGCATCATCCCAGACTCCCAGCTGCATGTCTCCCTGCAATGCTGTGATATGCAGCCATTGATTTCACTGCTTTCTCGCTAATTCACATTTCCCTGGGGAGGAGGGCCTGAGGACTTCTTTGTGTGAGAACAGGTTGTATTAGCTACATTTGTGTTTTTCTCCAGAAGACAAAAAAAGCTCTGTGGGTGGTTTTGTGTAACTGGCTAATGTTAAGACCATTTGTCTTATGAAGTTCTACTGTTGTAGAGAATTTGAGTGGTCTTGCCTTGAGTTTAGAGACAGTGATGGTTTACCCAGAACGGTAATAGCACACATGGGTCGGTGAGGAGCTTCACAGAGTGTTTGTGACAAAGAGCAGGAACATGGAGCTTCAGGAGATCTAAATCTGGAACATTTCAACTTGACATTTCATTTGTTTGTATAAATCACTGTGGAGGATGGTTGAGCACTCAAGGTAAAGCAACACTTAGATTACCACATTCTGAAATCCTGAGTAAGAGTAATCAAATTGTCTAAATAATGTGAAGCAGCCTTATTTGCTGCTCTCCTACAGCAATTACAGTGCCTGGTTGGTAATTTTCTCAATGCAGTAACCTCACAAGCAACAGAAACCTTTTGTGTTTTTTCACAATAAAAGCAGACATGGAAAGATAACAATAGGAATTTTAAAACAAAACTTATTTGCAGGACTATTTATATGCTTTTTGTATCAACACCTCTTATTTTTCAGAATATCACAGAGCCAAATACTAAAATACAAGGATGTGATTATTGTCACAGCATTTTATTGCTACCTTTCTCTTGAACAGAGTTACAGTTTGGGAAAATAAGATGGGAGGAGGCAGGAAAGATGGAACTACTTTTGCCTCATGGCAAAACTGACTTTAGTGGAAATGCATTTTTGTCTATGTGATACAAAAAAATACGGAATAAATAGAAAGTTCAGGTTTTCCCAGCTTGTTTATAGATGAAACACATCTTGTACAGCCATGAAAGCACACTGGAGTAAGTGCCAGTGGGAAAATTAATAACGGGAACAAGTGACAGCATGAGCACAGGAACCAGTGAACCCTGGGTTTTATGGATTTAAATTGTGTGCTTGGGTTCTCTGGTGTTTAATAAAGCAGAAGCTTGGCTTGCTTGTCTGAAGCCCTTCCTGCCTCAGCCTTTCCCTCCACGGTGCCATCAAACAGCCTCAGCTGCTCCCAGTCTGCATCCCTGACATCTTTGGAACTTGGTAGCTCTTAGAATTTTATTATTTTCTTAAATTTGGCTCGAGCTAGCCAAGTGGATACCCAACCCTCCCCACCCCTGCCCCACACCCAGGGTGAGACACTGATTCTTAAGAAGCAAGACTGAAAATTGCCTGCAAGGCTCATCCCACAGCTGAGAGGAGCTTCCACCACCACGTGCCCCAGGAATGCAACATCTCTCAAAGGCTGCTTCAGCATTTTCTGGGCTGCACTGCTGACAAAGCCCTGACAATGATCAGTTTGCTGGGATCCTGAGCCCACAGACCCAAAGTGCCTCATTCTTTCTTCAGTTTTCATTTTGTCTGTCTGTCCATTGCCTCACCCTGGCTGGATTCGGACTGCAAACCCTTTGACAGACATCACCCTTTTACTTTGTTTATTTCATATTCAGCAAGAACAAAATCCTCCATCACTATGGCCAAGATACTGAATACTGCATTTGTTCAATTAACAGATAATGATTATATTAATAAAATGACAGCTGAGCAGGATACTTGTTAGACTTGTACAGTGCTCATCCCTGACCTGCTGCCATCGATAAGGGACTGTCAGTTGTTCCAACACAGTAAATGAGGTATTATTCATATGACAAACAAATCTGTCAGACCTCTTTACCAGCCTGCCCAAATTCTCAGAGTGTTTATCCAAAGCAAACCACTGCTTAAAGTTGGCAGACTCATTATTTTTCCTATTAATATGTGTACCAGCTTGAGGGTTACCACCAAACCATGGCAGGCCCCCTCTGCAGATGGATTGGTGATTGCACTGTGATTTATGGCTCAGCACCAGGACATTATTCAAAAAGCCTCCATAACTCATTTATATCGGTCAGCAAGTGCATTTGACTTGACAGAATCATTATCCACATGATCACCAGAACTCACATGTGGACCCCTGCCTTTGGAATGGATATTGGATTTGAAATCCCTGGACACCACTCAGTCCATTCCCGTGCACTGCAGTCACAGCATCCAATGCCCACCACATTCCCTTTTACATATCCAATCTTGGAACACTGACTTTTGATGGCCGTTCTACACCATCTGATACTTGAGATGTTACATCTGTTTGAAATGTCCAATGGTAAAAGAAAAAACCTTGGCATTATGAAGCTCAGCCATGTAATCATTTGTAGTGAATTTAACATTCTAATCCACCCTTGTGGCAAATTTTATTTTTGCCTTATTTTATGCATACCACTGCATAACAAACAAACAGGGACAGTTAATGCTGTGACTTATTTTTCACCGCCTGAACAAAGTGCTTGTGTGTTTTCATAGCTTCACTTCAACACTGTTCTCTCTGGTGGATCAGATCATTAAACCCCCATTTCCATGAGTACAAGTAATTGGAATGCTGCTTCTTTAGCAGGCAGGTTCTGGCTATGGTTATTCATAGATGTGCCTTTGTATTATAATAGCACAAGAATATGGTGCTGGAATATCAGACATTGCTGTGCTGCTGCATGAAACCCTCCTAAATCAGAATAAAACCACCATTTCTGAAAACCAAGTTTCCTACAAACCAGAACTCAAGTTCTGCTCTAGCCTGCGAGGCTTCAGCTTCCACTCTCATAAACACTTCAAACAGTTAAATATTGAAATGGAGAGGGAACAGAAGAGGATGAAGGTTGTCCCTCTTCTGCTGTTCAACAGGTTCCCTTATTGCTTTAGACCACAGGAAAGGACCAGGCATTATAAATAAGGGTTCATAAGGACATAAATTTCATGCTAATGCATTTTTTCAGAGAGCCCAGTAAAGGTAACATTATCTTTGAGCAGCAAGAAACAACTAGACAGACTTAATTCCCCTTAAGGCATTACTCCCATTCTGTTATCAAATTATTCAGTGCTTAAAGAGAAATACAAACAGTCAGTAAAGATTTGAGAGATCATGTGAGAAATTACCTTCAGCTGAACAACTAATTCTGGTTCTGACTAATTTGCACAGCCTGAACGGTCACTTTTCTGCTGCTTTAGACTTTCCTCCTGCTGCCTCTTTCAGTGATGCAAAAAAAAAAAAGAGGTGAAAAAGAGCCAAGTTCATTATTCGTAGCTCTGAATGTCACAAGATCATTTCCAAAATGCAGATTATCACATTGTCACTTCAGCTTCTAGAAACTCATTTATTTCTGACCTGTTTTGCATTTCTGACCTGCTTTGCTATTTATGCAAAAAGATGAATACTGTTGCTTTAGCTGCCACCACTCCTGTGTATCTGTGCCTAATACATATTCCAGTTTCAATTTATTATCATGAACCCTCAGATTATAAAGATTTTGTTTCACATGACAAGTTTTGCGCCTGTATTTTTTTATTTATTGTGCAAGTTAAACTAGACAGGGACCTAACTAACTGTACACATATTTTCCTGGAATAACCATGGCAACTGAACATACCCCACACTGCACAAACTCATCTCTTGAACATCATCTCCCACTAGATCTTCTTTAGCTAATTCTCACGTCACCAGGACACCTTCAGGGTGCAAATAAACCATCTATCATGCTAGTACATGCTCTGATATTTTACCAGAGACTGTCAGGAGAGTCCACCTAAAGCCATTAAATTCAAAGATTTCTCCAGCACAGGGCGCTCGAGCAGTACCTGAATTAACCTTACAAAAGAAGACCTCTGCTCATTTTTGGAAAATTGTAATAATGAGAACTAATTGTTCTTTTTCTGTTAGTGTCTATGTAAACAATCCTGACTATGACTGACTAGAGTGACTCTTTCTGCTTTTAATTTTTTGTGACGTTCAAGACAGGCTCAGAAGGAAAACCCCTCCTGATAACGAAAGAAATTACAACGCTGCCTTCATGTGAACCTGTTTTTTACAAGACTGAAAAGGCTTTTCTCTTGCTCAAGGTTGTGCCCTTACATCTGGCAAAGCCAAAAGAGAATTGCTGAGCAGGTTGAGCCATTAGGATGAAAATCCCATCTTTTGAACGATGCTGATACCTCGTTTTTATCACTCTATTGATTGAGCAGGGCTGTGTGATTTACCCGTGTTGGGTTCAGTCGCCTGACAGACAAAACAGAAGAGAGAGAAATCCATGCCAATCAAAAAGCATTTCTTAGGAAAAACATCCATTTGAAATTAAAAATTAGAATACAATATTTTGGTTGTCTAGAGAGAGGTAGAAATCCAGAAAAGTTGATTTTAGGAACTAGCAGGAAATTAAATGCCAGAATTGCCAGGTCAGAAGCCTTTCCTAGTGCCCCTAGTGCCCTTTCCTAGCGCCCCTAGTGCCCTTTCCTAGCTCAGTGTCCACACCTCAGGACAAGGAGTGCCCAGTTGCTGTGCCAGGGTGAGCTGCTGCAGGGCCAGGAGGGGTGACAACGCCAGGGAAGTGGACAAAGTGTCCTCTGGCAGTTGTGTTTCAGCCCAGGCCTCCCCATTATCTCGACACTGTGTCAATCTCAGCGTGAGAGCCAGCCTGGCTGCCTCGGTAATTAGCTGAAAAGGCAAAGGCTAGAGGTCAATTAGCCCAGGAGGCAAAGGCTAATTGCACACTGGTCTTTGGGAGCCCGGCTGGCAGAGGCTGGAGCCGGTGGCTGGTCAGAAGTGCTCTGCCAGGGTTGGGGAGGGGGTTTAGCACGAGGAAGAGGAGGAAAGGAGTGGGAGTTATTGCTGGGTTTCTTTTTTCCTCCTTGTGGAGTTCAGTTACACTGGGAGTTGGAAAAAGCATGACTCATCTTGAAGGATTATTTGAAAATGAGATAGATTCACAACTCAAACCAATCTTATGACAATTCCTCTCTCTGCCTGAGGAGGCTGAATGCTGAATGCCTGAGGAGAGCTTCCACCTTCACAAAAGTGTTCTAATCATCATTTTTGCTACTTTAAGGGTTTATAATCTTTCCATTTTTTCTTAAGCAATCAAACATTTACTGGAGGAGAAACTATAACTTGAGTATTCCACTCTTATTAGGTACCTGCAAGATTTATTCTCAGGATCCAGACTAACCCTGGTCTGTGCAAAGTAGACCAGGCTGGACTTGAAGAACAATTAGCAAAAACCCATTGGGGGTGGAAACGGGTCTCAGAAGTCTGATCGTTCATTTAGAGTGAAATTGATACAGTGAAACCATTTCAGCAGAAGGTTTCAGAGCACTGAAACGAATATCCTGTGAGTCTGGTGGCTTAAGCAATAAATGCTGGAGTGCCTTAAATGCTGACTTGTTGCATTTTTCCCTTGATCTTGACCTCAACATCTTTTCCCAGCTGAATTTATTTGGCAGGCTCAACCAGTCTCAAGCTGAACAATACTTCATTTTTCCAGGAATTTGCTATCCAATGCAGTTAAACATATTTTGCCCCACTCTATTCTACAGACTTCTCTTCTGGAGTTTGTAAATGTTTAATTTGTCTGGCAGGTCCCAGACATCAGCAGAAGGATGGAATTGTTTCCACAACTGCAGGCTCCTCTGTTGGGGATAACACTGTTGGGATACTCAGGGAAAGGGGCATTTTCATATCTCTGCTGGGGTTTCTGGTTGGGGTTTTTTGTGGGGTTTTTTTGGCAAGGCTTCACCTGCATAGTTTTGCACCCAAACTGGGTGTCTCTGTTGGCACCATTCCTTTTCCTGTTAAAGAAGCAGAGGATATAATTGGGAGTCCTGGTCCCTGTGCTATGTAAAGAACAGATTACAAATTGTAGTTTAAAATCGTGTCTTCAGTCTTGTCTGCTGAGAGTTTTGATCAGCTCAGCGTCAAGCACAGAACGGCCAAGGTTGGAAGGGACCTCTGGAGTTAACAGCAAGAAGAAATGTTCTGTAAGACTTGCCAGGTTTCCCTTGTTTTCCTGTACGATTAGCAAAGTTCAGTGCCTCCAGACTGGCATGAAGGTGTTTAATGTCAGAGCTTAATAATACAGCATACATTAAAAGTATAAATACAACATTTTTGCAGCTTAGAGAAAATATTTGCCCAAGACAAGTTAAAACTATGTAGCTATATCATCTCCTGTTTTGCTGGATATAAAATGACCCTGTAAAGCCTTCTGACATTCTCCTTGAAGCTGAGGATTGAGGCTATGACCTTTGCAAAGCCTTCCAAAGAGCTTCACAGGCAGCCAACTCTTACAGAGAAAGTTTCATTAGATGCCAAAGACTTTTCTTGGTAAACGTGATGGCACAGTTGCCCTCTCTCATGAAAAATGGGCAAAATCAGTTCTTGTTATTTGAAAGAAAACCAGCTGTTGGATCTGAATGACTTCAGAAGACTTGTTTTATAATTTGAATCCAACCTCCAACACAGGATGTTTTAGTTAACTGCAGGGAGGGGGAAATTACCATAAGGGACCCAGAGAGGCTGTGGAATGTCCATCCCTGGAGTCACTAAAAGATGACTGGAGAAGCCCCAAGCAAACATTTCTGGCTGGACCCACTTTTAGTAAGTCTGGGTGACCTCTAGAGTCCCCTCCCAAACTAAATGATGCCACCAGCTGAAGCTGTCACCCTTTTTCCTCTGCATTTGCAGTGCCAGGGAGGGAAAATCTACCTGTAGCTGTTGAGTTGCCAAGGATGGCTGAACTGCAGTAAAGGAATCTGTGAAAAGTAAGACAGGACAGGATTGGACCGATCTGAAATCTGAAACCTGGCACTACAGATGGCATCTGCCAAAAAGGGAGGGGTTTCCACCCAGCTGGAAATAGCTGCAGCACAGACACTGCAGAAAGGTTGTCAGCCTCCAGAGGGGCTTTGGCTTCGTGCTGTCACTCCCAAGGTACAATCCTGTTTTGCCAGTACTTCCATACTTTTTTCTAATTGCTCTTTGCACAAAACCAGGAATCAGTTGTTGCCACACTGGAAACAAAAGGGAACACAGGAAGGAAATTGAGTCCAAATCTCTGCATGATGGTTTTGTGGCAGAGGGATTTGCATCTGCTGCTCAGGTGCATCCTAAAGGCACGAACTCATCTGTTCCAAACACACACCACCACATCTTTGGTGGGGCTGCAGCTTGTGGTTACAGAAGAAGGAAAGGAAGTTACCACATGCCGCCAGTCAAAGGAATAAAAGTCACTCTGCTGCATATTGGAACTTAAACCTCCTCCCTGTGTTTGTCACTAGGATTGGATAAAGCATGGCCTGAAAGCAGAGCAATGAGCAGAAAGGGAATGAGACCATTCTAAACAAGCACTGCTGAAAGCCTCAAGCACTGAGTCTGCAAAGTAACTTGAATGCTTGAGAAGGCAATCCTGTGGGCTGCTTGCTTAAACAGCAAAAGAAAGCAATTCTCAAGAAGAAATGAAACAATCTATCTGGTAAAAGACAGCATTCGGTAAATAAACTTATGCAACAGCACAGCAAATAATCAGGAAGATCTCAATGTAAATATCAGTTGTCTTTCTGTTTATTTTTTTCTGGCTTTCTGAGATGTCTTTTCCTCTCCTGAAGCCTTTTTTCCATTCTTTAGTATGCACCAGACAAAGCCTTAGATCCTAGGCTTTGGCAGAGAAGCCACAGTCTCGTTTTTCTGTTAAGAGCACCATTTTTGGTTCTGTCAGCCCTTGAGTGCTGAATATACCAGTCCAGAGCCACTCATTTCTGCAAAGTCATTGTGGGTTTCTGAAGGTTCTTTGTGGTGGCCCGAGCAGCCCCCCAGGCAGTGTTTCCATGGATGGCAAGGCCCCTGTGGAACTCCTCACTCCCTGGTCACTCCATCCCATCCATCCCATCCATCCCATGCCACAGCACTGAGTGCCACCTGCCTGGCTTGTGGGAACCTGGCCAGCAGCCACCTCAGTGACACTGCTGCTCCTCACACCCTGGAGAGGCTTCTCCTGCCCTCACTGCTGGGCTGCCAACTCTGGTTCCCTCTCATCATGCAGGATATGTAACTAAGGGAAAACCCTCATTGTTTTTTCAGAAGAAATGTGCTTTAATCAATAAGACACTGTCATTAGCAGTACTATCCATCTGTATCCAAGTGCAATTTCCCCAGGTAGGAACCATTCTCCAGCTGGGGATTGCTGGAATGTGGCTCATTATAGCTGCTTCTTGCACACCCAGAGGTCCCTGTGATGGTGGTGGAAAGAGATTACAACAGTGCTGCTCCCACTGACAGTCACAGCTCAGAGCGGGGAAAACACACATTTATTGGCATTGCTAATTGTCAAAGGGAGATGATTAAGGAGCAGTTTTTCTCCTTCTGTTAGTTCAACCCCAATAAATCCAGTGAGAGTGGCAAAGCAAGCACCAATTCACACACATTGCAATCATTTCACAACCACTGAGTTCTAGAAAGAGAATGACAGCTGCTATGGGGAGAAAGAGTCATGGCAATTTTTGTTCAGTGAAATGCTTGTGGAAATTTCAGCTGCAAATGATAATTTTCCCTCATTTTCCCTCATTGTGACTGCCCATAGTGGTGTTCAGGACAGCCCTGCCCATCACCAGGGCAGGCAGGGCACTGAGCCCTCAGCTCTGCTCACAACCAGCTCTAAAGGCTGACCAGAAACACCAGTCAGGTGGACATCTACAAGGTCTAGGCAAAGAAAATAATTGAAAAAGAAACCTAACATGAAAATATTTTTGTGAGGAAAAGTATAAACATAGGGAGCACTTCTGTGCTTATTACTAGGCCTTGGTTTACCTTTCTATTTAAATAAATCTCCTTCATATGTCTCAAAAATATTCTTTCAAGAAAGATTATAAGATGGGGCTGCTCTCATAGAACAAACTCCCAGACCTAGTGGGGTAAACTCTGCAGAGGAGGCAGGAGGGGTTCCATCAGAGGGCAAACCTGGTGCTCAGGGGCACTGTAATGTCTGAGTGCAAAAGTGCACAACTGCCCTCAAGCACAGCCAGTGCCTCCTGTGACTCAGAGAAGCTAAAAAAAGAGAAGATTCAGCTCCTGAGAAGGTTGTTTGCTGCTCTTAATCCCAGCTCCCAGGTTCAGGATCCGTGGGGACTAACAGGGCTCCCGGCTGTGTCAGGGAGGTCACCAAGGCTGGGGTGTTTCGTGGCATTTCAGTCCTTGCTGGAAAACCAGCTGTGAGGTGACAGAAATACTTTATGGCTTCTTTGCTCACTTAAGCACAGAACCTATCAGCATTCCAGCTTTTTCCACATTGCTTTGTCATCTGTTCCCAGGAGTTGTGCAGCAATGGATGGAATGCTGTCACACCAGTGCAAAGGCAGGACTGGGAAGCTTGAAACACTCCCTGAGGTCTTTAGGACAGGTCTGATCCTGGCAGGCCCGGTCTTGGAATCTGCTCAACTCTCCTGCTTTGTCCATTTGATCACTGGAACCAGATTTAACTTGAGAGGGAAAAAAATGAAAAGGAACTTTTGAAAAGGTTTGGAACTGTCCAAGGTTTTTTTGTTTTTTTTTTTTTTTGGCCTCAGAGCTTAGTAGCACAAGAAGGAATTTCTGTAAACACATTTTATTTTCTCTTTCAACTTATTAAAGTTATATAAAAATGGAGAGTGGTGCTTAACTCTCTGAGCTACTGTCTGGCACTGAAACCTGGGACATGAATCCCGAGATCCCAGACGCCCAGACTGCCAGAGGAAGCAGAAAAGCCCTCATGTGGAGACTGGCACAGCAGCACAGAACTTCCCTGCACCTGAGTTTCCAGTTCTCCAAACCAGCTCCTTTGCAGATGCACACACATCTCTGTATTGCACTTCAGGCACACCCTGAAGACAAACTTAATGTCTTTGATTTCCCTTTCCCTCAATAATTGAGTCACACCCATCCTTACACAGCACATCCACTCACTCACGCACATAAATAAATGAAAGAATGAAAACCTGTGAATTAATCAAGCTATTTCCCTGAAGACTGAAAGAAGAAAGCAAGAGAAATTATAAAGGATATTTCTGTTTGGGGGGCAGCTGGATATTATCACGATGAGGCCATGCAAACATATAAGTATCTGAGATGGGAAGGAAGAAGATGAAATGAAACGGATGGGAACGTTTGTGCTGTCAGTAAGATGAAAGAATAAAGTTGTGGGTGCAGCAGAAATGATTCTTTAAATCAAACCCATATCCTCAGCATCATATTTAATATCCTCTCCACTGACCCGCCCAGGCCTTGCACTTCATTCCTCATGTGATAGCACTGCCCACTTAAACACTGCTACTGCTGTTTACTGCCCAATAAAATGCTTCTATACGTTTTAATTTTAAGCCTGTGGCTTCAAGTTGTGTTTATAAAAAAGGCATTAATTTCTATTCTGTGTATGACCAATTTGATCCCAGAATGAAGTTCCAGGCAGTTACTGCATTTAAGCACAATAGGATTCTGATTCTTTAACTCAGACCTGTCTCATTTTATCAATATTCTTCAAATTGTTGTTTTCAGCCCCTCTATACTTTCAAAACTACAGGTACCCAATAAATGTTTAAAACAAGAAAACTGGAGACTGCAATTATTTTTCTAATAAAGCATTTACTGAAGAACAGTAATTCTATTTCCAAGAAGTTAAACTATTGGAAAAAAAAAAAAAGGGGGGGCGGAGAGAAGAAAGTGAAGTGCTCCCTTGGAATTTTTACCAGACTGCAAAATTTGTAAAATATCTCCTTAAAAAAATATCCCTAAAAACTCTAGGACATTTGTAAGCAATGGTGATGTGAAATACATAATTGATGGCATATAGCAAATGCTTTGGAGATGGAAATACCCTTTTTTGACCAAGGCAATTACAGACTTTTCTAGCAACAGAAACAGCCACTTCCTGAGAGAGGCAGCTTTCCCTCTGTAGGTAGGTACAAGACATTCTCTCAGAACTGCTGTCCAGATGGGGTCTAAATTCAAGTGAGCTTCTAAAGGAGCCAACACTGCGAGTCCACAGCCCCCAGCTCGGTGTCTGAGGCAGAAATACATTTACAAGTGTTGTGCTCAATATCTGCCTGCAGAAACAAAAGGATTTGGAACTTGTCACAATGTACAACTAGACCCCCAAAATATTACTTTAAAATTGGATTAGTTGTGTGTCTGTTGTTAAACAAACAAGAGCTGAATTGCACTAATGATTCCATTAATTTTGTCCTGGTTCTACTGGACTACAGAAGAGACCAAAGGTCAGAGTGCTCTGCAGCTGAGGGTTTGGAAATTTGATCATGGAAAGAAGACAAAATGTTAACAATCATGAGGTAAGTGCAAAGAAGATAAGGCTCACTTATCTCTTTATTGTGCATTCCTCCTTTATCTCCTTGCAGTCCTTTCCCTCTCTGATCTGCAGAGGTGATCTCTTCACCCTGCTAAATCATCCTTATCGAGCCTCCTGAATGCAATAACCTCTTTGGCACATTACCTATCTTTTAGGATTTGTATTTAATATATTGTGTTCTTCTTTCTATTTTCCCTTCCTAGGAGGTTATTCCAGAGCTCAGGATTGTTGGATTACTGATTGATTTCACAATTACTTTGTGCTGTGGGTTGTTTTCATCTATGTAGCCAAATGTTGCAAAAAGTAAAAAGAGAGAAAATATCCCTTTTTCTTTCCTCCCTCTCTCTCTCACACGTATAGACAGTTTATTTAATTATGCACACACTATTTCAGGTTGGAAAAGCCTCAGCTTTCCTGATATATTTATAAAAAAAGAGAATTCTGCACACACCAGATTCACCATCAGACAAACCACCTTAATCCTCTCTCCCCACATTGTTGCAGTTTTGTAGGATGAGTTTGTCTGCTACCTGTGGAATTAAGCTTGTCTCCCAAGCACCAGCACTCAGGTGTACTTTCAAGAAGCACAAAAATTATGCTAAAACCTGTAGTGGTGGTAGGGAACCCCCCTGAAAAGGGAGCTCTTCCATGCTGTGGTTTGTAAGTAAAGGCAAGTAAGCCCAAAAGTAATGCCCTATCCACTTTAAAAGTGTTTTTCCCTCTTGATTCAAGGCAGGTTTATACAAACCTCTCACATCAGTGTGGGACTGGGCAGCAGCACTGCAGGGACTGGGATGTGCCCAGTGCCTCCTGACTGTCTCTGCAGTACATTATCAACAGGGCCAGGCAGGGGTGCTGAGGATTGGAGAGGGAAGGTCAGGGTGACTTCCCCTGATGGAGGCAGGGATCGATACCTGGCTGGGTGAGACCAAAACACTGGTTCTCTGCAGAGAAACCAAGATTTCACACTGCAACTAGTTACTGAAAGTGATACTGAATGTTCCCAGCAGCAATATTTTCTTGTTAAACACTTAATTGGGAGTTGTAACATCAAAAACAACAAAGTGGGTTTTATTTGGATTCTTATACAGGTCAAAAATAGGTACTGATTTTTAATTAACAAAAATTCTTTTCACGAGAAACTTGATTGTATTTTGAAACTATTAGCATGCAACAGCTAAAATAAGCAATGCAGAAACAGCTGAGCAATACATCTGGCTACACTCTGTTATATATTTCTTTTTCTCTGTTGAGGCACACACAGGCAGTTGTGTCAGAAGGCACCTTTGTCCCTCAGAGCCTCGTGGCCATGCTGTTTGCAGGGCAGCGAGGCCCCGTGGCTCTGTGTGTGCTGGGTGAAGTGTTCAGGTGGGCACAGGGTGGGGAAGGGAGGTGGCTCCTCTGAAGCCTCCGACACTTCCTGAGTGCTTCCTTTCCTCTTCCTCCCACAGCTCCTGTGACCCTCCAGGCTCAGCCCGGGCTCAGCCTGGCCCCTTGCAGCCCCTGGTTTCTGCAGCACCATCACTCTCAGCCCTGTGTGACTTCGCTGCTGCTCTGCGCGATCCTTACCTGTTATCTGGTGAGACACCGTCTCTGCCCTGCCCTCCTTCACCGGGCTCCTTTTGCACTCCAATGTCATTTTAAAGATGTCATTGTCAGCTGGCAAGAGAACCATATCCCAGCAGAATAATTTGTTTCCATTTTAAAAAGACACTTAATAATAATGCACTGCACACAGTCCCCCGATTCAGAGTGAGGCTTTTAGAGAGGAAATCAAAGCTGTTCTTCACAGAGCAGGGACTCCCCACAGCTCCCGGGTATGGAACCACCCCAGGAGGGAACCAGTTCTGTGTTTGGGACACTCAATTCATACCTTTAGACCACTTTTACACCAATTGTTAATGACTCCTACAAAGAGATATACAGTGAATTTAGCTGTAGAGAATTAAGGATCCTTTTAACACCATGCCTGCTACATTGTAGATGGGACAAGAAAAGAGTTAACTGAAAAATCAGCTGCCAGAAAAGCATTTTTGTTGCTATCTCTAGTGCCCACATTTAAGACAGATTGAAAACAAAACAAAACCAGATAAATAAAACAAACCTAAAACTGAAGGAATGTTTAATAAAAAACAGAATTTCTGAAAAAAAGTCACATATTTGGGTGGAAAATGAAGAGAAAATTAGTCCTTCCACACATTGGAGGGATTTTGCCCCTAATCATAATGGCACCAGAATAAATGGGATATCTGAGATCTGGGGCACATCTGCACCCCGGGATGGAACACAAAATCAGGAGAGGGCAAAAGTCACAACCTTGCACCATCTGAACAGACACCAACATACACACTGCTCTGGAAAGAAATACCAAGAATTTGCCTCAATGGGGGGAATTTCCATGCAATATATTAAGATTTCCTGCACTTTAAAAAATAAAAAAGCACTTTGGATTTCCTTGGTATTTATGATAATATAAACAAAGGCTCAACAGCTCACCAGAAGAAATGAATTCTGTATCTTCACCTACACAATGCTCTCACTGGTGCTTTTTTCATTCATAGACAGCCTTCCTGCGTGATTCATTAATAGCATTAAGAAATAGAATTTTGGTATTTTTGCCATTTTTGTGTCATGTTCCACAGTGAACTGTAGGGTGGTAATACAAGAATAATTTAGAAATATATTAGCATAATAATTAGAAGCCTAGAAGTCTTTATAGTGTTTTTAATATTTATGCTTGATAAATATTGCTCTATTTGTCAGTTTATGCAGTATAAAGTGAACTTTAATGTAAGAAGGTTATTAGCATAAAATTAACATAATGAATAAAAAGCAAAACACAAAGGTAATCAAAAATAACAGAGGTTGTTTTCTCCTGCCTCTCTCAAAGGACATACTTTACACCCAAAAATCTGTGTTATGGAAAACAAATTCCATTTAAATTAATTATGAGGTTCTATTATACTTGTGAAAAATGGATATCTTCTAACAGTTCTTCCAGAAACTGCTTTTTATGTCTCTCTCAAACTTTCACACAGCCCAGCCTCTTAAAGAATGAGATCACTGTGGTCACATGGCTTAGGAAAAATGAATTTTAGAAAAGGACATTTGTCCAATGTAGCAAGACCCTTTAGAGCTGAGCTAAGGAGGAGAGGAAAATGTCACAAAACCAAAAGGACAGAGCACGGGTTCATGCCTGGAGACACAAACAAAAAATGGCAAACACCAACAGGAAAAGTTAGAGTTATCTGTACTGAGATTTCTGTCAGCCAAAGAGTAACTTTTCAATGTCTGAAGTTTAGGGAAATATAAGATTTGAAGCCTGAAGTCCATGCTCCGAAGTCCATGGAGCCCAAGCTGGATACCAGAAACCTGACACTCATCTTTGCTGCCTTGTACCACTCCTGGTGATGCTCAAATCTCTCTTTCCACCTCCTTCAACTCCAGTTACCAGAAGTTTGTCCTGCACCAGTAAAACCCTGACTGTACAACCTCTCTTTGGGATGTGGGGAATTGGCCCAGCTGAGAGAGGAGGAGGGAATGGAAAGGCTCCAAACCACTCCCTGAGCTCCTCAGAGCTGAGCCACATCAGGTTTTGGGGGAAACATTGTGAGGCTGGTTAAACTGGCTGAAAGGGGCTTCAAAACTCTTAAGCCATTTTTGCTTGGGAATAAATGTAAGAGGCAGTTGAGCTTCCTTCTGCTGGCAGAATCCGAGACAGCAGCAAACATCTGTGCAGGGTACACATCAACACTCAGAATTACAGCCTGAGAACGGGAGAGCATCCCTTGGATGGGCTTTGGGAAGAGCTGTGGGAGGCAAACGGGGGCAGGCTGTGCACACAGGCAGCTCCAGCGCTCACATCTCATTCCCTGAGGGACGAGGATTGCCTGGACTCAGAGCAGGGTCATCCCTACACCTCCTCTTCCTCAGCCCTGCCTGCCCATGAGCCCAGGGAGCAGCCCATGGGAATCACTCCAGCAGCTCTGTGGGATCTGGGGATTCCCCAAAGCATTCCAGCCGTGTTCCCGTGCTTTTAATGCCTTATGGAAGGATGGATATGAAGACTTTTGTGTAAAGCCCACTCTGGGGATGTGTCCTCTTGCTGCTGCCCACGGGGAAAGCCCAGGAAGTGCAATCCCAGGAAGCCACGTGTGGACACTCAGTGGTTTCGCCCCATGTCACTCTCCAAAACTCAACTCTCCTTATTGCTCAAAAAGGGCTCCTGGCACAAGCCCCCACCCTCAGCTGCCTTCTCTAACCCCTCCTCGATCTCTCCAGGATGAAAATACAGGTGGAACAAGCTATACTGAAAATTTTTTAACTGAAAAAACCAATCACATTCGTGACATTTCTGCTGTAGTTGGTACGAGGAGCCCAGGTCCTGAAGTCACTCACAAAGCTGGATCTCCTTGGCAACACATACAGTAAAACACAGCTTGGAATTATTGCTTTTTTCTAATATTATTATTATTTTTATGGCACCCCCTATAGTATGAGTCATCAGAAGGAAATTGTTGGTTCACACTGAAAATTGATGATCCTTTTCATAGCAGCAGTATTTCTAAGATATCCTAATTACCAATGTAAGGATTTGTGGGAAGGATCCGGAAATAATAGAAATAAGCCTTTTAACAGGCACAGTAATTATGCAGACACAACAGATGCTAATAACAATTTCATTTCTGTGGGAAAATAATTAAGGTTTAAAAGTACAATAACAGAGAGGCGTAAGAAGGGTACAAGGAGGTGTAGATGACATAGACAATGTATGTGTGATCACAATTACTAATTTAAAAGGAACTTTCACAGGAAGATAGTCCCAAAAGCATCTTCTCAACAGCAATCTGTCTGCCTTTCATGCTGTTTTCCTGCTGCCTGTTGCCCTGGTTCAGCTATTTCCCACTTCTGTTTCCTGTCAGAGGCAAAACAACGGAGCAGGTGTTGAACCAGAGCCTTTAATATCTGCTTGCTAATAATGCTCCCAGAACTATTCTGAATACTTTAAATATTTGTTTCCAGCCTCCTGGTAAACTTGACTCATTGCATATCAAAATGTTTTTAGCGGCTTCCTCAGGGCCAAGAGCTCTTTGTCACAGGGTCCTGGAGCTCTCTGTGGGCGTGGGAAGTTCCAGAGCAGAAATGGTTCTGTGTCAGCAATGCCTCAGTGGACTCCTCTGAAAAACACACACAGAGCAAGAGATAAGGCTTTACATCACCACCGAGCTCAGGGTTTAATGGAATGAGTGGTGGAATTCAAGTTCATGGCTCCACTTGTGTTAGTGCTAGACTTTCTGTTAAGTTCAAAAAATTCTTCATTAAGATAATTAAAGTTCTGGGCCATCTCACCCATCAATCAGTCTTCCTTCTGAGCACTTAACAGTTATTGCTGAATAGTCTCTGAAATAACCCATTAACTCAGCACAGGTTTGCCAGAAATTATAGGTGCTTTGAGATGGCTGGGAATGAAAGGTGGCACACAAATCAAAGACATTGTCATCATCTGAGGCTCCTAAAACCTGCTCTGGAGTTACCTCAGTCATTAAGGGCTGGTATCACAGCCATTTCCATTGGAAGATGGGACTTCAATTCATTTCCAAGATCAAAAAGGGAGGTGATGAATCTGACAGTCCAGCAGAGATCCTGGCGAGGGATCCCAGAGCCAGAAGTATTTATGGAGCTGTCCTTCAGGGCAGAGCAGGGAGTAATAAACCTGTTACAGACATTTTCAAATCAAACCATTTCCTCCCCAAATGTCCACACAAAAAAACAGCTCAGCAAATTCCAGAGCTCTGTGGAGGGAAGATTCACCCCCGTGCACACAATATTTTTCGGGAATACTGCACACCTCCACCTCACGCCATCATCCACAGAAGCAACTGAGAGGAAAATGACTCAGTGCACTCTGTACTGAAGTGTTCTAGGGGTTCTCTCAGTTATTTAATGACACAGGGGGTTGCAGGCATCCAGCACACCAGAGTCAGCTTTAAAACAGGCACTGCCAGCGCTGTGTCTGTGGTACTTTTGAATTTAGCATGAACTCGCCTCTTGATAATTTTTTTCATTTTCTTCCCTGAAATTGGCCGCTGAAGGGGATTCTGTTCATGCCAGCTGCCCTGGTAACACGGACAAGGTTCTCCAGCACAAGCTGGTTTGGATAGAGATGTACAAGCAATGCCACAATCCAGATGCCACCTCACGGGGAAATTTCACGACGATTTAAGGAGTGCTGTGCTCACTCCTCCCTGCTGTGGGTTAACCCTGGGAGGGCAGATCAGGTCCCTGACTCCTCTCAGATTGCAACTTTCCCACCATCTAGTGGCTGAAGAGTTACAGATAATAAAAACTCTTCACAGTCCTGTACCTCATGGAGGAGTTTTTAATTTTATTTTTGTGTGTGTGTATTACTAAGGTTCCTTGTTTTATGAGGAAAGCACCAAGCACAGCTACTTTACAGCTGTCATTTTCTGCTTCAGCCTCTATGTTTTCATGTTAAAAGAAGTTTCTTACTCCTAATTCACAGGAGACAGGAGCCCTGAATAAACCCTTGAGTGGTATTGGCCAGCCAAGGAAAATGAGCTTATTCCCAGTGGGGTATCAGCCTCACCAAGCTGTGATACCCTAAATCAAGGAATTGATACCTAAGTCACTGCTGAGTGCTGCACTTGGGAAAGAGAGGATGAACAGCACAGCAGGCAGATTGTGTCAGAAATACCCAATTTGACAAGAGTTTGGGAGCTGTTAGGGCAGGTTTGGGAGGGTGTCCCCATCTGCTGGGTCCCCCCTTCTCACACAAGCCCTGGGACAGCACCTGGACATGCAGGGTGAGCTGGAAGCTGTGAGGTTCTGCACTGCCTCATTTTAACTTATCCAGACATATTCATGGAATTAAAAGTTCAATCACTGCTTAGTACTTTGAGAAATATATTCCAGAGATGTCAAAAAGGATGCTTTTAACTTATGGCAAATGCTGACTTTATATATATCCTTCAAATGAGTGTCCTAAATCTGTTCTGTGAGCACACACAAAGAGTGGATATTAGCATTTCTGGTATTTCCTGAGATTAATTCGGGGGGTGTTTACAGAGAGTTATGAAAAATAAGACACAGATCTGGCTTTCTGTTGTTCCCTGGCAAACTCAGCAAGAGCAGCACATGAAATGCTCAGTCATGATCTGTTCTGTGATGGATTTTTGCAGGAGTTAAAAAGTACAAAAAAATAATGCTGTTTTTCCAAGATGCCTTCAGTAGTTTGTGATGAAAGCAACAGCCAGTGTGAGCAAACAGCCACTTTCTTTTGTGTTTCCGAGTAAACAGGGTCACCCAGGAGCTCTCAGCTGCATCCCTGTGGTGGAAGAAGCAATGTGAGGAGATGACTTTCCATGGGCCATTCCACCTGGGAAGGCTGATGGTGCCCAAGAGCTCACCCCAGGTAGATACTGAATGGTATTGCAGGACTGCAGGGGACAGCAAATGTCATGTTAGGAAAAAAAAACCCTTTAAATTGGTTTTAAGGTTCTCTAATTCAGCTCTTCATAAAGAATAAGAACATTAAACCACCTTAAAGTAAAAAAGCAAAAGCTTTGCTAACCCTACAGGATGCACCTGCATCTCCCCATCAGGGCACACTGCACACTGCAAACTGCAAACACAGCCCACCAGTTCTGGGGAAAAGTTTGGGTAACTCCATTTTTAGTGGATTCCTCCGCAATATTTATGAACTCTGGCCATCATTTTCTAGTTCAAAAGTAACACAAGATCCCCCTTTTCTCCTTGAGCATAGAGGAGTATTTAAGGGTACAGCCAAAGGCAGTTCTTGAGAGTTTGAGGTGCTCTAACCTCCCTCAGCAGAAGTCAGAAGACTATTTCCTGGGGTCAAAACTAATATTGAAAAATTACAATTAAATATCCATATGTCCCTTTCTGCTGACTGCTTTGCCAATGGAATCACTTGTACTCTCAATTTTCTATTTTAGAATTCTCAAAGCATCACCATCTAGCCTTACATTGAACCGAACATACACAGATTTTGGTTCCTCCTGTCCTCCTTCCCATCTATGACACTTCCATCTACTCTAATCTGTATTTTATTCATTCCAGTGCTCTATGCTAGTGTTTTCTGGCAGTAGTTTACTGCAAATTCCACTCTACAAGTGAGACCTTTCACTTTCTTACAGAGACAAGGGAAGAAAAGAGCGGCGAAAG
This sequence comes from Orthonyx spaldingii, assembly GCA_013397795.1. Lineage (NCBI taxonomy): Eukaryota > Metazoa > Chordata > Aves > Passeriformes > Orthonychidae > Orthonyx > Orthonyx spaldingii. Next base: position 1,161,365 of record VZTJ01003620.1, read on the forward strand.
GGTCCTTAACGTAGGATGATGAGGACCATGTTTAGTATTATTTTGTTTGCAATAAAAGATTATAAGGAATCTCCTCTGATAGCTCTGTGCATGTGAGGAAAAGGAATATCAGAAATTATGGCAAATTAAACATTGTGGATAACGGACATAAGACAATCTCCTGCCAATAGGTCTTGGTACCTTACACGTTGTGTATCACCCTGTGAACTCCTCCTATGGTAAAAATAATTCAGGATATCAAACCCTTCTGTATAACTGACACAGAGATACAACCAAACCACTTCCACAAAGTTATTAAATAGTCACTGAAAGAACAGACCAGCTTTGAGGTGCCACTTGAGAATCAGCCTATGAAAATATCATCTTTTGACCACATGGTGATGTGTATTTTTCTTTTCAGAGTTCTGGTTTTAACTGGCAATCCACATCAGGGCACTGGGAGCCTTGGAGATTTCCTGAAAACGATTCTGGGTGAGGAATGCAGCACCTGGAATGTGCAGCCAGGACCTGAGCACTGCACTCCCCCAGCAGCTGCCAAACCTGCACCGGGACTGCGGCTGCACCTCCAACATCCCCGCTCTGCCTGGCCCACAGCCGGCGTGAGGGGCTCCTCTCCACAAGCCAAAAATCCACTCAGAAAGGGATCATCTTTCAGGAAATAAATGGAAAATGGTCTCAGAGCTCTCAGCTTTGGGCCGTTTGCTTTGCCTTGCCCATCCCAAGGCAGAGACAGAACCCACAGCGTGTTCCAGACAGCCCCAGGTTGTTCTCGCTCCCAGTGCTGGTGGTTTTGTCACTGAGAAACAAAGAGAATCTGATTTAGAACCATCAAATACCAACAATTCCCAGACAGCAGCCAGGTGAGTGTTTCCAACAGGGAAACCTGTAATCTGGGAAGCTGCCACAAGCCTCAGCACCCCCTCCCTGCTCCCTCGCCAGGACTTTGAGATGGCAAATTCTGGTTACGAACAGCTTTTGGAACTCGTGTTCTTGTCAGCAGATGAGGAATTAATCAGCAACATTTCGTGATTTAAATAATGAATAAAGAACCCAACAAGTTGTTACAGAGAGCTCACCACCAAAAAAGTGGCAGAGCTCATTTAATAAATTATTCACTCTGAATTCTTTTGCTAAATCTAATATATGGTCCCTACACATAGGGGAGGAGAGGGAGAACATTATCAGGTTTTAGACGTATTTTAGAAGTGTTCATGTCAATTGTATATAATTTTCAAGGTTAATGGCTTTTTGATACATAATAATGGAACTCCCATTTATGGTACATATCCTAGTTGCAGAACCTGTTTAATTTGCATAATCATAAATTGCAGTCAAGCAATCCTCAGCATGTGGTTATTCATTTGATGAAAATGTAAATTTCAATTTTATTTTTGTTCAATTGCACACACACTGCATTTACTGAATATGAGAAAAAGCATTTTAATTTAACCAATGAATTCAGCTCATTACAACCTCTCAAGAACATTGAGTATCTCAGAATTTGGGGACAAAATGTATTTTTAAGCAATGATTTACTATTAACTTATCTTTTTATTTTATGTTTTAACACCTAGAAAACATTACTCTATTTATTTTTATGCAAATAAATTCCTTTTAGGATGTGAAATTGCTCTGCTATTTTACATACAAAATTAGTATAATAGCATTAAAAAGAAATGTACTCAATGAAAAAAAATAAAGGCAGACATTTAAAGACATTGAGTGAAATCCATGGGAAAAAAAGTAATTCCTTGTGCTTGAGACCTAAAAGAGACTCTGATGTAAAAATGAATACTCAGATCAACTGATCTGCTTATAGAACTGAGAATTTTGGCCTGGCTCTGTTGGAAGAGCAGCTAAAAAAGAGTAGCTAAAAAGCTGAAATCTTTTCTACTTGCAAACTGAATATATTCCGGAGCCATCCCTGAGAGACAACAGTCCAACGGTCTGGGAGAAGCCTTGCATACAAACCTGCTTCCTGAGCTTTAAACCCTCTTTCAAAGTCAAGAAACTTTGGAGAGGCAGGGAAAGGCGTTGGAAATGAACCTCGTGTGCTGTGCTGAGCTGGGGCCGCGGTCCCAGCGCCAGTCCCGGGCTCCTCCCGCCACGGATCCATGGAAATCTTCTTCCCAGTTAATGAGAGCTCCTCAGTGCCAGAGCCGGGATTTCCCAGCTACAGGTGGGGACAGGCATCCTCCAAGGGCTCCTTTGGTTGACTGAAATTAATTTGCTCTGACATTATAACTACTCCTTCTAATTAAGCCGAGTTCATGATCTTTATAGAAGAGAAGTAAAGCTTAGAAAGATGAACAACCCAAACATTTTGAGATAATATAAGTAAAAATTTCTACTGACACAACTTTGGATTTAATTAAAAATGTGTCTGATAATCACAGTAATGGGCCTTATTTTAATAAATAATTTTTATTGCATATCTTGTGAAGATTAACCTGGATTCCGTTTCTCTTCCCAAGTATAAGTAATTAAACTTTACAAATTGATAAAATCTAGCATTAGAATTCCATGCTTGCTTTGCTTCCTCCAGCCATTCTCTCTCCCCCCAAACAAACAAACGTTCTCCTCTGCCCTGTTCAGCTGTAGTCATGGCTTTAGGATAGATTATCTCTAGGAATAACACCCCCATAGCCATAGATGGGTGGGCATACTGCTCCTCTCCATCCAGAAATCCTGACTGGACGGGAAAAGATGATTTGGGATGTTTGTTGATAATGTTTTGATGTCCCACACATCAGCCAGGCAAATAATTGTAACATCTATAACTCCCAGGAACATTTAGTGCCCTCTCACAGACCCCTTGATGGGGATAAAGGTCAGTGCAGAAAACCTGATCTACTCCTCACACACAGCCCATGTCCAGAGCTTTCTGGGATCTGCTGGGTGTGCTCCATCTGGGACCCACAGGTGTGTCCAGCACTCCAGGAAAAGGTGGGATTTCCCCTGTGTGGTTTGCAAACCCCAAAACTACAAGCCCATGAGGCAAGTGCAGCTTTTGTGGTGTCTGCTCCGATAACATCTGGCAGGAGGGAGCCAGGGAGTTTGGATCACGGTGTGGGTGACGAGCCAGAACTCCTAATGGGGCCCAGTGTCCCTGCCAGGCCCTGGGAAAGCTGGCCTGGACAAAGCAAAAACATTGGGAACAGGAGAGTGAAATATGGACCTTGTTATGCCTCTGCTCCAAAGCTGAGGCGACGCACACACGTAAAACCTGGCGGTACTTTGTGGTTTCCTTTGGGCAACTCATTGCTGGATTTCATTTCCCTGACAGATCTCATTAAATTCTGAGGTGTATTTCTGGCAACACCCATGGATTTTGATGATTGCTGTACAACACAAATATTGATTACATATATTTCCTTGGTAGAAAAAGTATTTTCTTTTTTTCTTATAACTGATCGTTCTAAGCAGAATGCAATGAACTCAGTGAAAATCATTACTGAACTTGTCTGACTAATCTTTTTTTATTTTAAATATTTAACTACAGAATTCAAAATTATAACCTACTGTGCAGTATTTTCCCATCACCTACAGTAAACTGGGAAGAGGTTCAGGTATATAATGGGAAATTTCTAGAAAGAAGGATCCCTCCTAGAGCAGAGACAGAGGAGCAGCTCGGACAGCTGGCATTTTCTCTGGAATGCTCTGGCACAGAACCTCTCCCAGCTCATTTCCAGGGACTGGTTGAGGGTTTTGCTGGGCATTTTCCATGTTGGGCTGAGCCTCCACTGCCCTCCCAGTGCCTGGCTCCAAAGCCAGGGCACACTTTGGGACACAGCCTCCCTCCAGGACCAGAGCCATGCTTTGGCAAGGATTTAACGGCTCCAGACCAATCTGGCAGAGGCTCCATGGAAATCAGGTAAACTGAGTGGCACCTAAAACCAAAGTGATTTTCCATGTGCTTCACACTGCATTATCATGTGGAGAGCTGGATTGCTGAATTTCACAGAAAACAGCCTGAGGAAACAAAAATAATAGCTCATAAAACCTACTAACCTATTCACTGGGGAGCACAGCTTCATTTTGCAGACCACATTAAGAGCTCCAAGTTCAGCTCCTTGTTTTAACTCTAAGCATCTCCTTTTCTATTAAGACAACTCAATTAATTTGATTTCGTCCCAGTTTCTCCTATGTATGAAACAACTCGATTATTATTCTGGGCAACATGGCCCAACATAAAAATATGGATTAAAGAGAAAATGAGAACTACAGAGAAATAATGCCACATATTTGATATCAATGCCAAAACTGAAACAAACAAAAATATTCTCTTGGTGTTTGCATTAGCAGCTTCAACCCTCACTGGGGGTTTAAACAACACAGTGGAGGAGTAATTCAAGCAGTGGCTCAATAACTTAATTGAGCAAACATGGTTAATGCTCAAGTTTCCCCGTCCCATGAAATAAACAGGGATGTCCAAGGCAGCAAAGCCTCCCACGTGTCCCACGGAGAGCTGATGAGTGTCACGGGTTGGAGCCACCCCGTTTGCCTGCATGGCACTGCTGCCACCAAACCTGGGTTTGGATGTACAGGATAAGGACATACAAAAACCCCAAACAAAGCAACCCCCTGACCAGTCATTGCTGAATTTCTGACAATCTTAAGCAGGAATTGCAGTGTGTGCAGCAATAGCTGCACACTGAGAGCTGCCTGATGAAACAAAATGTAATTTCTAGAGAGAAAATGGAAGCAGCAGTCTCATATAAGACCACCCTGAAGTTCTTCAGCTTTTATGTACGTAATACACCCACAGTGAAGTTCTGTCTTTGTACTTTCAAATAACCAGGGATTCCATTTAATTATGTACATAAATAATGGATAGCATTCCTTTCCTTGTACTCCATTATTGCCATTTCTTTCTTTATTTATAAATTATTTGCCAGGTTCATTCTAGAAAGAGCAAGGATGTTGTCTCCTCCAGGAAGTTTAGAAATTAGGCAAAACAGAAATAGAAAAGGGAGGGAAACTGTGCCAGTTTTAGTGTTTTGTGTCCAAATAGAAAAAAGAGAACCAGGGTATAAAACTTGTTCCAAATTGAAAGGCAGAACCCCAGCTGGTGCAAAATGCAGCTACGCCAACTGACCAGATCCAAGTGATGATATAGCCCTGGGTTTTCATCCATCCTATCAAATGCTGTCAGCACACTCATTACATTAAAAAAAAACAAACAAAAAAAACCCAAACAAACAAAAAAACCCAAAAAAAACCTAGTAACAAAACCAAACCAAACCAAAGAAACATAAGTAGTAAGTTATCAATGAAATAAAACAGAATACTAAATCCCCTGTCATCTGTATATTTTTGAGTGCAAAGTCAGTCCCCAGTTGTGCCATTAACACACTTCTGACTGCAAATCTCTGGAAACACTCTAGGCTGGAGAGCCCTTGGTCACTGGCCTGGACTATCAGAGATAGAAATTTCGCTGTTTCTGCTACACGCAGCAATAAATTGAAAAGCTTGTTTAAAATAAGAGATTAAATTAGCAAAACAAGGCTGTTTTTAAAATTGAATAAGGAGTGTTCCATTGGTTATCACCTTGAAGGGTTGTCATGCCCCTGGACTATGATGGTAGCAAGATCACAATTCAGCTTTAGGTACAGGGCAAGCAGGGCAATTATTCAAATGTGACCTAGAGTTTTTCAGTTTTGGATTCTGCCTGTATTGAAACAGGAATTAAATTTTTATAAAATTTAAAGGAAAGCACTTGTTAGGACCATGGAGACAAACACGTTCCCTACACCAGCTCGTGTTTCTTGCTGTAGCAGCACATAAAATACAGCCAACCTTTATCAGCACAGCTAAGATGTTTGGAGAACCTGGGCTTCCTTTAATATCCCATTATCCTTCATCCCTGAAGGAGGATAATACCCTGGATATGGTTATGTAGCCCAGAAGCTTCAAAAAAAAAAAAAAAAGAAAAAGGAAAAGGTAATAGAAGACGCAACTGAGAGAATAATTTTAATGAAGTTGTTTCACCTTTACCCTGATGCAAAAATGTGAGGCTCTTGAATAATCATCTGGATTTACATCCTGTGAGTTGGAATATAATGATGTGACCTGTGCACAGCTTCAGCATCTCATCAATTGCAACCCTCTCATGAATCACACACTTCAAACCCCCTCATCTCAACTGCGAAGTCGCTTCAATGGGCAGCACAGACAGTGGAGGCTACAAGACAAATTCATGTTTGTGTTGGGCCTGCAGGAGGATCTCTCACAATCTGACTCAGTCCAAAATCCTCATGAGTAAGGCACTTCAACGCAGTCAGCATTTAAACAATGGGACAGAAGTGGCACTTGTATTCCTTAGTGCCTTCCCCCCACACAAGGATTCCAAGGCACCTTCCCATAATAACACCACATTTGTTACTCATGTGTTATAAGCAAGACAGCATTTTTAAGAGACTTGGACCTTCTCAGCACCAAGAATAAGAAACCTTCATGTTTAAGAAATGCAAAATCTTGCATGCAAGAGGATCTGGGGTTTCTCAGCTATTGGCAACAGTAACAATTCAAGACATTCTGAGTTAAACCAGAATCAGATATTAACAATCTCTGAGCATAAAAGGCCAAATCGACACATTTATAACAGCTTTTTGTGCAGGCTCATCTCAGAGATCTGATTTCACAATTATTGCGCCCCAAAACCAGAGGACAAGTAAAGCTTCCAGCCAAAGAAATGTGACTGGAAAGAACTCCACACAAGGATCATTTGTCAGGCACTAAAATAACTTTATCGACAGATTCATAATACTTGTCATAGGCAGCAAAGTTAGAGATTTCCAGAGCTCACAAGCAGGCTCCTGGCCCCAGCTTCTATTCCCTTGATTGGGAAGAGACAAGAACAGAGACTCTCAGGCTTTTGCAGGTACTTTTGTCTCTAAATTCAGAACCTGTGAAAGGGATCGGACTCATGATGGAGACTCGTTCTCTGGCTGCTCATACTTGGCCATGAGATGCACATTTTTCTCACAATTTTATGGAAGTTGTGAGCAAGACTAAAATTACCTATTAAGCTACAGAATCTCCTGAGATTTTGGTAGACTTTTGAAACACTCCAAAATATTCCTTTGGCTTCTGACACTTAACTTGCATAGATGGGTGGCAGTCCTTGGCTCAATACGAGACAGCCTCCATCTGACATCCTGCCCTTGAAGTCCCCAAAGGCTGATGTGCAATCCCAGCATGGACATGCACAGACCATAAATCTCTACAGGAAGCTCTGAAACTTCAAGTTTGCCTAATTCCATCTGAACCAGCCTATATTCAAACAAAGCTGGCCCTGAAGTCAAGGACAGCCAGGAGTGCTTGAGTAACAATGAGCATTTGGATGTTGCTGGTGTGTTGTTAGAGAGAAGGAAAGACACAGAGCAGACAAAAGAAACCTCAAGTTTCTAATTAGAGAGGCTGCGAGGCCGCTGCGAGAAAACAGCCGAATGCAGGGTCTGTAAAATAACACCGTGTTCTTTCCAGCACTTTATATTCTCAGTGGGCCTGATCCAATCCTTATTCAGACAACATTTCACAGGCTTCAGGCACGTTGCTATGCAGTGATCTGCGATCTGTTTCATTAATCCAGAAAAATTCTAACTAGGAACACAACACCCTTTGATAGTCCCCAAGCACAGCAACAAAGAGCAATGTTTACTACTATCTAGTGAGCCATACATAATACAGCTCATCATCAAACTTCCTTCCTGCAGTAGCACTAACACAGATCTGCAACATCCCTTGCACCTTCCACAAATACCAGGGTTCTAAGAATAGAAAGAACAGAGGCAAATTAGACGCTGTGCCACTAAAATAACTGTACCCAGCAAGGATTACAAAGTGAGGCAACCAGAAAGCTTGTGTGTAATTTTACAGTGAGAAATAACAATTTTGAGTCCAAGGAAGTGCTCTTTGCCTGCTGCAGGAAGGTGGCCCAGGCTCCTCTCACAGGAGGACTGGAGGAGTAAAACAAACGTCACGGTGTCTGCAGAGAGCAGAGTCTCAGTGCTGTGCTCCCCTGCACAAATCCAACCTTATCACAGGTACAAAACTCCTGTCTGGAACAGGGAATCCTTCCCAGGGCACACAGGTGAGGATTCTAATGGGCACAATCTACTTTCCTACATAACTTTCATTATTATTTTAATACAAAGACTGTTCCTGCTCTATAGCATCGAGCAAAACATTTAAAGTACAGACTAATTATGACTGGCAGGCTGATTTAAATAAGAACTGGTTACAGTTAATTATAACAAAAATAGAACGTTGCATTTTGTATATTTAGCACTGCACCATCTCTCTTTACAATTGTACTTTAGAGTGCTTTTGCTGAACTATCTCTGAAAATGCTCTGATGTTAAATTGTTTTATACCATCCTCCCTCAGACTTCAGTGTATTTTAGGAGCTGAAAAAAAACCTGTCTTCCTGACTGCAGCAAACCCTTCCCTACAGTGAAACACTTTCCCTTCTCATTTCGTTCATCTGCATAAAGGTAACTTCCAGGTCTGTCTGAATTAAAATGAAGATACAGAAACAGCAGCACAGACAAGGGCAGGTGTGGAGCCAGAGCAGTGGAGGGGAGCTCCGGAAAGAACCCACGCTGCTGGTGTCCAGCATGGGGTGTGCCATGGACCTCAGGCACTGAGGAAACCAAACACTGCAATGGTTCTCTGCAAACCAACAAACAGAGAGTGAATTTGTAACCTGTGAACGCTGCAAACATTGCAAGGACAGAGCTGAGCCCGTGTACTGCAGCATCAGTCAGCTCAGGGCACTGAAGGGAGAGGATGGCTCCAGGTTTGTTGTATTTGAGAAGCACAAGCCAGCAGAGGCTCCTGCCTTTCACTGCTCTTAGCCCAAACAGCAAATTATGGAGGAAAAAGGAGGAAAACAGTCTGGTGATATTTCTTTGAAGCCTGAATTGCATTTAGGCAGTCTGTGCTCACCTCTCTTGCATTTACATCTCATGAATGCTCTAAGAAACAAATCTGCCAACGAAATGTCTGCAGAAACTGCAAATTTGATTAAATACTGGAGCACTTGCAAAAAAAAAAAATAAAAAAATTCATAATTTAGAAACACCAGTTATAAATGATGGAAGTCAACTTAGAAGTTTTATGGTCTTGGAACACCAAGAACACGACTTTATAAGTTCAGTCAAAAGACCCAGAGCAATTCAATTTAGGTAAACCAAGCACTTGTAATTGATTTCTTATGCCTTTAATTTGCAGATACAGATTAAGATTTGTTAGTTGACATGATTCAGAGAAAAATAAAAAGTATATATTGGTTGCTGACAATTTATAAGGAGAAAAAGTGCTGAAAGAGAATAACATAAAACAGTCACTTTGAATTACAGATTTCCTCTGGAGCATCTCCTGGGAGGCATTTCTGGGTAGACAGAAAGTACAGTTTTGTTTAATAAAATGGAATGTGCTAGAATGCAAACCCCTGTATTCACAAACCCTGCCCTTCCCACGATGTCGAGGTGGCTGGACACATCTCCTAGCTCCCAGGTTATAACCAGCACAAAGTACAGCTTTACAAAGTTACTTCTGGCTCTGGTGTTTTTCAAACATGCACAATGCAAATATTTCTGCAGGAGCCAGTTCTGAATGATTAAATCAGGCATTTCCAGTGCTGACAGGTACTGGGAAGATTCAATAAAACAGAATCACTCCAGGCTCACCCATTTCCTGTAATCTCTGGGGAGAAAAAAACCAAATGTGTTTTTCCTATTGCTGCTAAAAGACTTTTTCTCTTGAGTGAAAAATAAAATATGCGTTATTTAAAAGGATACAAGATATCAAAATATATATTTTTTTTTGTATCTGTGCAAGAAACATATATATTTGTTATATATGTTCATTAACTCTTCACTAGAAGTGGTTGTTTCCTGATGCCTTCAAGAGCACATCCATTAATGGTAAAGAACAGACAACTGTGACACACAAGCTGAGCTCATGAACCTCAGGGAAGGTCTGGAGTCAGCAAGGTAAGAGATGGGCACTGGGAAAATGCGGATTTAATTCTAACCTGAGCTGCTGCGTGACCACAGGGGAATCATTTCCCTCTTGTGCCCCCTGCCCTGTCCTTTGGGATGGGAAACTGCAGGAGGGGAGTGACTGCTGGACATTCCCACTCCCTGAGGGGCCCTCCAGGTTCCAGAACCACTGGGACCCCACTCAGGTGAGAAACACAGGGGATGTGAGTCCATTTCCATCACTAAAACAGAGCCCCACCAGGAAAAGCAGTGGCACAGCAGACTCTGGGAATGTCTGTACTGGACAGAAGTGGAGTTTGGTCTCATGAGCACATGGAGTGCTTTGGATCCAGAACCTCCAGGACCAGAGCCAGGAGGGGATCAGGAATTCCCTGCATGAGTGGGGACACAGAGTGGAGTTTCTGAACTCCAAGAGAACATTTCCAACCACGCCTGCGAGAGCTGCCTGTTGGCTCCTGAAGCTGTCAGCGGGACTCCCTGAGTGCAGGGAAATACTCTGAGCTGCTTTTAGTGTGCATCCTGCTTAAGTGGGCAGAGAGATTTTTATCAAAAAGCTAAAACTCCCCAAGTTCTCCCACAGAAGTGGGCTCCAGACCTCTGCAGGGTTGGTTAATCCAGGCTCTGTAACTGAATCCATTGCCACCTGTGCTCTCTAAAATATAGATTTTTGTCTGAAATGGAAAGCGTGCTCCATGCAGTGCCACACTGCCCACAGCGAGCTTTCTGTAAATCCCAAACCAAAGCTGCTCTCACAAGTTCCTCCTAAGCAGACACCAGGTTTTGGAAAACATTACAGTTAAAAGGATGCACATGTGCTTATGAATTGGACATTTCCCCCCCTCTTTCCTTTCTCGTTAATGGCAATTACTTTACTGAAGGCTGAATAGGGGAAAGAGGTGTCCCTTTTATTCATTGTTCTTCATCTGAAGCTTTAATTATAGCTTCACAACTCCACAATTACTATGAGGTAGTGATGACTGCAAACCCAGAGGAGGACTAGCAGAAGGGATCACTGCATTCAAATATTCTGTCACTCTGCAGTATCCTAAATATTTTTGATTTAACAAGCAAGGACACGGAAAAGCACAAATGTCAAATAACCTGAATTTATCAAGTTTTCCATGAAATGCAAATGCCCTTAGAGGTGAAAGAGTTTTGATTAGGAGATGTAGAGCATTGCAAAGATGCTGCATATGCAACATTTCTCCGACTGGGTTCAACAAAGTACCCTGCAAACTATTTTCTTGTTAGAAATTCCCAGAAACTCTGACAAACTGCACTGTAGGCATGGCACACTGTAAGTCACTAACACTGTAATTAGCTGCTTTATAACCCAGTGTGACTACAGTCCTCAGCTGTGAGATAATGAAATAAAACATTCCTAATATTACTCTCACAAATATTAATACAAAAAGTGGATATATTAGCTTTCAAGAGAACAGAGAATTAGCCTGGCATGGAAGCACTGGGGAAAAAATGGGAAAATAATTTCTTTTTGGCAGCAATGAAGAGAGGTCACAGCATGAGAAGGTAAAACATACCTGAGGAATACAAATTATTGGATAGCATTTGATGATTATTTCTTTAAACAGCAGAACATCCTTTGCCCTTCTGCCCCTGCTGAGCTGCTGAGGAGCCCAGCCAGGCCAGGGCTCGGCCGGGGCCGTGGTGGGGCTGGAGGGAGAGTGCAGCCCTGCACTGGTGCCCTGTCCCCGTCCCTGTCCCCAGCACGAGTGTCCCCAGCCCCAGCTGCTGCCCACCGGGCCCTGGGCAGGTGAGGACAGAGCCAGACTGGGCAGGGCAGGGGCTGAGGCACCAGGCCAAGACCCAGCCATGGAAAGGGAGGCTCTCCAGTCTGCCCTGGACTTGCTGCTCCAGCTTTGGGTCCATCTCTGGCTCTCGCACACCCGCACTTGGACACCTCCAGCTGCCAAACAGGAATTCCTTGCACCAGAGCGGGGGCACAGAGTGGAATGTCTGAACTCCAAGAGAACCATTCCAACCCCAGGCCTGTGAGAGCCTCCCGTCGGCTCCTGAAGCCGTCGGCAGCACCCCCTGAGAGCCGAGAATTGCTGCTCTGCCCAGGGACAGGCGGCTCCAGCCCCGGCAGTGCCGCACCCCGAGGAGGACACGCTCCCAGCTCCCCGGAGCAGAGTCCCCCCAGCCCTGCCCGTCCCCTGCAGCAGCACAACATCCACAGGATCTGCTCCAACGCCCCCGGCACATCCCCGGGGCCCGGGCGGGCTGGGGCTGACAGCGACACACCAGTGAGGGCTGGAAACGAAAAGGGAAGCAGAGAGAATCTCTGCAAGCAGCTGATAATACTGCAGGGGAACAGGAGGAATAAAACACTGCAGGAGAGTTGTCAACTTCCCTCTTCTGTGGTGGGATTAGCAGAAAAGGTTAGACTACACATTATCCAAGAGTCACTCTAACGATGTATCACTCTGAGGTTTTCATAAAATTAATCTCTCAATAATAAGACATAATACAGGTTTCATGCATACTAGGTAATTAAAGAGCTTGATGAATAGATGAAAGAGTGAATGTTCTGGATCCTTAAACAAATCACAGCTTTAAATTTCATTAATTTTAAATTTACTCCAAGACCTAATTTAAAATTGGCAAAGCTTCTCTACCACTGAAACCAGAAATCATTAAATAAAACTGAATTGTATTATTTATTGTTGTGTCAGGCCAATAAAATATATCAACTTACAATGTCAGGATGGCAAAAATATGACAGAACTTTACAATATTAAAAATAGTTTGAAAAATTCACTGCAGCTCTTGGTTGAAAATTTAAACAAGAAAATCTATTCACAGATACTTTTTCAGCCTTTTCATTTGCTGTCCTGTGCCTTGGGCTACCACACTGAAAGGTTTGCAATAATTTAACCATCTTCCAGGGAGGGGAAGGCAAAGAAAGAGAGCCCTGATTCTATACAGTTTTCAGGCAAGGAAAACCACGCAGGACATTTACAGAAGCCGGCAGAGGATACCTGAATGTCTGCAGCACTCTGAAATACCCCGACCTGAGCAAAACAGACACTGCTTAAAGCACCTCTGTGAGGGTTCAAACTGTAATCAGAGTAAGAGCTGTAAAATGCAAATAGAGAAAGCCACGAGAGCACAACAGTGAGTCATAACCGAGAAAACAGTGAGTTAAAATAACTCTCTTACTATGAAATCAGGAAAAAACCCACAAGTGACTGCAAGGTAATCCCAGAGCAGAGTGTGGCAGTGACCTGTGTGGGGCACACCTTGTGAGCTGGGACCTTGGGTGTTGGTGTTGGTGTCACAGCCCAGCAGCCCCAGATGTGCCCTCCCAGGTCTCCTGGGCCCCATCCCAGTCCCTGCTCCAGCCCTGCCACCAGCAGTGGCTCTCTAAGCCAACAGGGAACGCTTCTTTCGCCAGATTCTCTTCCTGGAGCCCCTGGAGCAGCAGGGTGGCAGCGATTGCTGCCCTGCCCCGCTGCCCTCCAGTCCTGCACACACAGACACGACCCCACGGGCACGGCGCAGCTCCTCGTCTCTCTGGGGGCACACTGTGGAATTGAGACCCAGCTCCAACGCAATTAAGTGCACTCCTGTTTGTCAGAAATACAGGAGTGATTAAACTCGGCCCTGGTGCTCCTTGGAATTCAAGTTTAATAATGTTTGTTGTGCCTGCTCCTTTTGAGATTGGTTGCTGGTGTTTCTCCCACAGATGCCTGAAGAGAAACACTGCACAAACCTGTGCATTCACACAGGAGTGGCACAGCATAAACTGCCCCTGTGTGGGCAGTGCCTTTCCAGGTGCTGTGCCCTTCATTTTAGGTCTATTTCCTTTATTTGTTTTATTATTCTCAGAGATTAACTTTCCATATTTTTGCTTTTCTTCACTACACCACCTATGAAAGTGAACAATTTTCTCAGCCTTTTCCTTATTCTCTTATGTAAACCCATACAAAAAGATTATCTCCAAGTGTTGACATAACTCTCTCCCTCATCCCAATGCAGCAGATGAAGGGAGAAAAGCAAAGAGTTTTCAGAAGTGGCCCCTGCTGGCAAATATCCAGCTTATAGGCTTCCTATTGTTTTGCTAACAATTAGAAGCTTGAATTATCTGTTTGCTAGAACTGCATTTAAAGAAACCCTTCTGGGTTTCATCACTGGTAGCCTCTTTTATTTGATAACAATTCTCATTCCAGTTTCACAATTTCCCTGAACTGGAGGACTAATGGAGCTTAGCAGGGAAACTTTAGTGCATCCCTGTGCTTTGGTGAACTCCAGTCTGAATGCAGCTCCCAGTCTTGACGGGCCCTTGACCAGAGCAATTTTATGTCCTAGAACTGGAGTAAAGCAGATTGACTCCCTAATATTATGAATAATTCCAAACAAACATTTGGACAGCCAAAAGGATCAAGAGACACTGAAAACCACACTGATAAACAAACACAGTGAGAATCTGTGATGCTCATGCGATGCATAAGTGGCTTCTTGCTGAAATAAGAGAAGTTGTGGGTCATCTAAAAGCACTTGGAAGAGAAATGTGGGAGTTGTGACAATAACAAGAAAAAAAATGAGCAAAGATGGATAGAGATACATGGTCTGTGGATCTTCAATTAAAATGTTGAAATCAGAATTCTTGTCTGATTTTCATACCTGAAGCCCTTTAATAGGGAATTCAAACAAGAGACCCCTAAAGATCTTTGCTATCAGCATGCTAAAAATCCAGATACAAAGCACAGTTCTGCCTAGCAGCCATGCCCAAACTGGATAAAGAATGAGTGAGTGACAGCACAGACTTTTCCCATAGGAATTCTACTGAAAGTTTATTAAATATAAGTTTCATGTTACTGAGAGTGGCTTTTGGAAACAGGCAGTCAGAGTTCTGCCCAACCAGTCCCAGGGGGATGGACTGATCTCAGCCAATCCGAATAGCCCTCTCGCATGTATATAAATCTGTTAATAATTAAATAAATTCTCTTAGCATTCTCTCAAGATTGCTGTGTCCCTTTGCTCCGCTATCGGTTCAACAGCGACATGAATGTGTGCTCCAGTCTTTCTCTGTTGCCAAAAACCAAGTGTTGCTTGGACCACTGCTGCAGTGCCTGTCACAGGTTCACACCTGACAAAATTACAGGGTCAGGGAGATGTGAGTCAGGGATATCCAAGGGTGACAGAAGGGAACATCCCATTACTCCTGTGACACCATGAAATATTGCTGCTGCATCTATCACTTGTCCTGTGCTGAAATAGATGGAGCCACTCACATGTGTTTTCACAAGGGCCATTAAAAGGAATTCAATTCTGAAAACCCCACATTTTTAACTGGCTGAAATTGCTTGTACAAGGCAGCACCAGATCCAGACAGTACCCAGGCTGCTGCTGGTTGTCTTGGACTGAATCCAGGCAACACCATGGTATTAATGGCAGATTGAAGCAAGCAGCTGGAAAGATTTTATCTCCCTTTTGACGGAGGACTGCATCTTCTTACCTTCCCTCAGCCCAGAGGCTCTATTAGATCCTCACAGCTGTCCCTCACTACCGCAGGACCAGTCCTGCTGAAGATTGATTTTTACCCATCTGAGTTTGATGAGAACGGAAAGACCTTTGCTTTCCAATAATGAAACCTGAAACATGCTTTTTACTTTCACAGACAGACTTCTTTTAAAAGTTTTAGCTCTGGATTATCACTTAGATAGGCAAGCACCAATGCTGTGGTTTGAGCTCGTAGTGCAGGAGTGTCTAAGTTGCTTTTAAAGAGTTATATTGATTTTAGAGGTCTCGGGCTGGCTGAGATGACACCTGTTTTGCTATGCAATGAGTTGGCAGTTATGGACAAGAGAGGCACATCATATAGTTAATCTCATTTATCAAGCACTGGTTAAATTGTTAGCCAGCATGCAGCAGTCACATGTGGATGCTTATTATTCTCCCAACAAGTACTGTATTTCATTCTAGTTTGCTTGGTATGAACAGTTCACAGCATATCCTTTGTCACTTAATTTCCTGTGTACATTGTGAGCACTTCCAAAAGCTCAGCAGGGTGCATTAGAGAAACCTACAGAAGGAACACAGACCATTAATCAAATTACTATATTAGATACTATTAGATGTCTTCAAGTTGGAACTTGTATGCACTGATTTTTACAGCTTTCTTTTTATCACTTCAGAAGAGATCAAAATAACTCATTAAGTCAATTCATCCTTTTTGCTGTGTTTGCTGATCGTGCAGGAAAGTGCAGCCTGTGAGAGGGGATGTGGAAAGGGGCTGTGCCCAGCCCTCCTGGGGAAGGAAGGAAGGGCAGGAAAACCCTGCTGGGGCTCCCACTCTGCATCCTCCCTCCTCTGGCCCCCAGGGCTGGGATCCCCAGTGCTCCCCTGGGAATGGGATGTGGCAGCACTCATGTGCCACAGCCGCCACACGGGCACCTTTCCTGCTGGGTCACATCTGCCCCAGGGCTCCACATCTGCCCCACAGCTCCAAATCTGTTCCAGGGCTCCAAATCTGCCCCAGGACTCCACATCTGCCCCACAGCTCCAAATCTGTTCCAGGGCTCCAAATCTGCCTCAGGGCTCCAAATCTGTCCCAAGGCTCCACATCTGCCCCACAGCTCCAAATTTGCCCCAGGACTCCAAATCTGCCCCACAGCTCCAAATCTGTGCCAGGACTCCAAATCTACCCCACAGGTCCAGATTTGCCCCACAGCTCCAAATCCCAGAGCTCAAAATCTGCCCCAGAGCTCCAAATCTGACCCAGGACTCCAAATCTGTCCCTTCTCTCCCTCTTTGCTTCTTCTATCATCCTTTTGTGTTTCTGTGAGAAGAAGAGATTAGCAAGTGCATTTTGGGTGTGCTTTTCCAGGCAAACCAGGATCAGCAAAGCGCTTCCAGTTCCCCAGCCTTTCCTTAGCTTTTCTCAGCTAGAAAACAGGGACTGTGCTGGAGGAAACAGATCAGAAGTCCCTCCTACACTACCATAAGAACAAAAATGTATCTGAAAACCCCTCTGTTGGGAAAAAATGGTTTACTAGATTTCATATCTTTTGACAAGTAAATTACAGTTTCAAAATTTACAATTAAATTAGGATTCAGCCAATTATTCTCCATTCACAGCCTGTTTTAATTTCTTCACTTCAGGAGGTCTTGAAAAGTTTTATATCCACTGAAACTGTTCAATACACTTATGCAATCAAATCTCAGCTTTCCCCTTTGCATTTTTGTACCAATATCTCTGCAAACACACCAAGAAAATCCCAAAATTAAGATGAAGAACACTGCCAGTGCCAAGACATTCATGTAGAAAAGGGAGAAATTTGAAGTAAGTCTTCTAGAGTATTGCAAATGAAAATTCTGTGCCAATGGACTTTTGCTTGCACCGCTGTTTCCTAGAGTTCA
Organism: Orthonyx spaldingii; assembly: GCA_013397795.1. NCBI lineage: Eukaryota > Metazoa > Chordata > Aves > Passeriformes > Orthonychidae > Orthonyx > Orthonyx spaldingii. The sequence goes on from VZTJ01003620.1 coordinate 1,178,761, forward strand.
ACACTCCATTTTTCTACTGGTTACAATGACTTAAAGCAGGTCATGAACAAAATTTACTGGCAATTACAAAATATTTTAGAAAATATTGGTGCCACAGTTTATCTCCATCATCACCTGGTTACATAACCAATCAGAATTTATCAGACAACCCATTACGCTTGTTGGAAGCATGGGACTAAGAAAACTGTAGAAAAAGTTGAAGATTCTGCTTCAGAACAGAGAATATTAGTCAAAGAAGAGCTAGCAGCAGATCAGAAAGAGACACGCTGCATTTCAAAGGCACCAAAGGACAATGTAAGGCTAAAGGGCTGAGTCTGAGCACATGCCTTGATTTTCAGGAGCAATGAATACCTATTGACATGTTCACATCCTGACATCACCTCCATGCTCCTGGCTGAAAGTCGCCTCTCTCACCAAGGAGAATAAAACAAAGGCTTTTAGGGATGCTACATTTTAAAATCTTGGCCTAAAACCCCGTGAAAGAGATGTATAATCAGTGAGTAACCCGTGGCTCGGGGAGGCCAGAGGCCGTGTGTGTGACTCTCATATTTCATGGCAGTGAATACATCTGCACCAGGACCTGGCAGGCACTGCTGCCTCCCTCTGGGAGGGAAGAGGGTTCTCCGTGGGCTGGCCTTTATCTCCAGCTTTCTCTTCTGCCATCCCCGGCAGCTCTTCTGCACCAGGACTGTGGGGAATCTCAGAGGGAATTGTTCTCCTGCACCGCCAGTGTTTGCATTGCCCTGGCTGGATGCACTCAGCAGAAGGGGCAAGCAGCAACATTAGCAAGTAATTAATGATATCAGTTAGTTAAATCCCAGGCAGGAATGGCTGCACACCAGCTGGAGGAGGAGAGTTTATCCAAAAACCATCACTGAGGAATCTGTAACTTTGAAGTCAGTCACTGAAAGAATTGGCCATGAGTAATGTGAGCTGACAAGGAGAGCGTTTTCTGTCAACAAGTGATTTGCAAACAGGCTATAAATTTCATTAATTTGTTCATTATTTGTGACCCTTGCAGAATTGTGTTGTATAAGTAAGTTTCAACTTACAATTAGGTGCTAAGAATGCTTTTTGTTTATTACATGTTACTGAAGTGATGTGTCTGGCTTTCTAATCAGCCTGAATTTTGGAAGTTCAATTGCCCCAGATTCAGCTTTCCAAAATATTTCTTCTGCATTGACTGCAGAGCTATTTATAGAGACAAATGCTTGTGAATGAGCCACTAAGAACATTTTTCTCAATAATAGCTTTTTGTATTATAGTTTTTCTCTTTTTTATACCTGTTTTCTGAATTTACTCAGTATGTAAAATGTCCGAGGTTAGGTTTCTTTGGGATTTATCACTTTCCAAAGCAGCAAGAACTTGCAGCTTTGAATGAACAGGCTCATTCTTCTCAAAAACCGTGACTCTTATTTATGTTTTTTCTACTTCTCCCTAAGACAGGAAACCATATTTTTTGTTTTAATAATAAAACATCATAAAATCAAATTCTAGAAAATTACTTTCACAATTTTTATGGGTTTACATCTATAATCTCAGTAGGGAGGAATAAAAAACCAATTCCCAAATTCAGATCTCATGCCTGACAAAGTATTTCGTTGTTCACAACGCTGAGTTAAATTAGCCATGGTCACTGGTGCCCAAAAAACCCCTCAGTCCCAGTCTCTCTGCAGCCTAGAAGGACTGTGCTACTATCAGACACATGTTTTGCTATAGTACATACCCTAAAAGAGAGCAAGAGCCTTGTTCACCTCTGCAGTTCCAGTTCATCCAAATAATCCCACAGCAGCTCCTCCTTCCACTGCTGCAGAGGTTTCACACACTGCACCATCAGAAAATTCTCACTGATTCTCTCTCAGGCTGCTTAAATGAGAACAAGTGCATGCACTCTACTTTTCTCCTCTCCCAAAGTTCTGACTACTTCAGAGCACTCCTGGGCAGAATTAGTGCCAAAACCCACATATAATTGTCCTGTTATCAGCAAACATCTACAGCTCCAAGTGGGCTGGAAACTGCCACCAGGATTCAAACTAAGTTGAATAAATTTCAGCTAAAATAAGCTTAAAATAGAGGAGAACCTCTGCTATAGGAATGGCAGGTCAGGAGTGCAAGCACTGGGAAGGCAAAGCAAGGTCTGGCACCTGCAGCCCTGTGAGTCTGGTACTATTTACACTCTTTTGAATACAAGGAATCTTTTGACTTTATCAAACCCAGCCTTCCAAGCAGGACCAACTTCAAGCAGAATGAAAAGGTTTTGGTGCACTGAGCTTTCCACACTTCCTGACGAGGGCAAACACAGGCTGAGCAAACTGCAAAGGCCATCAAGGAGCAGGGCTGGATTCTCTTCTCCTGTTTCTGCAGTGGTTTCTCTGCACATCAGTCACCAGTTCAAAGCTCCTTTTCTCTGTGTGCTTTCAGCAACAGAAAGAACAAACAGCTTATAGTTGAAAAACCCCACCATGTGTGTGGGTGATTGACCCTGCACAGGTAATCAGGGGATCTCCCTGACAGGTGCCTGCAAAGCTGAAGAGTGGAGCAAGTGCAGCTTTTTTAGAGCACATAGTTAAGAAATCTGCCCTCTCTGCATTTGAAACAAACTTTGGGACACAGCCCACTGCCGTTTTCTCTAACCCTTCCAATGCTGAAGTCTGTATTTCACCTGGCAATAGGAGATTCCCAGCTGCAACCACCAGCAGCGGCTGTCACACCGTTTTGCACAGATGCCATTTGGAGATCCTCTCTTTACTTTTTACAGGTGGAGTGGAGGTCAGTCACAACTTGCTGGTTCTCAGTAAAGGCTGTGCACCACTTCAGGTCCCAGTCTGGGCCTCGTAGATGCCCTGCAACCATGACAAAGATCCAACTGCTCCCCATTGGCACAGCATTTTGAATATCTGACATTTATTTTTTGTAGGTTTCTTGCCACATGATGAACACAAAGTTTCGTTTCTCAGCTCACAATCCTGCAGAGGATGAAGTTTCTTCGTTGCTGTATAACAAAGTCAGACATGAGAGCTCACAGCAATGATCATTACAACAAGGGTAAGATGATTGCTCCTTCTGCTTTCACACAGATATTTACAACAGCAATCCTTTCCTCATCAATGTTTTCCAAAAATCGAACAAAACCCAGGTTGGATTTTGCAATGGAGCTGAAGGGAATTACACACCCAGATTGGGCTGAAGTTGGCAGAGGCCCTTCTCCATGCTCACGTGTAAATCCCAGCTCTGTCAGTGTCTACTTGGAAAGGTGTTCACACATCTGGAGAGGAAAAATGAGGGAAGCAGTAAAAGGAGCACCTCAGGAAAAGAAACCAAATTAAATCTGAGCAGATACCACGAAGGGACTGAGGTATTTGTGGAAGGTAGCAGGCAGGTTGCAGCAGCATTAGGTAAGGGCCCAACAGAGGGAAAGGCATGCTTGGGGGATTTTTTTCTTTTTAGTTGTTGCATAAAAAATATGATAGTTTCTATTTCACTGCAATTTGTTTAAAAGAAATGGCGTGGGCTACACACCCTGATTATCTACCACAACATCTTGTAGCAGTCAGAAAGAAAATGACCCCATGCCCTTTGTCCAGCTGTAATGATCCCAGATCCCAAGAAATCCACTTGCAATTTTTGAGAATGGGGGAGAAAACCCAAACCAAAACAAACACCAAAGAAAGGCAAAAGCAACCAAGCCCTTATTTTTAAGCACAAATATTGAACTTTGAAAGGCTGCAATGATTCCTTTTGGTCTGCTGTGCTATAAAACCTGAGAGTTTTGCTCACAGTTTACGATGACACAGTCGAGCCATTGGGTATTTATGTTTATTCAGTGCATAAAATGTCTTCTTTAAATGCATCCCAAAACAAATCTCTTAACAGAGCACTTCTAAAATAAATATTCTGTTGCTCTGAATGCCGAGATTTCATTTCTGAAGTCTCATTGGCACATAATGGACACGGAGTTTATTATCCTCAACTCCCGCGCCCTCAGGGAATGCACCTTCCACACTGTTCTTAATCTGTTCCAAAAGAAATACAATTGCACTTGTTGTAAAGTACAGCATGATGTGACAGCACTGAATGAAACCATAATTCTGTTTACTAGATATTATTTATGCTGTGGAAACAAGAGGATTGTGATTTCTAGAGGGATTATGAGGATCACAAACCAGGCATTTAACAGGGCATTTTTATTACATTTTCTTTTATTAGTCTTTACCAAATCAAAGTTGCAGATAGGAAAATAAAATAATGTTTTTATGTCTTCTCTCAACACCAAATTTTATGATTAGATATTACACTATGAGACATGTTGATACACACTTGGCCAATATATATGGTCAGAGCTATAGAAAATATGCTGTTAACCTCTGAACAGTATTATTAAAATGGCCCTGGGTTTTGGTTTTGTTTTTTTTGAGTTTGCCTTTTTTAGCACACAGTGAATGTGAAAGATAGGTTTTGCCTTTAAAGTAATGCTTACAGACTTTTTTTTTTTTTTTTTTTAATTTCAAGAACTCTGCTGTCTGGTGCTCTGGGGCAGAAGAATTATATTGGGTTTAAAACTCTGAAAGTGAGGAATATGGTTTTCACCTGTTACATTTCACAAAATTATAAGATCCTACTGGCTCTTGCTTAGATCTTGAATGAGTCAATAGTGATGGGAGCACAGGGTGCTGGGAACCAAGTCCTTTAAGCCTCAGTGGAGTATGGAATGAAAGGAGACTTGGGTGAAGCCAAGGCTGCAGCTCCAGTGGAGGGATGGATGGGGATGGATCTGTGAACTGGGTGACAAGGAATTCATTCCTTTGGGAGACACAGAGGAGCAGAGCTGGACTTGTGTGGCCTCTGAATGCCCACTTACACTAACATGTTCCCATTGGAATTCCAACCTTTGCCTACACTGGCACTAGCAGGTTTTGTTGAAGAATTTATTTGTTGTATAATGAAGATGCATTTACTTAAACAGCACATAATGCTTTGTTTTGCCTTTTTATTATTAACTTGTCAAAAGAAGAGATATGGCAATAATAAAATAACAAAATACCACGTTAATTGTTGAAATAAATGGGATGTATAATACATCAGGTAATGGCAATTAATTATATGGCTGATGTACACAATGTCAGTTATTCACTACTACTCTCAAACACTCACAATTATCCATACTTAAAAGTATTGGCAATCGTATAAACAGGCTTAATGAATTATAATAACAATGTGTTCTAACAGCAAAAAAAGGTAAATAGCCAAACTGTGAACCTATTTAAGGGAATAGGCTTCTGGGAGGTAAATTATTCCAGAGTCAGATGGATTCAGAGTTAAAGTGACCTGTTTGTCTGCCAGTTTTCATAGTCCATTTGTAGCACAGTACCTGGAGAAGTTTTAATTGACTATTAAAACTAGTCAGTAGTTTCCATGGCCTGTACATTTTATTATTTCCAAGGTTCATTCATCATCAGGGAGGTGGGGGTTAGAAGCAAACTGCTGATTTAAGTCAGGCATTGTTTCTTTCCAAACATATATGCAAATTTATGCACCAGGGAGCAAAACTGGGTGTCCAGTGCCAGGCTTTCAGTTTTGGCATCTCTGTCTTCACTGCTCCTCTTTGAAAAAGCTATGTATAAAATATTAAATTCTCTGAGAACATCATTTTAATTACTCTTGAAAGACTTATCCAGCTGTTAAATGATCCAGGGTTAACCGAAGGGCTACTGCTATAAAACCATTTAAACACACCATGGTGATTTTATCAAATTTCACAGCTGTTCCTGCAGCAAATGCAGCTCCTCAGAACACAAGATTTCTAGTTAATCTGTTAACAGTAATTTTGGAGAAAATTTGCATCAAAGGAGAAATTGCTGCACAGGAACTGCCTGCCTGGATTGGACCCACAGCCAGCCTGGTCCAGAAACCTGTCTCCAGGATGAGCCAGCACCAGATGTTCCCATGGAAAGAAATACAGAAATACATAATACACAAATGTAATTCAGCCCACGAAAGGTCACTCTGCTTAATCACCAAGACATGAAGACTTTCCTTTCCTCCAGTGTGATTTCGTTAGTGTCACATCATGCACAAACCTTGTTATTCACATAGAAACAACCATACCTCCAACCCAAGTTTCTTGGCTCAGACAGTGACAGAATCCACAGTTTGAGAGCACGGTTTTAGACATATCCTCCTTTATTCATTCAAGACTTTTCATATTTCTATTCTACTGCACTTTTATTGGGTGATAATTTCTCTGACTCCTTGACTATTTTACAGGCCTTTTTCTCTCTGCCGTTATTTTTCATCCTGGTAGAGGGGTCAGGCTCAGCCACCTCGGCTGCTCTGCAGGTGAGAGGCTGTTCCTGTGTCTGAGCTGGCTCCTGACACCCGTAACTCCCAGCTGAGGAAGCCAGGCACCGCTTCCTCAGGTAATCCCTGCCAAGGGAGCAATCAAGCTGGGGCTGTTTATTTCCATGTGAGACGCCCGGTGCAGCTAAAGCCCTGTTTAGCTGCTCCTCAGATGCTGTGCTTAGGCTGTCTTAGGGACTGAACCCAGGGAAGAACATGGATATTCCAGCCAGACCCCGTGGACCTGGCTTGTGTCCTGCTCTGGGGTGGTCTGACCAAGCTCATTGTGCACAGCCCTTGTCTGAGGCAGCCTTCAAGGCCAAGACCATGAGCTCAGGCCTGTGTGCATGAGACACAACAAAAACAGTAATAATAATCATCATCATTTTAGCTTTTCCAGCGCAGTGTTCTCACCATAAAGAAAGCAGTTCGCCTAAAGCTTCCAAGAGCTTTATAACCCTAATATGCTGTCAGACCACGTGCCAGGAAGGAAGGATTCAGGATGGAAGGCCTGAGGAAATCCTGCTGATGAATTACCATGGTCAGACAGAGCAAAGCTTTTTCAGCTACTTCCCACTTGTCTGGGGAAGGACCTGGATCCAAAAATGCTGTGATAACTGTGTGGGGTTCATCCTCAGCTTTTGCCTTATCCCACAAAGAGCCCAATTCCCAATATAGAAATGATCCCTCACAGAACACAGTGAGCAACCAAATCAAGGTGCAGATAAACTTCAGGATTCCCAGTCCTTGAACTTAAATCCAGTGCCAAATTCAGCTCCTCCTGGGTGATTGATCTATTTCTAATGAAACAATAAACAGCACTGTGCCCACATCTGTCAGCTTTCCAAGCCTGCAGAACCAGCAGGAATTAGCAGGCCACTTGGTCCATGGGGTGTGCATTCCCAAGCCCCATATCTCACCCCAACAATAAAAAACTCCCCCACAGGTGTAATCCCCTCACTGAAAGAGCAAACAAAGCATCAGACCAGAGTGACCCTATTCCCAACTCCATAAACCCACAGAACACAGCAATAAATTGGCCTTGCAAACCTTTGATACTTTCAAAGATTAATTGTAACTCCCATCTAACTTCCAGTCCATTGAATGCTCATCCTCCCTCTCTCTGGGAAAGCCATAGGATCCAACAATCAGTGGGGCTCCAGGAACAGGTAACATAAAGCAAAGCCTTAAATTTCACAGTAAGTCAAATAATTTGAAATAATTCTGCTTACAACTATATATATAAGCTCTCTCTGTGTTAGAAAGGTATCTGGAACACGACCTAGAGCATCAATTTTTCCTTTATGTATGTGCTTCAGGAAGTCAGGCTGCATTTGGAGACGTAAAGATTACAAATTTCCTTATTTTTTTCTTTTAATTTATGGGATATAATAGGATTATCCTTCATATTATGGATGTGAAGCTGAAAACAACTTGTATTCCAGCAGCTGGATCAGCCTCCTCACATAAATTCAATCTACAAAAACCACCCAAACCATGAAAATTCCTATGGCGTGATCCCATGTTAAGTTAAGGACAGCTTCTCCTCCTCTTGTTATCTTCCTAGATCATGATGGGCCATTAGAGAGGGATTTTTTTCTTACTTAAGCCGACTATTTTTTGGCCACAAACAAATCTGAAGTGCAGACTCACAGCTCTGCTGGAAGCATCCACATTTGTGTTAGGAATGACTTCTGAAAGAGGGAATCAGGCTCTGTTTCCACCTTTGTTTCCACCCTGCCCCCCCTTTGTGCTCCTTGTGTTTTGCTGTTTCCCATCCCTCGGGCAGATGCTCAGCACTGTTATTTATGAGCTCACAGGCCAGCAGTGAGCCTGGGTAATGCAAGTGGCTGTGCAAACAGGGGCAGGGATGAAGCAGCACCACCACAGACCTGCTTCTCCTGACTGCCTCAGATGCCCCTCTAACCAAGGAACTTGTGAGGAGCAGAGTAATTGCTTGGGTAATTGTGATTCTCCTTGCCTGGACTTTCCCCACATACTGCTGAAAAAGCCTCTCCTTTCCAGACAAGCTGCTGTCTGTGCTCCTGTGAACCTGAAAGGTCACGTCTGAACTTCTGAGTAGAGATTACAGTGGGCATGGTGTCAAAACCTTCTGTCAAATTACTCTACAAACTGAATTTTCAGAGTCCTGAGCTGTCAGTGTTTTATTCTGCTTGCTCCAAACTGTTGAATATTTCTTCTAGTCATGCATGATAATGCCAAAAGCCACTGTGACAAAAAATACATTTTGAACAAAGGCTAAACAACATAAACGCTTTTGCTTTGCAGATGGCACTCAGAACTCAGCAGATGGCGAAAGAAATCCCACAGGATGTTCTTCTCTCCCTTCTCTCCCCCCACATATATATGAGAGCATGTTTGTGCACAAAACAGCAAAGTGTCCTGAGGAGACGCTTCTGTGAAAGCCTTTGGAGTCTCTCTCTGAACAATATCTCACTGCCCATTTTCACAACAGGAAAGGTCCAGCCAGGGCAGGGTACCAGAGCGGGAATCAGGGAGCACCTCTCTGTCCATGGGTTTGCCACTCACCTGCGATGTCTTTGGATGGACAATTTGGTTCCTTTTTCTTCCCATGCCACGCTCAGTCCTTTATTTTAATTCCAGATCCTCAAGGAGCAGATTCTTTCAGTCTCTGACTATTAAGCCATGAAACAGCTTGTGCCATGCTGGTGCTCCTCACTCCGGCTTGTGTTTCCCAGGAAGGGTTAGAGACACCGCACTCCACAGCATTTTCTGCATTTCGCAGAGCTGAGAATACAGCTGTCCATGCAACGGAGATGTGCCTGATGGAGGGCAAACATGGGCAAGGATAAACCACAGAGGATCTACAATCCTCTTCTGCATCAGGTCCTTGATGAAAGCAGGGGATAAATCTTTCTGGCAGAGAGCCACGTGAACAGGCACCACAGCTCCCAGTTCCCTTGGCCATGGGGTAACTCCTGTGTGGGATCCTTTTGCATTTACACCTGCAGATTTTGACTATAATGTGTCCCTCTAATACAAATGCATCCCAAAACTCTGTATGAACTCTGCAGTTATGTCCAAATCCCACCTACGGTAGAAATGTCCCTTGTGTTGGAAGCACCAGCAGCTCAGAGGTAGCAGCAGCCCCAGACACTGGTCCAGGGGAAGGCACTCCACGCTCACCTGAAGCTGCAGGTGGGATTTCCAGTAGGCAGCATCGCAAAATTCAGGGCAGCATTCAATTTTGGTATTTTCCAAATCTGAACCTGGCCTGGGTTTTTCAGCCAGCCTCTTACTTCTGGAAGAAAGCAGCACATCATTGCCTGTCACGGTATTGTTCCGTATTTACACAGCCCCACCATGCCCTGACCCACCAGCCATACTCTCCACAGCTCTAAATTCCCTGGCAGTTTACTCTCCTGGAACAAACTGACTCATTTGAACTTGTCATTATGATCACTTTGCAGCTCCGTGGTGCCTGTGCACAGCACCCAAGACAGCTCTCATCCCTAAAGCACTGCAACTCCTCACGAACAGAAAGCACTCGCAGCCAACGCCTCTCCCTCACTCAGCTTCAGGGGAGTGGAGCTGGCTTTAATTGCCTCCATTTCCCAGTCTCTGATAGAGGCAGCTTCTCTGATACAAATCTGTGCTGATCTCTGGAGGAGGCAGTTTTACATGCACGTGGAAAGGGCTGTGAAACTTTCCCTTCTGCAAACAAAACTCATTTCCCTGGGCAGGGAGATCTGGTGTGGCACTAAACCAGCATGGACAGGACTGGTCAAACACAGGACACAGCAAGGGGCCAATATTTTAAAAATGCCCTTAAAATCTGAGGTTGGTCATAGAGTCTGAAAGGACAACAGCGAGGGGGGCAGAGTGACAAGTTTAACTGTTCTCAAATTACTGAATCACTGAACAGATGGACTGGTTCGATAGAAACCTTCCATAGCCTTTCCAAAACAAGGAGTACCAGACATATGCACAGAAAATGGTACACACAAAAGTGTGCTCAGCTATCCTGATGCTCGCAATTTTGGCAACTCAGAGACAAATCTGTTGTTTAAGCAGAGAGAAAAATGCTTTTGGTTGTTTTTTTTCCTTACTTTCATGGCGACCTGGTTGTCCACAGCAGAGATGATTTCAGGTGGAAGAAAGTTGTTGTGTGTTTACATGACAGGGAGCACAGTAGCTACAGGCTGGGCAGACACTGCCAAGCACCTCACACCACCTACCTTTCCAGCTCAGGGAAATGCTTGGAATGACCACACCCGGAGCCCTGCACTCCAAAGGACCCTGCAGCCTGTCAGCAGCACTGTTCATTAGGTCTGCAAACAGTTCTGCAGCAGCACAAGATGCATAAAACACAGCAGGTCCAGCAGTGGGAGCCAGGACTACCTCCAAGAGGCAGAGGATCGGCCCCTTCCTGGGGAAGAATATTTAGGAATGGCCTGGCTTTGACTCTGTACTTTTTTCCCTCCTCACCATTTCAGTGGCAATCTCAGTTAAAACTGTGCCTTCCTCCAGCAAGCACTGTTTCTTTCCCACTCAAAGAGCTCTATCAGTCATAAAAATTTAGCCAAGTGGGTGAATTTTTTTGAAGTGGGGGGATCTCTAATGGCTGTGATGCTTGATTGATTAGTTCCACAAGAAATTACACGTGTAGAACATAATAGAGACAACTGAATTTCCCAATTGCTCTGTGGTCCATGGACACATGGTCCAGAGCTGGGTGTGCAATCCTGGTCTGACCAGGACCTTCCTTGGAATGGCAACTCAGCCACATCAGTCCCAGGGCCCAGTGAGCACAAGCAGGATCTTTGCTGGTGCTTCTCCCCCTGCTCTCTGTCAGCCTTAGGCAGCCAGGAGGAGGAAAATGCTGTAGGAAGGAGACAAGAGGGAACAAGGAGGATGAGAACACAGGTAGAAGCTGGACATGCAACACTCTCTCTGCTGATCAGACCTGGAATCAAAGGTGGAAGCAGAATATAATTGGAGACCCCACTGGAAATGGAAGAAATAAACACTGAGGAGTACTTAACTACAAATCAGATTGTTTGGATAAAGGAGGCGTTCAGATTCTACAAGAAACTCCATTGCTGGTACTTCCTATATTTTGAGGATGGGACCATGACTTTATTATTAAAAATTAATTATACCATGACAATTGTTATTGATGTGGGGTGAGTTACAGATGTAAAAGTTGTCTGAGGTATCTGAATTCTGACAGGTTTTGGAATTTGAAACTACTCAAAGCTCAGATCCGGGGGAGTTATTTGGGCTCATTTCCAGTTAAAACACACAGCTGAGGTCACATGATTCCATGGAACACGGCAGTTTCTAATCAAATCACTGCAGTATTAGCAATAGATAGCTTCATGTTTCTGTCAGGAGCCTTATTATTTTTCCTTATTATTTTTCCTGCCTTAAAGGAAACAACCAGAGGTGCTCTGGCTGCCTTGGAGCCTGGTGAAAAAGTTCCATTCAACCTTTGTTTAGAACAGCTACACTGGCTCAAACATTTTGTTTCAGGAAGAATCTTAGCCAAGTAAGGGGTCCATATCTCAGAAAAACATCTTACAGTACTCTACATTAATTAAAGACAAGGTGATATCATTACAGAGATAGACATTGTTATCTCCCCTCTAATGTTATCAAGGCTGTTTTTATGTCTGCAGATGAACACTTCCAGACAGAGATATTGTTGAAAACCTCCCATTGTGTTTGAAAGCATCTGCTAAATGGAATTACAAAGTTTCAGTGGGTAGCATATTTTTGGGTGTGATCCACAGCTCACTGAAGTTAAGAGGAAGGCATGAAAAATGCTGATTAACTGTCTCTAATCTGGAAAGCTGTTTCTTTTTTAGCAAGAGCAGGTATAATATTTAATGTATAGTGAGTTTCTTTCATCTTGTTGGTTATTAAATAAATGTTCAAAAGAGATACTTTCAAGAACCTACTGGTGTTAAGTTTGACAAGAAACACTCACTGGGGCAAGGGAGGAAGAAAAGGCTGGAAAGATTTTAGTTATTGCCAAAATGTCCAACTGTTCAGTGCTGAGAGCACTGAGAACACAGGATGCATTTTTTTCTTCAGCACAAAAAAAAAATCATTGCTTTAGATTAGAACCAGTAACTATAGTTGGAAGCAGTATCTAACAGTGCTTGAAATGGGAAGTTTTTACGTCATAGCCATGATTTACTTAACTCTATGGAGAACACAAGAAAAGGAGTGTTTAAAGTAGGTGAGGAGGGGTTGTTGGTGTTGGCTTTGCTGAACTCCTGGGAAAATAATTTTTATTATTTGAAACCTAACACAAAGCCAATCCCAACACCTGACTCCTGCACACGTGTGCACTGCAGCATCTGCTGAGGGGCACCCAGGGAAGCTGCCACCAGCAAACCTCGGAACAGAGCAACAGGTGCCCCCAAAATGGGGAGCTGACCCTGTCAAGAGATGGGCTTGTTGAACAGAAACCAGTGGTGAAAACCAGATGGTGTTTGTGTCGAACTTTGGATGTTTACAAATCAATTCAGCTTTGCTTTAGTGTTTTTAGGGCTGCTCTAACAAAGAGGAGCTCTAAGTCCCTGGCTCACAGGCAGTAAGTGCTCAGCAGGGAGGAATCTCCACACGTGCCTGCACTCAGGTAAAGAAGATTTAGAGCTGTTGCTGGAGCTGTTCCCTAAGTGTAGGGCCAGAGCAGTAACAAGTGATTAAGCCCCTTTCTCTCTCAAAACTCAAAAGCTGCACTTTCCCTTACAGTTCAGACATTGTGAGGTGATGCTTAATGGACCTCTGGGGTTTTATCCCTCCTTCACTGTTAAGGCAAGCAGCTCCCATCAACTCTCTCCTTCTGAGGCTTAAGGGTAATCCAAACTAAAAGGCACTGCCTGATTTCCAGATTTAACTCCTGAGCATCCTTTCATATGGAAAATTCCAATCATAAGCTTGAGTTGGTTCGTGCCAATCCCAGTTCAGAGCGAGGTTGGATAAAAACCCACAGCAAGTGTCACGGAGATAAGTTACCGTGGTTGCCATGGCATTTCCCCAGCCCAAAGTGATCCCTTGCTCTCAGAATGCCCTGAGTGAGAGCCCCCACACAGGGTAATGACAAACAGGGTTCATTTAGGTCTGTGGTAACACTTGGAGTGGCACAGAGATGTCCCTGCCAGGAGCTGTGCTGCCCTCAGGTAAAAACCAGGCTCTGAGCTCAATGAGCTGTTCCAAAATACAAAACTGCTTCCTGCTTTATTTTCAGAAACACATGGCTGCTATCAGGTATCAGCTCACACATTTCCAAACTGACTCTGCTTAAGATTTAGTGTAGTTTTCCAACTAGCACAAGTTGGGTAAAATACTTATGAATTTCCAACAACGCACATTATGAGAAGGGTCAGACCATAGCAAAGGTGCCACTAGACCCAGTCACAATTCTGCTGCATGCCTGGTGGAGGGAGAATTCAAGGCTAGTATTTAAAGTGCAGGGTGAGAAGCAGCTGAAATTACCACCTTTCATTTTGGAACTGAGGCAGATTCCTGGTACTTACATGCTCTGTGACACAGACAGGCATTGAGGGCTTTTTCCAACAGCATGTGAACACCTAAGTGCCAAGAAGAAACACCCAGGCACTCCTTAAATTCCCCAGATGCCCCTATTCCTACCCCTAGCCTAAAAACCTGGCTTTTATGGATTGCTTCATCCTGGGAACAAAAGGAGCCCTGAGAAAGTTTATCAACCTGATTATCTCCAAAGAATTTTTATTCTACAGAATAATAATAACAATACCATAACAAGAGTTTGGTGCTCACCTGTGCTGTAAGTGCATGTGGAGGATCCTTGCAACTTGGAATGCAACCCTGAAACCTCCTTAGTGAGCTAAAATAAAAAAACAGACTAGAAAGCTACTGTGAAAATGTTGAAAGAAACATAGATTATATGTCAATGACCTTCTTGAGATGTATTCCTTACTCAGAGCCATTTGTACATGTTTGCATCCACAAAGAACCTGGAACAGAAATTATTCTGTGCACAGAGGCCAAAAGCTGACACTGTTCACCTACAGAGTTGGTGAGTTCTTGTTTGTGTTCTCAATCTCTTTCTAAGATTTTTTAAAACTGCAGTGTCAGAGAGGTTAAAACTATTTTTTAAAGCAATAAGTTCTTCACAACCTCTTTGGAAATCAAAAGAAAATTGTTACAAGTGTTATGTTTTTTATGTCGAGCTCTGAAAACAAAGTGTAGAAGTGTTTTTTGCTAAATTTAGCTCTGGCTTATGGGAAGATTTTTCTATTGCCATATCAGCTATATCAGTCTCAAGGCCACACGCAGGGTCACACAGGATTAATGACCAGGGGTGCCTCCTATCAGCTTTCCCTGCTTACCTTTCCCTATGGAAGCAGCTGCAGCCAAATGCTGCATCTTTCATCAGGATAATTAAACTCACACTAATGGCAGAGAAGGGAAAGAGAGGGCTGAGGTCTCCAGCTCAAGTGGAGTTTGAGAGGAATCTTTTCCTATGGCCAACCCCTCTATGGCATCCTCCCTCAAAATCCTTTTAATTCTGTTTGCTTAGGGAACACCAATGCAGACAGTGGAACCTAAACTGGGGCAGAGTAAAACTGGGGCAGAATTAAAGAAAATGGGTCCTGATCATCTCCTCCCTTTGATCTCTGGGAAGGAATCTCCTACTTCCCCTACAACCAGGCCCTGCACCCTGAGCTGCTTTCCTATCTCCAAGCTAAAATATTCCCCCTGTACCCAGGTCAGGGATGTCTGCAGGAGGTGGTGGGAGCCTGCCCCGGCCCCACGAGTGCTCCACTGACCTCTCAGAGCTTTTCCTCCTGCCCCTGCCACCCTTTGGGCCCCAGGGCAGCCCTTGCCAGCTTGGGAGTGCCAGGAGCAATTTCCAAACTTCAGCTGTTTCCCCTGCAGGGCTCCACTGCCACTCTCTGGGTTCAGAAAGTTCAGTTCTGTGTTCTGAGAGGCTCACCTGCAGAAAATGCCTCAGACACAGCGCTGCTGGTTTTGTGACAAGTGACTTCTGAAAACAGTACATTTATTCAATGAGCTCAAGCTCAGCAGGCCCCGTTGTTGATGCTCCTCGTGAAAATATTGATTCTAAGCTCCCTAGCTTAGAATGTTTTGATCCACATTCTGGGCCTATTGATCTACCTTTGATACTTCAATCAAACTGCTGTTTATATCAACTGCAAATTCAACTGATCTCTCCAAAATAATTAGATTAATCACAGGAGGATCTACAAAAGCCCTGCTTTGATTCATTATGTGTTCATGCTCTCCTGGGGAAAACAGGTAAATTTTAAAATGTAAAAAAGACAGTTGTTAGCCTTTTCATTCTGGCATCTTTGAAATATTTTTAGTCTCACTTTTCCTTTTATGATCTCAGGCTTTTACAAGATTGCGGGCTCGCAGCATGCTTAGTTATGATTTCTTCAGTGGCTGACATTTTGCAACACATAATGATTTAGCCAATATGAGCAGAACTATCATTACACAAGTTATTGTTCCCCAAAGTATTATTTGTTATAGAGACTATTAAACCTAGGAGTTACATGTTACAGAATTTTTATTAGAATTATTTTAAACTCCAAGGAAATTAATCCCTCCCTTCACACCCCCTGCTCCAAGATTTCCATTTTGCAAAGCAAAGAAAAAGTATTCAAGCACAAAAATGGTGGGGGTAGTAGGTACTTTTCCTGAAATCATCAGCACTTTTCTTTGCATAAAAAACTAATGAAGACTCCAGGATTTTATTTTTAAGGGTAAAATTCTCCTTTAATTTGCACCACAGAAACACCAGTGTTGCCAATGGCGCTTGTGTGTGAGTGCTGAGCCCAGCTGAAAAAAAGAATGGTGGCTGCAATGCCACTGTTCAAAAATGCATCTTTTATTTGATGAATGAATTGCTAAAGGGAAAATAAAAAGAAAGGCACTAAAAATTTTTTCCATTCTGGAAACAATGACTTTGTACAATAATCCTATTGTTCAATCATCGCTACAGCCTCTACTGGAACCATGCCCAGAAGGATGAAACATTTTGTGCTAAACCTTTTCTAGGGGCCTTCTTCATTAATCAATAGTTTTGATTACTCAATCCTACGATTATTCCATTTTTTGGAACAAACCATTAGGGTTATTAATTAGGCTGAGAAAGCTGTTTATCTTCCAGCAGAACAGAAAGAGCTCATCCTGCCACTGCCAGGGAGCTGTTTAATGCACTGTGACATGTTGAACTTGACTCAGCTTCTTGCTCTCTCCCTGCCCTCTGATGGTGTCACCAGAGGAAAGGACCAGACCTGGGGTTGGGGAGCCACGGGAGGCTTCCCTGAAGATCAAAATGATGCTGCTGAAGGTCACTTCTGGGAACCTATTTCTCAATTTGAGAAGGAGCTGGAGGCAGTGCAGGGAAAACAAGGCTTGTCTGATGTTGAAAGCGAGCTGAGCCAAGGGCACATTAAAAATCAGGGAATGGACGCCAAAGGAGGGATGGATGGAACCAAAGAGAAGGAGGGGAGAGGCAGAGGGACAAAAATGCATGGAAGAGAAACATTGTTAATTTTGGGGGGGTTGTTTGGCTTTCCATGCATGCATAATAAGGGGAAATTAGCTCTGCCTGTGCAGGGAATTTCTGCATCTCAATCAGCAAACAAGAAAATCCTGGAACTGCTCTTCAGAAAGAGGAGAGCAACCAACATCACAGAGCAGAGTGGGACTGGGATGGACCACGAGAAATCATTGTCTGTGCAAGACAGTGCTGGAGAGCTGAAAGAGGAAGCACAAGTGCTACAATGACACACTTAATGACTCTTCAGGATGGGAAGAGAACAAAGGGGTGGGTGGTTTGCAGGCATTTCCTTTCCACATGAAAGCAGACCTGTATTTCTGGAGACAGTCACGCCCCTGAAAGCACCACCTTCTCTTACCTCGCCAATTATGTAAGGTCCTTGTGAATATTTTAGTTAAGAAAACAGTGTCTGTTTCCTTTGCTCAGGGCAGGAATTACCATCTGGTTGTGTCACCCAGAACTTCCCAGTGTGGAGAGCGGGGGAGCCCCCAGCTCCCAGCCTGGCAGGTCCCACGGCTGCTGTGCTGTGCTGTGCTCAGGGGATTCCACAGCCCTGCAAGGACATCTCCTGCCTGGAAATGGCCCAGGGGAGCTCAGGACAGAACCTTCAGTGCCTGTTCAGGCTGTTCCAGCAGCACAGATTGGGCCCATGTGGGATCCAGCACTGCTGGGGAGGAGGAGGAATAATCCCACACTCCTGCCTCACGCAGAGCTCACACACCTCAGCCCATTGAGGCACTCTGTGTCACCTGAATGTCACACAATGCAACAGTCTGCTGCTATTATTACGGCAAGCATAAATATTCTGCCTTCATCCCTTTGAAAAGATTTCCTTTTTTCCCTTTTCCAGGGATTAATTTCTTTTTCACTGTGCCATTCACTGGATCGTGCTCTGCCTTTCTTCGCCAAGTGATTTGGCATTGAAGCTTCAACCCCTGGTTTCAAAAAGCCAGGCTATTCCTTTATTCTGTGTCTCTACAGTACACAGCATGACAGAAGCCCTTTACATACTTCTAAATATTAATAAAAAAAGAACAGTATGGAACTTCACTTGGATTTGGGGAAGGCTGCATTGTACAAGATGCTAAAACCAAAGTCGTTTGCTCGTTTCTGTCTGAAACAGTTTGGGATTTGTATGGCTCAAGAAGTGAGGATAAATTCACAGTCTCATTTTCCAAAATGAACACAGAAAAATGTAAATCAATTAAGAGAATTTTTACAGCTTTCTTGGATTCACATCTCCGAGGTTTTAAACCAGCTTTTCCCTGCAATGTCTAAATTGACAGATCCAAAAATTCACATTGTATGTAAGTCAGAAGAAATCTCAGGAAAATATATTGATTTTTATAGAGGATTAGGGATGAACTACTTTTTCTTGTGTTATACTAAAATGAATCCTAAATATTTTATGGGATAAAAAAATCCCAACAGATTTAAAAGTAACAGTATTAAGAAAGGCCCTGCTTAAATTCCAGTGGGCTCCTTCAGGAGCTGGGAAGAGATGGCTTTTTATTTATCTAAAATTTTCAAATAATGAGAAGGGTGTTGAAAGTAAAAGCAAAACTCCAGTGCTGCCAGACTTGGAGATCACTGCACCTTCAACCTGGCCACTGCTGGGTCCTGAACACCCAAAACACTTCAGAACCCAGCATTTTACAGGCCCTTTGGACAAATTGCTTTTCCCTGAATAGTTAATGAAGCAGCTCTGCACAACCCTCTCATTTCACATATGGCAAAGAGAATTGAAACCACCGGCATATTTTAAAGATTCTGTTTTAAAATGTCATCTTTTGATATGCAAATACCAGGCCAGGAATAATACCCCTTCTGCCATTAATGCTCTAGTCCTTAGACTTAAGGAAAAGAAGAATTAAATCAATAAACAGCTTCAATTTCTACTCCTTCTCTCACATTTCTTTTAAATCAATATGCAGCTAAAATCTCATCGTTAAATACACTGGGCCCACATATTGCTTCAATTACTGTCATATAACCTCTTTCAGCTTGGTATCCATTATCTTATCTCCAGTGGATAAATACCCACCCTTGGGAAAGGACCTGTGCATAATAAACAAGAAAATTGAGTTGTTCTCTTAAGACAGCTGTCACCTGGCACAAGAAGTGGTGATCAAATGATCCAAAATAGCACTTTAGCTGATCAAATTAAGCAAGAAGCGTTTTGCTTTTCTCTTTTTTTTGGTTTTTTTTTTTCAGTCCACAGATGTCATGTAACAGAGTCAAGTCCTCCTGCCTGCTGTTCCTGAAAGAATTAGTTCCTAAAATGCAAGTTTTAACAAATGTCCTTCTCCAGCAATGCCTGACTCCACCTCAACAGGCACAAAATCTGAGGTGCTGGACAAAAGGAATCCAGGCAACGTAAATAATGTGTTAAAGCCAGTGCAATCTGGATAAACAGTAGATTCATATTTAGACTTGGCAAGAAAATCAGAGGGAGAGGCCTCTCCATTTTGCAGGGATCTGGAAAAAGTGAAAAGCCTATGGAAGGCTAATAAAACTTTTCTGGCAGACCATCTGGAAGTCTCAGCAGTTTCTGATTTCAGAAAGAATGCACTCTGCTTTTAACTCCACACAATGCATCATTGCTGCTTTCATGTGCTGGAGACCAAGGAGACTTTCTACAAACAGCCCAAGAATCGATACCTGTTATTCTGTCTGAGCCAGGTGTGTGCTCTTTGAAAACAAACTGAGACATCTCAGCATCACACAACGGCTCGGCCTCTTCTGCCTCCAGGAAGGGAGACTGCAACACAGGCAGGACCTGCAGGCATTGGAAAGGTTGTGGAGCACTGGAAATGAATGGAGGAGGAAAAAACAAAGGGAAGAAAGCCCTTCTTATTTGTCTCTCAAGGGACATAACCTGCAGTGTGACAGCTTTCACCTATGGCATCAGCCGGCCTGAGCTTCAATCCGGCTGCGTACTTAACTCATACTTTGCTTTAAGCCTGTGAATAGACTGAATTCCTCCCGATTTTGAATAGAAATTCATCCCTATTTAGCTATAAATGCCTGGCCAGATCAAGGCCCAAGTCACTCGGATGAGGAGGTTTACTGCCAGACTCTATAAAGAACAGGAGCAAAGGTGGTGCAGTTTCTTATTCCTTGGCTGGAAAAAGGATGTCAAAGAGAGATGAATGCACGAAATATTCCTTAAATATAAAGCCCACAAATGGCACTGCCTCCTAACAAACCTTGACACTGTAGTAACAGCTCTGCACACTGACTTGCGGCTGGAGTACAGAGTAGGCTTTAAGAACTTACTCTCTTCTTATGAGAATTAAATAAAGGAGAAACCTGGATTAGAACAGCCCACGTGCCAGAGCCCCAGAGTAACCATCTGATCCAGGATAAATGGCACCGTCCTCCACGAACCCAGATGCTCCTGTGCTCTGGTTTAAATCTGAAAACGGGTTTTTCACCAGTTCAATTTACATGAAGAGTTCAGAAGGCTTATTTTTCATTCCAGCAGAGAATTAACACAAATGTCAGAAGTTGCCAGGGAACAGACTGTCACCCTCCAACTGCTTCCCTCCCTTCAAATACTTGGAGGATATTGTACTTCACATATCGCCCTTTAATCCTGTGTTCTGGTGCAGCTTTTTAATATGTACTTGCTGTATCTGTACAAAATCTGAGAATGCAGACTAGCCTAGCAGACAGAGCTTTGGCTTGGGATTTAGGAGACCTGTGAGCTGTTAAAAGCTGTTAAGAAGGCTGCTGTAAGTGACTTCCTCACTCTGCTTCAGGCTCGACATTTTGGCAGCGTAAAATTGACATGCTTTGAAATTGGTGGATGGAAAATCTCTCAGACTTTAAAACACAGGAGAAAGCTTAAATACACCCAAAACGCACTCTTGGTGGAAAGGAAAGATGCCAGCAGCCACAGAACAGAGAACCACCAAGAAGTCAGTTTGCAGCAGCAGCTGCAACGCACGACTTCCACAGGTCATTTCTTCAGGCACACCAGCCCTGCCCATTTCTTAGGGCCCCCAGCCCCACAGTGCCACGAGCAGGGAGTCTCTCACCAGCAGGAATGGATTCAGCATGGGCTGGAACACTCACCTGGAAACCCTGGGTTTGCAGTTCCCTCTACTGCTTTAAGGTGATATAAAGTGAGCCCAGTGATTCACTTGATTTCCATTTCCAGTGCAGACAAACAGAGAAGGTGGTTCAATTTTACTAAAACTGTGTTTCAGCTGAGACCCCCCCAAAGACTAAACAGCCACAGCTGACACTTAAGGACATTCTTCCATTCTGGTCCAGGGAAAATGCCAAAGAAAGCTGAAATTCCTCACAAGCATTGTCCTAAATGGCCTCCAGCTCTGCTCTCTCGTGCAGGGGTAAATGACCAGCACGAGGGGTTTATATCACTGTCCATGCCTCTGCCAACTGCTTCTCATACAGGGCTCCAGGACCAGCTCATGAAATGCCCACCTGTGCTAGGTGGGCTGAAAATCTGTTAAAAGGTAAGTGCCTTCACAAAACACTGTTTTCAGTTCATTATTTACTAAAGCTCACATTTCATAGGTGTTTTCAAGATAAAAGACACTACACAGTGTTTGGTTTAAAGCCTGACATTCAGCGTGTAGACACAGGCAAGTCTAATCGTGCTAAATCTCATTTTTTTCCAGCTCTCTCTCCCTGTTTCTTCTCCATTAAACCCCCAGCTGAAGATGGCAACTTTTCCCCACAATAACAGCTAGCAATGATAGGCTGCATCCTGATGGCCTGTGCTGCCAGAACCAGACATTATGGTGTGAAATATGAAAATACCTCACTAGAAAACAACCTTTGAAATGGCACAATATATCTGACATGAGCTTGCAGCCTCTGTATCATTCATTTATATTCAAAGGAAGGTTGGAGTGAAAGAAAATTCTGCCATCTGGCAGAAGTAAAAGCAATCCACAGTGGGAGTGGGCAGGTGCTGATGTCCCAAAAAGACCATCCCAAGGAGCAATAACTCTGGGATTTCTCAGCTGAGGTGCAAAGGCTGAGCAGGACAGACACCAGGCTGCTCAATCCACCTCTGCAAGTGGCCAGAGGAGAAAAGAGAGAGCCCATGAGAAGAGCAGGGACACAGAGCCCTTCAGGCTCATCAGTGTTCTCCACTGGAAATCAGAGTGCTGACAAGGGGAGGGAAACTCTTTTTTATGAGATCCAGGCTGCTGGTGTCAGTTCCAGTGACAATCACATCAGGCTGCATGCAAAGACATGTGGAGAGTTCATCCCCTCCCAGAAAAAATCTGTATTTACTTTTTCTCCAAAGCAATCATACTGAAAGGAAAACACAGTGAATGAGCAGCAGGCGACTCCAAAATATCATCAGTGTTTTCAAGAACCAAGGCAGAGAAAATAGACAGACAAGATTAGATTTTGAAACAACTAGATAAGTGCAATGCCTATGAAATCCAGGCTCTTGTGCTTCTAGAAAACAAGGTCTGATGGGGTTGCTCTCACGAATTGCTCTTCCTCTGATTCCCACCACAGCCTTGGCTAAAGAAAAGCACGAGTTCAGTCACCTCTCTCTCATACCCGGATATTGCACTGGAAAAACTCCACAGATCAGAAGCTTCTCCCACGACCACGCAGGACTTTTCTATATAAGGAATAAGGTGAAGGAGCTTAGGGAGTCAGACATGCAGCTGCTCTTACAGAAAATGGCTGGTTTTCTCCTGCTGACATAAGAGCCTGGTTTACCCAGTTTGGTCAAGTTCTGGTTTATCATTTCAAAAGTCCATTATAAAAACAGGAAATTTACCCCCTTTGGATTTCTCAGGATCTGGGTACCCAAGTCCTCTGGGCTCTTTCCCTGCAGGGGAAGCTGATCTGGAGCAGCTTGTTGCCTTGTCACCAGGCAGATCTGTGTGCACCACGTGCTTTACATGTTCCATAACTTACATGCATAAAATCCTCTTTTCCCTCAACTTTACAGCATAATATGCACGTTTCATAACTGTGCTGCATGCAGGCTGTCATGGGACAACACAAACTGCACAGCTCACCTGCCAACACGACTCACTGGAAAAATTCCTGTTTCTGTCTGGAGGGATGGCTGATTTTATAAAACAAACCAGCAGCCTAAAATGCTGCTCCATAAGGGCTTCCACGCTAAAACCTGGAATGTACTAACATATGTTTTGAGTGCAAAGTGTGACAGAGCTGTAGTCAGCAGAAACTGGATTCAGAAGTAAATACTTTGGGGAACTTTTCCTCATGTGCTTGGAAAAGGATGCTGTCTGGAGAAGGAGCACCGGGTGCATATTTATCCAGAGGTCACGAGCACAGCTCAGTGTTCTGTCTCCTGATGCACAGAGAGGACTTTGCTGGCCACAGAACAGTTTTTGTCTGTACATCTGCTTACCGTGTCATTGCTGGGGACTTTGTGATGCTCATGACAGGTTTTACAGGATTGGAATCGTGTTTTCTTTCTATTTAAATGATTCTGGTAGATGCTAAGTCCGTTCAGAGAGTGATGGTTACTTTGGAAGAATTCAGAAAGCTCTGCCCTTTCAAATACAGCCAACCACTCCATAAATGTCCTTGTGAAAGATGAGGCAATTCTGGAGACTTTTACTAACAATACAAACAACATATTTAATAGCAACCAAAATGGACTTGAGCAATTTGATGACTTTCCAGTCTTAAATTCTAAGAGCATTTATAAATGAATTGTAAGGGGAAGTAATCTAGTCTTTTCAAAAGCCCAGCCTGGTTAGTTTGGCCCATGATGACAAACTGGTCACTGAAGGTCAGCCAATTCCATGGCACCTGTAACCTGATCCAAACACACATCCTGTGGCATTTGCCAGCTCTGAGGCAAGGAAAGGATGTCAGCTTTGAGGAAGAACCTCAGCACACCTGATGGATGGGAGCACAATTTGGTGCTGCCTGTACAACCCAGAGCTGGTGCTGTGCTTTCCCAGGAAACCAAATATTTCACTGCCTTTCTCCACGTCCTGAGGAGCCCCATAGCTGCTACCAGGAGAACCCTGAGGGAAATGTGATCATCTGACAAATATATTACACCTTCTAGTAGTTCCCAGCTGTAGGGAAGCTTTTGCTGAAGGAAAAGTTCTCCCTGGGGCTCTTCAGGCCTGACAGTTTCAATGATGCACTTTTTAAATTTCACTTTAAATGTTTCAATTTTAAAAAAGCTGTAAGTGCCTTCATGGCAGGAAATCACATATTTAAAATTAAGAAATGAACAAAAACCACCCAGACCTGCCTTACAATGGATCCAAACCAAGCGAATCCCTCAGCAGCCCTGAGTGCCCAGCCCTGCCACAGCCGTGTCCTGCAGTGTGACACTGCACAGAGCCACCCCCATTTGTCTCTGCCCAGGAGACAAACAGCTCTGCCACACTTTCTGAAACAGGTAGAATGTGAACTCCAAATGCTGCAGCTTCTAAGGCTCAACAGCTGCATTTTAAGCAAAAAAAACTTTTAAGGAACTGAAAAAAGCAAATAAAAGTTGCCTTGGTACAAAGGGAAATGCTCACTCAATTAAAAGCATAAAGCCTTCCTCAGACACATTCCTATAAAGGGAACTATAAATCCATTTTATTTCTCTTTGTGTTCAGGCTGGACTTCCTTTTGATCACAGCCCCTTGCTCCCCCCCACACACCGGGATGGATTAGGAGGAAGCACAGACAGGACGCTTGGACACGCTTCCCACTCAGCCAAAGGTGTAGAAAGCCACAGGAATAATAATTTGATAATGAAAGGAAGAATATGACCTTGATTCTTTCTTTTTCCCATACATGTGTGGAAATACTAAAACCAAATCCATAACTTGAGGTTTCCCTTGAGGAGAAGGGGAAGAGAAAAAAACTGAAAAAAGCAACCCAGGTTTGAAGAGTATGAAAATGAGTTCTGACTCCTTCTAACCAGAAATGGGGCCACAGTGACCAGGTGAAGCTTTGGGATTTTGCATTACTGCACCATTTTACAATTTCCTATTAAAAAAAAGAGTAATTTTTTCTAGATTTTAAGTAATAGATGCTTTTGATATTTTTTCCTTTTGTCCTCCTGGAATGTCTGGCTTTGCATTTTGCCATTTTTTTTTCTCTTCCACAGCAGGCTTTTCTCCTTCTTCCCTTCCCTACATTTAGAACTTCTGGGCCCTTTACCATTGAAAGGAAGAAACCTGTTGCTGCTCTCACAGGTACTGCTTATTCCCTGAATATTTAAATAGCCCTGCTCCTTTCATGAGCTGTAAGACATCTACATCAAGGATCAAAGGATCTAAGCAATGACCCTGATATTTAGATCTGAGAAGTTGTTGATAGCCAAGTTCACCCTTGGAACAGCTTCCCTGAATTTGAAAGACTCACACGTGGGATATATTTGGTCCTCTGTGTTAAAGTTGTAGGGCTGATCTAGTGATACATAATGAGCAAAGACATTTGAGGGGGTTCGGCATCTTTCAGGGTAAGGATTTTTAGATCTGTCCCTTTGTTCCCAAAAGAGTTAAATGAATAATGAAATCTCCCTGCAGTGAGAACAGCTGAACTTAATTCAGAGGAAATTTCTCAAAGAACTGCCTTGGTGCCTCGCAAATGTGCCTGTCAAAAAGGGCTGCTCCTTCCCAGGTATTTGTTTTAGAAATTCCCTGCCTATAGGATTTCACAGAGCAGCTCAGGATAGACTTATGCTTAAAGCAGGCTTGCATTTTGTAGGTTTAAACATGCTTTTTATTAGCATAAATGTGAAGCACTTTAAAGACTGAAGTCTATTTAACAAAGTGAATTTCAAGGTAATAACTCTTCAGATAAACAAAATACAAACTTCTGAAGATCAGTACAATTTCTTTGAGCAGTCAATTCTTTCTTCTCGACAATAACAACCCTCCATTTAGAGTGTACTTGTAAAATTGTCCCTATATCAGATTTGAGGCTTCCATTCTTAGGTTTCAAGTGATTGGAACAAATTACAAAACCACCTGAATATCTGATTGCACAGCCCACACCTCAGGAGAAAATTACATCCTTTGCAATTTAGAGGGGACCAAGTTAAACCCTGGTGTCATTCCTTACAATCACTAAATTGACCTAATAGTGGAATTCTAACATATTTATCTTAGGCAGAAATAACAACTCTTGTCTTTAATATTCAAAACAGTATAGCTAAATCTGTGATAACTGCAGACTGCAAGAATTACTGAAACCACCACCAACATTTGTAAGGTACTTTGATTTTCAACTCTTCAGGAGTCACAGCGCACATGTAGACATTGTTTTAAAAGGCCACCAGCAAAAAGGCATTTACAAAAGTGTAACATTTTGATGAGGCTTTTCAGATCCTACAAAGGTTAACTAAATACGGGACACTTAATCTTGATGCTTTTGGTAGGCTGACACCATTTCCAAGCAAGAGAGGAGGTGTGGAACTACCAAAGCTGAATTCTCCCAGAGACCCCCTTCCTCTGTCAGTCCCCAGATTCATTAAAGTTTCAGAGATGATTTCCAAGCTACTGTTTACTTTTGTGTTTTTGTCAGCCAATCCACAGAAGGAAAACAAATTGGGTGGACTAGTTCCAAGCAGCCTGCCAATAAAAAATTTAAGCACTACCACCTAGAAGTAAAGTTTAAACAGAATTTTAAACTAAATCAAAATGTCAGAGTAAAGGACCATCACTGTAACAAGCTCTGCTGCACTGCTCTTTACCTGAGCTATTGCAAAAGCACTTCTTCCTCCCTGGCTTTGAGAAGCCATAACTCAAACTCTGATGCCTTTGTGCACTGAGCTCGATGCTCAGCAGCCTCTGGAGCACATAAAAACCAGCCCAGCACTGCCCTGCTCCCCACAGGTGCCTCTTCAGCAGAAAACCTGGCAGAGTTTTGGCTTTTCTTAAAGAAATGGGTTGCTATAAGAAAAGCACAGTTGAGGCAGGGGAAGCCTCAGATTTCAGTGTGTGTGGAACTTGGCAGTGCCTGGGAAATGTTCTTTCTCCTGGCTGTCTGGAGTTTCTGTAAAACCTGGCATCTGGGGCTGCGTGTCTGAGGTTTGTCTGCACGGGAAGCTTCCCATCACTCATAATTCTATCCTGCCAATTCTGCTCTGCTGTTCTGGTCTAGGTCCCAGTATAAACATAGCACTCTAAAGGAATTTTAGGGGGTTTTTCCCCAGGATAATTGACTCCAGTCTGGATTAATCACTTCTATGCTGGAATGCAGTTTCTAGAAGGAAAGGTGTACAAGGGAAACAACTTTGCTGCACAGACAGGTCTCAAAGAATAAGAAAAAATTGTTCCAAAGGAACTTCCACATTTCTGCAAAGTGCCAGTGCCAGCTCAATGAAAGCCAGCAGCAGCTAAAACAACTTAGAGAAAGCAGGCTGGGGGAAAAGGTTGCTTTAGGTATGGCTGTGAGAGCAAAAGCAGGGATGTGAGAGCTACAGATCGTTTCTATAAATCACTCCGTGGTGTTCCAGCTGAGTTGAAAAATAAAAAGCAAAGCACTGGGCTTTACAGCACACTCGGCATTGTTTGTTTTGTCTGCCAAGTCTATTCCTCTTCCTTCAATGGAGTGCTTGTGGTTTGGGAATGACTTTTTAGCCTGTTCTGTCTGTCTCCATCTGAGGCCCCAGACTGGCATTTCTGAAGTGTCACATAAGTGGAAGTTTGTACTGCTGTTCCCCAGCTTCAGCAAGCGTGAGAGTGTTTGTGCCTCGCTGTTTATGCCATTTCAGCAAGTACTTAGAGAATGAAAACATCAACGCTCCCATCCAGGCACAGAGACTCAGACAGCAGAGCTCTGTTTTGAAAACACAAACACAGGAGGCAAAGCAGGCGACTCAGCAATGCCTGTCCCTAACTGGAGCCATCCCTGGCCGTGCTGTGGAGCAGCTGTGGGCACTGGACCCCAGAGGCACCCACAAAAGCTGCTCTCTCACCCTCCCCTAACACAGCTGGACAGAGGAGAGAAAAAAAAAATCAATAAAGGGTTCATGATTTGGGGTGAGGACCAGGAGAAAACACTCCAAGGGCAAACAGGCTCGGCTTAGAGGTACAAAGTGAATTTATTACTAACACAGTCAGAGGAGGATAATGAGAAGTAAAATAAGCCCTTAAAACACCTTTTTTCCCCCCAGCCCCTCCCTCCTTCCCACCGACAGGAGACAGGGCGTGGGGCTTTGGTCAGTTCATCACCTGAGGTTTTCTTCCACTGTGCAGGGAGAAGAGTCCTCCCCCTGTGAGGCCGTGGGGTCCCTCCCACGGGAGACAGTTCTCCCTGAACTTCTCCAGAGTGGGTCCATCTCATGAGCAGCAGCGCTGCCAAAACTATTGCAATGTGAGTCTCTCCCACGGGCAACAGGCCTCCCAAACTGCTGTGATGTGGGTCACTCGTCCACGGGGTGCAGTCCTCCGAGGACAGGATGCTCCAGCCTGGGAGCAGGACCCCTCTCTCCGCCGGGTCTCCCACTGGATCACAGCCTGCTCCAGGCATCCACCTGCTCTGGTGTGGGCACCTCCCCCATGGGCTGTGGGTTGATCTCTGCATCCCCCGTGGATCCCACGGGCTGCGGGTGGATCTCTGCATCCCCCGTGGATCCCACGGGCTGCGGGTGGATCTCTGCATCCCCCGTGGATCCCATGAGCTGTGAGTGGATCTCTGCATCCCCCGTGGATCCCCAGGGGCTGTGGGTGGATCTCTGCATCCCCCGTGGGCCCCACGGGCTGCGGGTGGTGGGTGCGGGTGGATCTCTGCATCCCCCGTGGATCCCACGGGCTGTGGGTGGATCTCTGCATCCCCCGTGGATCCCCTGGGCTGTGGGTGGATCTCTGCATCCCCCGTGGATCCCACAGGCTGCGGGTGGATCTCTGCATGCCTGTGGATCTCCAGGGGCTGCAGGGGCACAGCTGCCTCACCATGCTCCTCACCACGGCCTGCAGAGGAGTCTCAGCTCTGGCACCCAGAGCCCCTCCTGCCCTCCCTTCTCCAATGACCCTGGTGTCTCCCTGTTGTTTCCCTCACACATTCTCACCCCCTCCTCTTCTCCGGCTAGAAAGAAACAGTGCACACCCCACTTTGTTTTGATTTTCTTCCCAAATCTGTTATCACAGAGGCGTTACCATCATCTCTAACTGGCCCAGCTTGGGCCAGCAGCGTGTCCACCTTCAGAGCCCTCAGGGATTGGCTCTGCCAGACACGGTGGAAGCTTCCAGCAGCTTCTCACTGAAGCCACCTCTGTGGTCCCCCGCTAGCAAACACAGGCTGTGCCAAACCAGCACAAGCACCCAGCCCAGCTCCTGCAGCCCGAGGTGCCAGCGGTGCCCACAGCCCCAGGCAGTGCCCTGGAGCTCAGGAACAGCCTTCCCCAGCGGGTCAAACACCAGGGCTCAGAGCAGCACGGCGGGGAACAGCAACCAAAGCCACTGCAGAGGCTGCCATGCTCTACATCCCCAAGGAGGGGGTGGGAGGCACCAGCTCAGCCCTGCTGCCAAACACAGCCCCATCCAAGGACACCATTTTTCCCCACTGGGATGGAAGCAGCAAGGACTCTGTGAGAGAAATCCTCACAAGGGTAAGGGCTGGCCCTGGGCTGTCCTGGCAAGGGGAAGATTATTTTAATATCTTTTTGATGCATATTTCTCTCAGTAATGCAAAAAAAATTAAATCCTTAAA
Organism: Orthonyx spaldingii; assembly: GCA_013397795.1. Classification (NCBI taxonomy): domain Eukaryota; kingdom Metazoa; phylum Chordata; class Aves; order Passeriformes; family Orthonychidae; genus Orthonyx; species Orthonyx spaldingii. The sequence goes on from VZTJ01003620.1 coordinate 1,208,315, forward strand.
CCACTTGATTCCAAGTGTTCAGTTTTCATGGTCTGGATGGAAGCACAAAACTGAAAACAAACCTTGCCAGTTTCCATGCTGGTTATTCCCACTGTTTCCACAGAATGGATGACTCCCAGCTCATATTTTGTAAGGAATATCAGTAAGATTCACCAAGCAATAGATCCCCGAATTCCAAAGGTTTGCCAAAATTCTCCTCCTCTCCATCCTAGTGGAGGGGAAGCAGGAAAACCTTTAACCACTTAAACTGTGATAACTGATCCTTCTTTATGTGGCTTTTGGTAATGCAAGTACTTGTTAAAATATGGTGTATGAAGCATCGGGATTCAGAACAACTCTTTGCAAAATTAAAGGAAATTTGCAATTAAATTCGATCATCTGATTATTCAACATTTATTTTGAACCCCATTTTTCCTTATAGAGAAGATTTAATCCAACACAAGGCACATAGCACATGGATAAGGGAAACTTAAGAAATCAGTAGCAGATCTGCTTGGATCTCAGATCCTTTAACAAGCCTTTAAAGGACCAACTGAGACTGGAGAAGGAAGTCATTGCTGTTATTGTCTATTTTCATACTTAGGAAGGTCACCTAACAATTCAGTTTTATCTGTACTTCTGCTAAGTACAATTAGTTACATTAAAAACACCACTCTCTTCTCTGTCAGTTCTAACGTTTGTGGCCCTGCAATACAAAGAGTTGTGATGGTCTCGTGAGGAATTCCCAGGTAAACACTTTTCAAGTGACCAGCCTGACACAGCAGCCTGTGGTCAGATTTTAGCTTTAATGTCAGTTAAAACATGGGTAACTAACTTAGTTGCATTTTTTGTTCATATGGAATTAATTGTCTAAAGTGCTTCATAAGCAACAGTGAGACAAGGCATTGAAACTCCCCGATAGCCAGCTATCAGTGGTTCCATTACCTGGCAGAGCTGACACTGAATTCTGCCTGAATTTAGGCCTTGCTTCAAAACAACCAGCAGATCTGTACACTGGTAATTCCTGTCTGTTACATTTTCTGCATTGAATTTCTTAGAGATGTTACCGTGAGAACACGAGTAACTCTGACAGGTGAGATTCAGCTCACAGAGCAGGCTGTGGGGACAGTCTGATGGAAAATCTGCCACTCAGCTCAGGGGAACCCCTGACCCTTCCCTCGATCCTGCCCATCAAGGGCCATCCTTCCAGCCCTGCTTCCATCAGGGCGCTTCCTGTGTCAGCCGCAGCAATTTGCCAGTAATTTGTTTCTTAATGATTTCACACTTTGAGCAAATTGTGTTTACAAAATTAATATTTCTTCACATATCTCTTTGCTTTCTGCTGGCTTTGTGTATTAATTGTATTTTCTGGCCCCAGTGGCTCAGCACAGGCTGTGGGCTCTCTGCCTGCCTGGTGCAGAAAGCTGCTCAGGGGAGCAGGCCAGGCTGTCACCTTCCCAGGGACTTGCACATCAGCCTCATGTAGAAATAGGCTTATTTGGGTTTATGAACAAGGCTAAGCAAGCATCTTATCCATAAAATGTTGCTTTCATGTGAACTGCATGGGAACTTAACCCCAGAGTGCTCCAAAGCCTCTGTTAGCTTCCCTCTGTGGTGTGCATTTCATATTTGAAATATTCCCCAACATCTCACTGCTTTGGAGAAACATTCTTTATTTTAAAAGGCTTTCCCAACAACCATGTTAGATGTACATGCCTTGAGACAGACTCCAACCATAATTAAACAATCTTTCTAAAACTGGTGAGACCTCAGACCTTGCCAGAGAACAGGCAACACGATGATTTTGTTCATTAGTAATTTACTTCAGATTTCTGTGTTTCCAGCTATTAATCTGCTTTGTGTGCAGAGTTCTGTAAAACACTCTGGCTATTAAAATGAACAACTCTGTTGGCAAGAAGGCAGCTGCTGTTAGAACTGCTCATTTTCCCTTACAACCTAAAGCCCCATTCCCTTACAGGCCCCTCTAATGTTACAAGAGCAGGATGACTGATGTTAATGAGCCCATCCCGAAAAATCCAGGGATAAATCAGCTGCAGGTGGGATCCAGTGAGGTTTGGACCACACTTAACCTCCAGTGAGCCAAAGGTTTGGCTCTCTTCACCTCACTGATGTAAATTACCTTGTGAAGCCCCTGAAATTTGAGCTCAGTTCAAATCAGTAGAATTCTTCCCAGTATTTTCACTGGGTCCTGTATCAACAGTGTAACATTTCACCCGTCCTGAAGTAATTTTAATCTAGAAATTGTTTCCCCAAAACTTGATAATGATTTAAGGTACAAGCAGAATATTTTTTTTGAAACCTGATAAAAAATAGCTCAAAGGCAGGTATCTCTAAAATTAGTTGTTGTGCTTCACTGAGGCCGTCGCAAATCCCAGAAATCTTGTTCTCTTTCCTGTACACACACAGTGGATTTCAAAATGATCTCTATGTATTTGCTTGCTCTTTTTCTGTAAGAAAACCAACAAATTATTATAATGCACATTTAATACCTTATTAAATTAGATGTCACCTGCTCTTTGAGTGAGAGGTAAAGATCGAGTTCTGTGTAGTCAGAGGCACAAACTCAATCAAGCATTAATAGCTGGATTACTCTCAGCAATAAGATACTAAGGCCAAGCAAAATGTCCAAGGTCACTCCACTCCAGATGGCACTAATATATTTACAGGACTGATGCCTCCTGGCATTTTCAATGTCTTATGTTTTTGGAACCGATCAGGAGCTGGCAACTGCAATTTGCCCACAAAATTAAATTTAGAGGATTATAACTCCAGTTTTAAGCAGTGATTTGACTGTATTGATGTGAAGCCACTACTCCCAGCTCTTGATTTCCACTGAATGATGACCACAGCATATCATAAATTCGATCAGGACAAAACAGAGTGGTTATCATAGAGAGGTTTTTTCATGTTCACAGCCACTGAATTAGGCCTCAGCTATCAGAGCCAGCAATCAGGAAGATAACAAAAGGACCCTACACGAAATAACTGCTTCTGATATTGGGGTCTGAAACAGTCTGCATTCCTCCACAGCAGGGGAATTTTAAATGACAGGGTTTTCACCCAGGAACTTCTGCTCAAGCCATGCAGGTACACACAGAATTACAGTGTCCGTGTTCCTGGGGGAGTATGGAAACACAGACTGACTCTTTGCACCCAGATTTTTGGCTTGTGCATGGGCAAACCCATTCTTTTCTGACTGCTGTGCCAGGATCTTAAGGATCCTCTGCCAGTCCAGCCAAAACTTGTCTTCAGAGGCAGTCAGGGATGGCAGTGCCCCGCTGGGCGTCCTGCACCAAATCCCACCCACGGGAACAGCGTGTCCTGGGGAGGGACAGGCACTGTCCCAACAGCAGCCTGGTGGCCTGCTCAGGGTACAGAGGATTTGTGTGGCACACAGAGCTCTGAGGGGATCCTCTCCTGGGGGATACTACCATGAGCTGGCAGGAAGGGGAAAAGAAGCCCAGCTGATTACCCAACACAAAAAAAAAGCAAAGACTTCCAGCTCTCTAAAACTAAACAATGCCCAGAACGGTGTGTTGGAGATGCATCCCTGAGTTTTGTTACTCAAGCTGAGCAGTGTAGCCTGACTTTTTATATAGATTTGTAAAATGGTGTGTGTGTACATACATACATTTAATTATATGCTACTGTCAAATTTCAGGTCAGAAAAATACAGATTTTAACTTATTCCTAGAGTTTCTTATGCAGAAATTCCTGCAAGTTCCTTATCTCTGAGCACTTTGGGTCTGAGGTTTGTGGTCTGGGTTGTTTGTACAGGCAGCAAGCACAGGCAGGCAGTGACAGACTGTCAGCACAGCTTCAGAAATCAAAGATGCAAAGGGAGAACTTTGCTCTGTGCTGTCACATCCTGTCCCAACAGACCCCAGAGTCTCCTGGTGACCTCGACCAAGGAGTCCTGTGCTTTGGGGAAACCCTCAGCCCTTCCACAAGCTTCTGAATGTCACTGGGGAACCAAGGCAGCTCATTCCTTCCAGGCAAATTTACTTTGCCCACTGGCATCTCTCAGAGCAGCTACTGCAGCTCCTGGGTTGAAATGCCACCCAGTTGTTCCAAAGATTTACCAGCAAATCAAGTAAAAGGCAATTTAAAACTGTCACTACTTCCAGGTTACTCCATACGGGCTTTGTTTTAAAACATGGACATTTAAGAGTCTTCTTCCTATCCATCCTTCCTTCCAGTGGCCGTAGAATACCCATATGTTGCCATATTTGCCTTTTTCCATGTCACTGTGGCTCTTCCCTCTCAGGCTTATGCTTCTGACCTTCACCAGTTTCACTTGAAAACTTTTATTACTGTACTAACCAAGCTGCACCCAAAGTTGGTTTTCCCTTTAAAATTTTTATCTTGATGAAACCTTTAACTATTCCAGTGTGATATTGATGATCCCAATATTCCAACCCTCATAAATAAGTTAACAAGTGTGTTCTATTTATACTTCTATGTATGTATACCAAAATACAGACAGAGTTAAAAACAGAAATTACTTTAAAAGTTTTTTTCACATTAAATATACAGTGGCTCCTGGGCATCTCCAGACCAACTGAAAAAAAATTTTTAAATGAAAGAAAAGGAAAAAAGAGAAGAAAAAGTGAAAAAAAAGTCTTTAAAAATACATGTGCTCAAGGTACTGGTGAAATCAGGATCCACAAAATACCTGGACAGAGCTGGTGCAAGGAGAATGGAGCTATCAATCTTTTTTCATTTGAATACCTCAGACAATAAGTGCTCACGCTCTGAGGAGAAAAACGCCAGTACTTTTTCAATTGGAATTTAGTTCTGGACAGAAAATGAAGAACAGAATGATTCTTAAGTTATTTATCTGAGCCATAATTCCCATACTTACAGAGACTGAGCCTTCAGCAGTGATGTCTCCCCTGCCTCTTTCCCAGGCAGGATAAGGAAAGCAAAGATCAGGAACCTGCCAAGAACCCCCAACTCACACCACTTTCCATAATAAATGACCTCAGCTGCCAGAGGCTCTCTGAGCTCACCTGGGGAGGGGCAGGTGCTGCACAAGAGCCAAAATCTCCTGTTTTCACCTCAGAACCCAGGCAGGGCCTGGGAACCCCCACGGGATGTGGGGCTGGGTGGGGACACGCAAGAGGCCACAGAGTGACCACTGTCCTGGACACTGGGTGACCAATGCTCTGGACACTGGTGAACACTGCCCTGGGCACAGGGTCACCACTGCCCTGGCCACAGAGTGACCACTGCTCCAGCCACAGGGTGACCACTGTCCTGGTCACAGCAAGCCCTTCCCCAGCCCAGTGGTCAGCAGGACCCTCGTGCACTGTAAATGTTTCACTCTCTGATGTTCTTTCTTTGCCTGTGGCGAGAGCAAGAGGCACATCAAAGCAGGCAACGTCTCTCTCTCAGAGCAGAGTTATAAAACAAACAATTCGGAAATGGTTATGCTCTCAGAGATTAAAAACATCCTGGATGACAAATTAACTCCTCAAAGTGATAAAGTGACATGTTTGCACGATTTCTTTGTAGTGAAGATCAGGAGGCACAAACCTGACAAGGCTCAAGCATCAGCAGCACTCACATCAGCCTCTGATGTGTCTTGGCCCATTTGTATAAATGGCTGTTACAGAAATCCTCTGTTTCACAATGCACAAAGCCAAAATTCAACTGTCTTCCACCCAAAAACTGCAGCACCCCTAATTCCCACATTCACTTGGAAAGGGAAATACAAAATAATCAGAATAGCTGCAGATTATAATGCCTCAAACACAGCACTCATTTAGGAATTCAAATGCTCTCTTCAAGGAGGTGAAATATTGAGCTTCAGTTTTCCCTGCATTAAAAATAAAAAGCTGCACTGCCCCAGGGTGAGTGGATAGAGGGATTTTACTGAGATTTGAGGTCTCCTGCTCCCTCACACTGCTGCAGCTGGATTCACATAGGGATGCATGGCACAAACAATGATCTCAGGAACAGCTGAGGATTAACTGGAAAAGAGGAGGCTGGGAATGTTTCATCCCAAACCAAGGGTGGGGCACCAGACTTTCTAATAGGGAAATATTCTTGACCAGCTTGATGAATGATGGCACATCTCTGGTCAGACCTGTGTTTAATCCACGAACTTCCAGTGACAGAGTGGAGCTGTCCAGGCCAGCTTTGCCAGATCCTTCAAAAGCCTTTGAAACATGAAAGGTCTGTGGACCCTTCTCACCCCAGTACCTGAGCAGTCACACCCAGAAACCTCAAAGCCCCATTTTGCATCTGCAGGGGAGGTGTTTGTGTCCATCTGCACAAAATTAAGCAACGTGGTTCAGAGCCAAGGATGAAGGTCAGGAAAAACACTAAATAATGTATATTAAAACAAACAATAAATATGGAGAGACTGCAGAGCCTTTGACTAGAATGGAGAAAATGGCAGCAAAGAAGTGCTCCTGTCAAATATTCTTTCATTGCTGCATCCTCACACCAAGGCTCCTTTGCCATGCAGGTGCTGCTGGAGCCTCTTGTCCTTCCTGGTCAAATGTAAGAAAGCAACTGAAAGGAAACCTGGAAAACTTGGAATCACAAGGGCAATATGCAAATCTGCATCTCCTTTGCAGAATATTTCCCATCTTTGCCAGCACCTGGAAAGGATAGACTTACCTAAAAGAACTTCCCATGATACTTCCCCTGTGCAAGTTATGGAGAATTCCAGTGTGGGAGCTTCATCATAAGCAACTGGATCTGCTAATTCTCCCTCTCTCCCAGTTCTCCCAAGGGACTGACATCTACTGTACCCCAAATTGTACAGTTTGAATTTTGTTCAGTGCAGCTGAATTTCAGTAACTATTGTAGCTAAAAGTACAACCAGGGCTGCAGATTCCAGAGTAAGGGCTCTAAAAGTCTCATCAAGGATTGCCTTGCATAGAGATACAAAATCTCCCAGTCCCTCCACACTGCGAGAGCAGCAATTAGCAGACATTAATTGCATGCATTACTGCCTGATTGGGTGTGCAGGCACTTCAGAGCAGTTCCCAACACCTCTGGATCTCATCCTGTGTTGCAGAACCAGCAAGAGCCATGGAGGCTCTGACGGTTGTTCTCATTTTCCAGGCCTTGCTCTGTTTCTGGATGGATGCACAGCTGCAAACAGATCCTTGCCACGCTGCCTCATCCCAGTCCCACACAGGACTGGCCGCTGTCCCTGTCCAGGGCAGGACCCTGAGAGCAGGACCTGAACCAGGCTGTGATGTTGGGATGGGCATGCAGGAGGCCAATCACTGCCAGCCATCCCTGCAGAATCCCAAATGCTGCATCACTGCATTGGTGACAGCCACTATTCACAAGGAAAAAAGAGATTTTAAACTACATAATGCACCTAAAGTTCAGCTTACAATGCATTTTGTTCTGTTACCTTTAAGTGAGTGAGCCAGAAAAAAAAGTTAATATGATGTGATAGCTCACAATACACTAGCAATGCTGTAAAACAAAATAAAGCTTGTTCCAAAGAGTTCAACAATGTTGATTTTTTTTTTTCTTTTAAAGAAGAATCTAAAGGAGCAAATTCACACACTGGTAATGAAACATGCAGCATCAGACATGCAAGAGACAAATGCTTTGCCATGAGGAATGAATAGCCATACCGAATTTTTAAGCCTTCAGGAGGTTTTCATCAGATTATAACATGCTACTGATACTTATTTCTACATAGACAGGTATATGTAATCATATATATATATATATAAGCAAAAACTGAAAGTATAGAAATACATTATTTTTTTGAGAGGATGCTACCAAATTGATTTGAGAATTAATTCAACAGAAGTCAGTTGGTATTGTGACTCAGTGAGTTTCTTTGAATAAAATAACCTTTAAGTTTAAAAAATTTGCTTTATCTCCACCTACACTACCACGTCACCCACACATGGAATGGAGGAGAAACTGATTGTAAGAGGCCAGAGTGTGTTTCTGCCTCAGAGGATCTGCCCAGAGCTGAGACCCTGTGTCCCACAGAAAACCTCTGTTTCCTGCAAACCACAAAGCCAGTTTCTTTACCAGCCACTAAACTCAGTTCCTTACTTTGAAATTAATAACTCTCCATTCTTCAGCTTTGGAGAGGCTCTGTATGTGCATAGCTGATATCCTTGGTGCCCATTCTTTGGCACATGACAACCAGTTATTAAAGCACTTACAAATGCTCCATCTCCCAGCTTTATTTTGAGGGCATAAAAAGCTCTGCAACAATGACAGCAGTTAGGATTGTTAATGACCAGGGTTTGCATGAATGCTTATTTTTCCTTAAGATAACAAGGAGGAAATCATAGGCTATTCTCTTAATTGTAAAAATACAATAGAACAATCTCTCTTTAGGGTTGGGGTCCGTGGGGCTGGACTATTTTCTTTCTTGCAGAGGACTGTAGGGCTCAGAATAATCTGTTTTATTCAGAGTTACAGAAAATATTAAAAAGACCTATTTCTCCAGAATATCTGCCCTTCACCCTACCTGGAACCATTCCCTTGAAGGTGAAAGCTAAAACCCCAGTACCCTTCCCAGTGAGTGTCCAAGGACACCAGGGGACTGCAGGGCTCTGTGCAGCCTCTGACTCCAAAGCCTTCAGTAGCACAAGAGAAAAGATGGGCCCTTCCCAGGTCCCCTGAAGAACTGCCCTGGGTGCAGCTGGAAGAGAGAAACTGAGAAAAGCAGCTTGGAAAAATATATTCAGGATGTACAGCATCATTTAGGCTTTCCTATAGATCCCTCACTATTACTGGTTCAGCTCATCTTCTGCCCCAGTTTATGCATGAAAAATTAAAGCTTAAACAGGACAATTTTTGGTTGCGAAGGAATCGTAGTTCCCTTGGTTTAACCTTCCCTCCCACAATTCTCACTCTGTGTCAGGCCCCCCACTTTGGAAGGCAGAATGTCTCCATGTGCAGCTTTAGGAAGTGGAGCCCTCTTTGCACACTGGGGTGGGTGAGGCAGAATAAATGATGCCTTTTTAGTGGGTTATTGAAACTCTTTTACTGTGTATATTAACTAGTGGCCCTATGTGCCAACGACCCGATAGCCAAGCTTTCCCAAAATGCTCCTGGGAAGCATTTCAGTTTTATTTTTATAGCAGCCTCCAGGTTAAAGCACCTTGGGGCATCCTACAATATTAAATGAAATAAAATGTCAAAGCATATAAAGTATGTTCAAAGTGCCATCTAAGACATAACATCAGACTGCTGTCTAATTCCAAAAAGCTGCCAGTTATTCATTATATCTTAACAATAAGGGTAATGAATTTCTCTGATAAAAGCGTGAAATTTAATATGACTGGGAGTCAGCAGAGGTCACCTAACTTGTATTTTCAAGGGTCTTTCTGAGTGCAAAGGAATGGTTGTCAGTGAAGAGCACAGAAACACAGCAGCGAGTGGCCTTGAGAAAGTTCTTAAGAAATTGCAGTTACAGTTCCCTTACAGTTCCCAGGAACCCTTTTGCTCCCCACAACAAAAACTATTCCAGTTTTAAAATTACCTCAGCAGGCTGAATCAGCAAACTGTACTCATTGTACAGCTCTTGGTTAAGAACAATTTTGTTCATGTCTTTTGGAACTTCTCTTTCAGCATGACATTCAGCCCTCACCAGGTGCTATCCAAGGCTGGTGCTTCTGCTGCTGCCTTTCACTGCTCAGCCCTGGAGGTGATTTCTGTAGCTCACATGTTCAGCTGAAAGGAAACAATCACCCAACCAAAGCACACACACTTTAATCTGTTCCTGTCAGGCTGAGCAGATTCACGCCAGGATTCTTCCCAGAGTTAGTTGTCATTTCTCCAGGAGTGACAAAGTGGGAATCCACAGAACAGGTCCTGACTGTGTGTCTGTGTATTACTGCTGGAAATAATCTTCAGTGTAATCCAACTATTAAACCCACCAGGTCTTCTGGCTTCTAAGACACTTTGATTTGGATCCAGTGAATTAACAGAGCCCATAATCAGCTTTGTGCCTCGCATTAGTTCCAGCTGTCTCCTGTGATCTCACTGTGCTCTGCTGTGCCAGGGGTGCCAGGCAGGGCTTCCCTCCACCAGCCAGTGCTGGGAACAGCTGCTGGGAGAGCCCCTCACAACCCTTCCTCCTCCTCAGGCCTGCAATCCCCAGGGACTCATGTTTGAAAAATCAGGGGTCGGTTCTAGCACTAGAGATGGCTTTTTACCACCAAGACCAACATAAATAAAAACTGACATTTTATTTTATGGACAACTCATCACTTGAGTTCAGCTGAAGTCACTCAGGAAGAGATGAACAGCAGAGCTGCCCAGCTGGATTATTTGGGATGTTTGCTGCACTTCCTGAGTGGAAACTCCAGGGGACCTGCAAACACTTGACCATAAGTGATGAGTAACCTATTAATAAACTGACTCCAGCCATACAGAATTTCACGTGGACAGAACATAGGCTGCAAAAATCCTCCCCACAGTGCCTGCACCTGCAAGAATCGTGTCTCCTCACACCACACTTCACTCCAGGTGCCTGAGCTCCTCAGCTCTGAAACTTCAGCTGGAACAGCAGGGTGATGATGGGAGCCTGTGAGGCAACTGTCACAGAAAGAGGGAATTATAATGATATCCCTCATAATCTCAAGATTTCTGGATTTTTCCATACTCTAATGGAAAGATCATCTAAGGTGAATGCTGTAATTTCAGGTTTGTTATCAGCCCCACTGTGTGCTCTGAGTCCCCACACAAATCAGCAGCCCTCATTTCACAGATCTGTCACACTGACTCTGTGCTGCATCACAAAGTTCACCAGATTTTGTATTTTATGTAGTCAATAAATTGTAGTAGGCACAGAAACCTATTAATAGAGAGAGAAATAATTAAGGGAAATTATGTAAAGGGACCTTTCTCAGTGTGATCTAATCCATGAACCCGCCCACATTCAAAGCCAAGCAGCAGAAAAGTGTTAACGTGCCCAGGAACACCCAGATCCTCCTAAAACAACTGAAATTTAAAAATTCCTTAAAAGGCAGCAGCACACACCACACACGGGCCTAAAAGATATTCTTAGGCTCTTGAAAAAGTCAAGTCTAACTCTACAGGGAAAGGTTTCCCCACCAATATTGAAATCTCTGATAGCTTCTCCCTGCTTCACACAACACGTGAAAGACGCTGTTGGACTGGAAGGTGTGCATGTCAAAAAAGAGCACTTTAAAGGGATTAACTACTGATTCTGGACAGCTCCATAAATCATCTTTCAGAACCACAGGACCCAATGTAAGCCCTTTCTGCAATTAAAAATGGGTGTAAACATTTTGATTTAAAGTAATAATTAAAGCAATGGGTTTGCTTTAGTGGGGAACTCGTTTTAAGCAACATCCCGAGAAACAACACCCAGGCTCCTGTTATTCCAGCATTATGGATACCAATTCCTCTGCTGTTGCCAGTGCAAATCCCCAGCTGGTTTTATGATGTGCCCATGGTTCCCAGCTCAGCTCTGGTGGGGTCAGGTACTGTGTTGATCCCTTCAATCCAAATGTTGTGTGTCAGGTCACCACAGTTTATTATAAATGCCACTGAATTACACTAGAATTTCATTCCAACCAGAAAAGAATTACAAATTATAAGGTTGCCATACAGCAGAACTTATGAGAATACACGTCTTTAGGATATATTTGTACTTAATATATCCTATTATATCTCAAGTATAAGACATAATGTTATTAGGTACTAAAGATCTGTGCTGTCAACTCTCTCAGACACACGAACAAAACAGATCTAAAATTATTAATCAGCAGAAATGGTGAAATGACTCACATCCCTCATGCTAACATAGAGCAGGCGCCAAAGCAGCACTTTGGTACATTTTTTAACTCGTTTTAATCCCAAACTCTAAACAATAACAGCACAGTGGAAAGCTGCAGTACAAAAGTACAGCTTTATGTCCCTCCTTCAGAGCAAAACATGGAAAATTAACACAGATAATATTTCAGTGTCAAAGACTTTTTTTTTTTTTTTGCAGTTTACTTTTGCAGGTGCTGTCAACAAAACAGACAATAACATAGTATTAGGCTTCACCAGGACTAAAAGTGACAACAAACTCTACAGCAATTGCCTGCTGCACTCACTTTCTAACCATTTGTACTTTCCTCCATATTCTAATTTAGAACTGCTGTAAAGCCTGTCAGTTTTGATGGGAAATGCCATGAAGCTGCAATATCAGCAGCTTACATCATGAAATGGGATGCAGTTTCACTGGGAGCCCCTTTCCCTGTCAGCCTGGGTTCCTTTTCTCTTCCATTTCAGAGCTTCTTTCTCTTTCCTCTTTATTTTCACTTCCCAAGCAAAGCAGGAGATAATCTGTGAATGGTGCTTTCTTAAAGACACACACACATATACACACACACACATATATTCCTTTTTCTGAAAATGAAAAGAGATTTTCACACATAACCTTTCCCTGCTCTGTTCATGGAAGAACATCCCACATCCAATCGTGCCCCCATTCTGTTACTGCAAAATCCATGAGGGCAAAAAGGCACCGTAAAAGTGAAACTGCTCCCAGGTATTAACCAGTGCCACAGCAATTATGTGGATTCCAAAGAAGTTTTTGCACCAGCAGATATGCATATGCCATTACTGTACACACAAATTACCCATGCAAATGGGCTGTGATTATTTCCATGCACAATTATCCCGTCTGCACCTGCAAGCACAACATTTGCATTCAGGAATTAAGCTGGTGTGCGAGTGTTGTTTGTTTGGGTTCTGAGACACATTGTCTGTGTCTCTGCAATTTCCACTGCAAGCCCCACGTCTTGATTAACGCCAGCACTGCCAGTGGAACTGTGCCATGTGTTACCTACCTGTCCTCACCTCCCCGAGGGACTTCACAGCAGAGAAAACTGGAAGAACAAGCGAGATGCTGAGTGAGAGCAGCCACACGGAACACTCGGAGGTGCAAACAACATTTCAGGGATGGGTGAAATGGAGCCTGTGTGGGAAATACTCAGGAACACATCAAACACCTCTCTGGTTCTCGCTGTAAGGCAGCTCCTTGGCAGGGGCCTGGAGCAGTGACCAACAGCACACTCCCCACACCCACTCAGCCCTGCCCACCTGCAGGGAGCCCCTCCAGATCCTTTCAGGCCTCTCTTATGCAACTTTTTATAACAAATATCTTTATTTTTGAGAAACTATATATCTTTGCTCATCTCTCCATTTAGATATACAATATTAGAGCATGGATTTACTCTGATTATTTGTCAATTAATTCTAAGAGCCTATAAATAGTGCTAAAGTAAATAATTTCAGCCATCTTTGTACTAGTAACCAACTCAGCCGTTGCATGTACCAGAAATAATGATTTGTTGAAATCAGACCCGTGTAGTCATTAGTTTATTGTGAAAGAGTTTATTTCATACTTGCAATGTTGCTCGTGGAATTGAACAAAAGCCCCTATAGTGCAATAAACAGGTTGTAAAACGTTGCATCAGAGCCTGGATCTTCAGTTCATTAGACATAAAAATTCAGTCCCATTAGCTGCCTCCTTAAAGATGCTCTTTCTTTTACACTAACCATGTTTAGCAGCAGTTTGCTCCAGCTGACCTTAATTTAATACATTTTTCACAGAAAGATTGCTTCAGGGTTAAAACATTTTGTTGCTAACCACTGCACATGTTCTAGCACTTGGCCCTAAAGATCTTACATCTTTCTGAGAACATTTGCTTCGCAACACCACCATGGGAGTTATCATTTTTTAAAACATATAAGATAATTGATTTGTAATTATCAACAGGGAGAAATACCATCGCTGGTGTTTGCTAACCTAATTGTAAAATTTATTGTTCCTTTCAAGTCTTAATGTATTGCCTCAAGTGATCACCACTTAGGCACCAACAGGCTGCAGTAAATGGAGTGGCAGCAGGAAGTCGGGGATGGAATTACCCGCTTCGTGCCGTGATAAATAATGTTCTTCCTGACTGTTGTTCAGCCCATTAATGTGATTTCCGAGGGGTTTCCCCCGCTGGGATGCAGCCAGGTGTCAGTGCTTTGCAGCAGGATCGTGTTCTGTGCCATGGCCTGCCCTGCTGGGCGTGTGGTGCCATGTGCTGAGTTCAGGTTGGGGAATTAACCCACAAACGGCGCCTGGCTGCACCCAGGGTGCACCCACACCCTGAGAACACCCAGGGGTGCACCCACACACCGAGAGCACCCACACCCACAAGGAGAGCACCCAGGGTGCACCCACACCCTGAGAACACCCAGGGGTGCACCCACACACCGAGAGCACACACACACACACAAAGAGAACACCCACACTCTGTGAGCACCCACACACACTCTGTGAGCACCCAGGGGTGCACCCACACACCGAGAGCACACACACACACACAAAGAGAACACCCACACTCTGTGAGCACCCACACTCTGGGACCCCTCCTGCAGGAGCTTCCCTACTGAAACCACCTCCAACAACACCCCTGAGCTATTCTACCAACCTGCATCTTTCTCCTCTGCTGTTCTCTGCTCAGAGCTCTGTGTTTGTCAATCCCAGCTAATCCGGGAGCACCAATTTCCTCACAGCTAAAATCCGTCAGCATCAGCACCTCAGTCAAACCTCTCTGCCTGTCTCTGTCACTAACAAAGGACAGAGGGAGATGGAAAGTCAGCCATTAGTTGGCCCAAGGGTGGCACAAGAGCACACCCTGAGCTGTATAAACTCAGATCCATGGCCATGCTTCAGTGGTCTTTGGAGCAGCTCCCGAGGGCATGGCTCGTATCCACAGTGTCCCTGCTTGATCAGGCAAAATGTGTCATCAAAAGTACAAAAATGTCCACTCTATTTGGAGCTTCTAGGGTTTTTTCTCAACACCTCCATCCCCTACCCTTCCAGCCTCCATCTTTTATATCAGCTAACATATTTAATGGCCTCTTCTTTCTATTTTAGGTTCCTGGGAGGGCTGTGTGAAGAAAGGTCTCCCAGAGGATCAATTATGAGATTATGTTTGATTTTTTTACCCTTTTAAGAAGACTTGAGCTGGAAGTCTTAGGCAAAATAAATTGTTTGAACTTATCATGATTAAAATTTGGAGAAAAATGCAAGCTCTAGGGCTGAGTGCCCAGAACTGCTTTCATGTGTGTGTGTGTGTGTGTGTGTGTGTGTGTGTGTGTGTGTGTGTGTGTGTGTGTGTGTGTGTTCTGTATGAAACATTTGTGGATA
>VZTJ01003620.1:1223519-1243927 GCA_013397795.1 Orthonyx spaldingii
GTGTTCAGTATGAAACATTTTGGTGCAGACTTAAAAAAACATTCAGGTTTTTTCACAAGCAAACAAAGTTTTCAATTCATCAATAGATATGGCAGATTTCAGACCATTTTCATATAGCATTTTTTCAGTCCTAAGGTCCACCTGTCTGGATTCATTCCCAAAGACAACTGCTTCATATTTGCATGGATTATCAGTACAGTATTTTATGAAGAGACAGTTTTGTTTAAAAATCAATTCCTCACAACTTCCTAAAATAAATACAGCTACATGATTTATAGACATTAGAACTTTATTAAACATGTATAAACTAGTTTCTTGTTAGGAAATTAAAATTTAAGAAAGCTAAATTAAATTCATAAATTATTCTTATCAGGCAATTTGATATTAATAGTTATTTTGTTGACATAAATGGTCTCCTGGTCACCCTGGCGCTGTCATCACTTACTCTCAGTGTCCCCTCTGTATCACCAGTACCTCACTAAACTGTGAGTGCAGCAATAAACTCCAAGGGTGCAGTGAATGTGAAATTGTCCTTGCACTGCATTCCTGAGCCCAGAGGAGCTTGAGGCTGCCCCAAGATCGATAAGGTCACCACAGCCATATCACCATAGACTGTGGCCTTTTATTGTTATTACTGCCCAGAAAACACCCTTAATGCTGTACACCAGCTGGCAAGGGCATGAAAACCCCAGTGCCTTCATCAGCTGCTGGGGCTTTATGGGGAGAAAAGGGAAGTTAGTCACGAGGGGTTTATGTTCACACTGCACTTCCAACGCCGCCAGATGCTTTAAACACAAATGTGGAAACAAGCTGAGCTACACCCAAAGGGGTTTCATCACGACAGAGGGGATGGATTCGAGGCTGGAATGCCCCTGGGTGAGGGTGTTTCACACCAGCATCACCCCTGTGCATACATAATCTGTAGGAACCACAGTGGTGAGCTCTCACCGGGCTTTCCAAAAATACACCAAGCAGTACCCAGCATGTCCCACCCCCTGGCACCCTCCCCACATGGACCAGAACACACTGGCCTTGATGAAGAACAATGAAAAGCCAAGCTTCAATTGAAAGGTGAACTCCACAGCACCTTATACCTATGGATAAGACTGTTTTTCTCTCCCTGGTTCTGAGCAGTGGTCACACAGAGCTGTGGTGCCCCGGGAGCTCAGGGAGAGCTTCCCCCAGCCTGGTACCCTGCAAGGAGAGGGTCCCCAGGCACAGGAAAAATACAGAATGCAATGATTTCTGCAATGGAAAAGCAGATCACAGTTTCTTCACTTCAAAAATCTTGGTATGTGGCAGAAACAAAGGGACTTCAGACAGAGATGTATGTAGAGATATTCTTAAAATACCAGTACACCTACACATCTACTGGGAAGTGATGCCTCTGCTGCTTGCTGACCTTAGCACTTGGGCTTTTTCCTGCAATTGTGCTTTGAAGGCAAGTTCTTGGCTGAGCAAACCAAGCAGATGTTGGACTTGATTTTACCCTTTTCTTTTTTTTCTTCATTCTAAGAGCAACCAAAAACTGCTTGCAATAAGGCGTTTAATTTACTTATCTGTGAAGGCCAAAATAGACATAGAGGCTCTTTTTTTCCCCACACTATACCCTACTTAAGTAATGATAATATAGAACACTACAATTTAAGCAGGTTCTGTTAAGTTTTGAGTTTTGTCCCTGTCCTTCCTGTCCTGTTTGGGGAGCAACACTGTCCAATCTCTACAGGCTGCTTGAAAACTGCATAACAAGCAGAGCATTCTTTTCATCCACACATATAGTTTTAAATATGATCCCACCAGGCCATTAACGTCTGCATGACAAACTAGCAACTTTGGCTCCTGCCATTAGTCCCACATCTAAGAGCAATTTCAGCCCCCACTTGGTGCTCTAAGTAATGCTGCAGTTCAAAAGCAGACTCTGACAGCTTAACCTGCACTGACCCGCACATAGATAAAAGCCCTGGCTTCTGCATTGCACTGCTTGGCTGGTGCATCATAGCTGCAAAGCAAAATACTTCAAAATGTCTCTGTCAGTCCTCAGGGGACTGAAAGAACACTTGAGAATTTTTCCCACTGGTTCCTTACAGCCATATGAATGACTGTCATGATAATCTGAACAGTTTTTGCAACAACAACTTGAAAATATTCTCTTAATAGATATATTTTACACAGGCCCTTTTATCCAGTCTCCTCTGCCCACTGAAAATAAAGCTTACACAAATGTACAAAACTACATTTGTGCTGTCCTGCAGAACCTCCAGGTTTGCCTTGCAAAAGAGCTTTTCTGCAGATAGAACAAACTAGAAAATGCCCAGTAAAGACAACTAACAAATTATCAGTTAGAAAATCCAGATTTGAAAGGCAGTCCTTCTGTTTGCTTTCTCAGGTTCCAGGACTTCTCACTAGAAAGATTCTGAAAGACACCTGCACGTGATGCAGAGGAGCACTAAAGAAGATTAATCCTTAGCATCTTCCTCCTCCTTCTTTCCTTCATGGTAAAGGACAGGGACAGTTGAGTTTCCTGAGGGGCAAAACCACATGGCCACAAAACACCCACACGACCTCAGAAAGGTGACAGCAGACACAGCTCCAAAAACACTTGATGTAATGTGGAAATGACACTCAGAGCTCTCCAGTCCCCTCTCTGCTCCTGCAGGGTCCCATGTTCAGAGTGCAGCTGGGCAGCACAAACCAGAGATCATTTCAGTCATTTTCGGGCCCGTGTTCCCCAGACCAGAGAGCTGAAGCCCCTCCACCAGCACTGCCCTTCAGGGGAGCTGCCTTTGAATTATTCAAATCCAGAGGGTACTCAGCTGAGATCCAGGTCTGCTGCTGCCATGAGCTCTTGGTCTTCCTTGATTCCACTGTCTGAAGAACTGAAGGGGCTGAGTCCAGATGCCATCAACTCTGTGTCCTCCAGAAAAGCATGTCTGTACATGCACAACATGTTCAGACTGTCCACATATTCCTCTGTTCCTGACACCTTCAAGTGGCAAAGTCTGGGTGATCACAAAGTGAGAACACAGCCAGTGAAACACGAACTCTCCCTGCATTAACAGCCCCACCACTGGCTCCATCCCTGAACAGGACATGGCCAACAACAGCCCCAAGAGCCCAGAGCTTGTTCTTTCCATGGCCAGGAGCAGTTCCTGCTCTGGGTTACCCTCCTCTGCCCCTGCATTGGACCTTCACCCATGAATGCTCAGCTGAACAGATGCAAAAATATTCTAGAAAGACTTTCAAGAGAAAGCTCGTATTAAAGATCCTAAACTGCACAGTGTGTGGAACAATAATGCTGTCTGCCTGAAAATGTCATATCTTTGTCTGAACAGCCCAAAACCTTATGTGCTCTGAATAAAGATAGAGATGTAATTGCTTCTCTTGTTACGACTCACTTGTGCATCATAGATTTTTTAATATCCTGCAGAACACATGTATTGTGGGAAGGAAGCAGGTGACAGTAGTAAACATATGTAATGTTATTTTTCTTTATGATAGATATGAGCAGGGAAGTCTAAATGATGCCTTAGGTTTTTAATAATCAACTATGGAGTCTTAAGGGGAAAGTGTGCATTTTGCCAAGAGCAAAATCATTAGAACTTTAACTCCAGCCATTGTGGGAAATTTCATTCAGCTAATTGTAGCCATTAAGTGACAGGTTATGCAATGAAATTACTTCATCCTCATCTATGCTCAAAAACAGGTTGCTACCAGTAAAGTAGATTTTTCTGAGAGTGAAGGGGGGTGAGAAATGCTCTGTGTTGTTGAAAGTTGATGGGTTGCATGTGAGAGGAGCTGAGCTGATGCTACATGGTTTTGGTAAAAAACATCTGTGGAGATGCAGCAGAGTTCTGAGAGAACTGCAGCTGCAACACCTTTGTGTTCATGTGTGTGTGTGTGTATATATATATACATATATATATATGGAAGGCCTACAGGCACTGTAAGCTAAATAATTCCTAAAATTTTGATGAAGATTGAAAGCCACACCACACCACCCTACCTTGGCATTTCAGGGCCTGATGTAATAACAAACTTCAGGAAGAAACACAAATTTCCGTTCTTGTAGCACAGAGGCTCGTACTGCACAGACTTTTTGAGGATGATTTCTAAAAGTCTGGTTCAGCTTCCCACTCACTCCTGCATGTTCTCTAAACCCAAAAAGCCCTTACTGTGGGCACCAGCCCTCTTTCCTGGCTTTCCAAGCCCCATAAACTGAGGTCTGTAAGAGGGAAGGGTTCAGAGGTGAAGCCTCCAGAGGCAAAGAAAAGTCTGTGGGCTGAAACCTCAGACGTGCACAGTATGGAACTGCCTGGGATTTCCCCCACTCTCTGCAGGTCATGCTGCTTAATAGCTTCAGTTGGGCCACCAGACATCCCAGAAAAATGTGGAAATTCTCTGATCCACCTGAAAAAATTCCCACATTGAAGTCCCCAAAGTGCACTTCCATGGCAGATTCCTTGGGGGATGGTGCATCCCTCACTCATCCCTACAGAGCCACAGTGCCAAAAACCAGAGAGGAGGAGCTGTCAGGGCTCAGACAGAGCAGCCACCAGACCCTTCCCAAAACCTGCCACCCTCACCCCAAACATTCCCATTCCCAGCACAGACATGCACACAGCACTGTCTCAAGGGAAAAAGAAACCCCTCATGTTTCCTGAAGCAATGAAATAACCCAAGTCTTTCTAGGAAAAGCATACGAAGCATATTAAGGTGTTATTAATTTAATTAAAACCACTAATCAGTGTTTTGCATTTGTAAATTATGACCTCAAAGTTTCTCATTATTAAACTAGAAAATCAGAAGCAAGAGGCACACCTGTATTGCCAGGGTTTAACAAGTTTGCCCCAAAGCTGTACCAGGCCAGGGAGTGGGATCAACCTATTAATTTATATGATGATGCTTCTGGCTGTTGGAATTTCCCTCAGCTGCAAATAAATTCTAATGAAAAAGAAAGCTGAAGCAAATTCTTCTGAAACCCCCAAAGCTCTAGGCTGTTACAAATGAAAAACAGTGCTGATGAATTCAGAGTGTGATTCAATTCTAACCACATCCAGAGTGCATTAAGCAGAGTGGCATTAAGATATTGTCCTGGGACAGGGTGAATTCTGACACATCCATGGAAAGTAAGGAGCATCATTCTGGGATGGAAGTCTGAGTGTAGAACCTCCAAAGGGTTTTCTACACAAGGGCTCAAGTGAGGGTAAACAAAATTATTTTGTTCATCCAGTGTTGGTTTTCAATTATGTGAAATCATTTTATATAGATTGTATTTGGTGGTCCTAAATTCTTGTAGCTTAATCCTTACCAAAGTATCCCACAGCAGTGATCCAAGTGATCCCGTGACAACCCCAATGGGAGATGAATCCTGGGTGTTTCACTTGCTCAGACATGGGGCCTTCACCCCTCTGCTCCATTTCCAGCTTTCCAAGTCAAACCAGAGGCATCCAAGGCTCTGGAAGATACTGTAGGCAATATTCAAATTTTTTTCAGCTGTACAGTAATCCAGATGAAATCCAGTGAAGTCCCCAATAATCCAGATGAAGTCTAATGAAATCCCTAATAAATTATTTCCTTTCTTCTTGTGTCAGATCTTGTGGAGCCTTCAATTCTTTAAAGCTCTCAACCACTCAAACTCTCCACTTCAACTGGATGCACAAAGCCAGCTTCTTGGGGATCACTGGAAAGGTCAATCCATTACAACCTTGTCTTCAGCTTTAGACTTTTCTTCTGCAAAACAAACTTCCTAAACTCAGCCTGCTCGTGAAAGCACCAGCACAGAGCCCTACACCCACTTGTGTCTGCCCTGCCACCAGAAATGAAGAATTACAGGCAGTTTTCAGGCAGTGCCAGGTACAGAACAACAAAATCCCTCCCTACCTCTACCAATTTTCAGCTCACGCCCCACCAGAGTCACTGGTCTCCCTGTGCTTTGCAGTCTGCAAAGCAGTTTTCTTCCACAGATATTCCTTAATCTCATGCCATTTTTTTCACATTTACAATATTCTAGTGTTCTACAGCAAGCATGGAAATTCTAAGAATTAGATATGCAGGTCCAGCTAGGAATAATACAGCAGTAAGGATTCCATTTCATTCGTATTTTTGGAAAATTACAGTTTTAAAATATTTTTCTTCTCAAAATGAGGATTTTTTTGACAAAAAAACTCACATACTGAGGACAATGTTTCTTGGCCAGAGCAAAGGCACATGACTGGGCAGAGGGTTACATCACTCGTGATAAGAAACCTTACCTTTGCCCATAAACAAGGCTTTACAGCTCCTGCTGCACTGCTGCACTAACTGAACTTCAAAAAATCTGCAGTCTCCCACATTCTACCTCAGCAGCCATGGAAATTAAAATCACAAAAAGGAAAAACAGGTGGGGGGGAGATGGGGATGGACAGACACAAGACAAAATTTAAATCATGGTACCCACGTTTGAAAAAAGCAAAGTCAAACCCCATTCTTTGCAACAAGACTGGCACAAAGCAACAGCAGTTTCTTGTCATTCTCAAAAATAAAGACAAAATCTTGAAATTTAACACAATTTAATTTAAGTCTGCCAAACATCTTAAGAAAATCAAGTTGAAAAATTTGGTTTAAGTGCTAAGAACTTCCTCGGCAATGCTAGAGGGAACTACAATCATCGTGATTTAATTCCCTTGAAATTCAGAAAACTAATAATGGTTCTAAATAATTAGAAACTCTTATTACATTAAAATGCATGATACATACTGATTAGATGATATTAAAATGAAAAGAATAATTTGAATTATTTACACCAAAAAAAACCCCTCGAAGTGAGACAAATCTATGGACCATAAAGACAAAGAAAAGAATTCCTGAAACAGTAACAGCTCATTGCACAAGTAATTTTCATAAATATTAGTTATGTCTGAATTGCACCAAATAAAGAACTTCCACGAAAGAAAACCTAAAAACTTATGTACTTACTGACATAAAGTCATTTAATGCCTTGGCTATCTTGGTTCAAAACTAATTCTAAACTAGTAGATGCAAGCCAATGACTTTTCATTAAATGCAAAATATTCAGTATATTACAAATTATCCAAGGCTATAATGTGAAATGCTTTTGTGACAGCAGCTTTATTTAATATTCATTGTCAGGTTCTCAGAGGATAGACTGAGAACTAATAAATTCAGAATATATTAGTATTATAACACACCACACAATTTATATTTCGTGTTTTATACAAGCCATAACACTCAGTAGAAGGCAGGTACACCGAATACAAAAGATTAAATATACAAAATATATTAGGATATTAAAGTGGATATCAAAATATTCCTTCTTTACCCCCAGTTTAAATCTGTTTGTTGAACAGGCAAACTCAGGGCAACAGTTCTGGTTTTTTGGTGCCTCTTGCCCTTCTCTGTGAGAGCTGAGGCAGAGCCTGGCTGGTGTTTGCTGTGCCGTGGTGGAACTGAAGTAAAGGCCATCACAAGCTCCAGACACTTTGGTTCCCAGCCCAAGGAACCAACAGACCTGGAAGGAAGTTGCCAACTCCCCTCTGCAGGCACCTTCTGTGTGTTTTTAGATCACCTAGAATTGCTTCATTTGTGCTTTGTGGGATGGATGCTGTCTGCAGTCAATTTACAGAGCTGAAGAAACCATCTGAACAAACGTGACTAAAGAACGTAAATGCTTGTGGAGAAAGAATTTCTGCATTTTTCCCTGCCTGTGTGTGAGCTGCTGGCACGGAGAGGTCGGACACAGCCCAGGGCAGCCGTGGGCTGGCTCTAAGGTGACAAATGCAGTCCCACCACCTGCCAGTCCTCGCTGTGACATCCCTGACTCCTGGCTGGCTTCAGGAAGGGATCTTGAGCTGCTCTCTGAAGCCTGAGGGTTGGGGGTGAGAGCTGGATCTGCCCCAGCCCTGAAACCCCCAGCGTGGGCAGCAGGGGAGGGGGGATCCTGCCCCTCTGCCCTCAGGTGAGACCCCACCTGCAGAGCTGCCCCAGCCCCGGGGCCCAGCACAGGGAGCACCTGGAGCTGCTGGAGAGAGCCCAGAGGAGGCTCCAGGAGGAGCAGAGGGATGGAGCAGCTCTGCTGGCAGGAAAGGCTGGGAGAGCTGGCATTGTCCAGCCTGGAGAGGAGAAGCTTTGGGGTGAGCTCAGTGTGGCCTTGCAGGGCCTGAAGGAGCTGCAGGAAAGATGGAGAGAGACAATTGCCAAGGGCTGGAGGGACAGGACCCAGGGAATGGCTCCCACTGCCAGAGGGCAGGGATGGATGGGATCTTGGGCAGGAATTGTTCCCTGGGAGGGTGGGCAGGCCCTGGCACAGGGTGCCCAGAGAAGCTGTGGCTGCCCCTGGATCCCTGGCAGTGCCCAAGGCCAGGTTGGACACTGGGGCTTGGAGCAGCCTGGGACAGTGGGAGGTGTCCCTGCCATGGCAGGGGTGGGATGGGATGGTTTTTGTGTTCCCTTCCAACCCAAACCATTCTGTGATTTCATGATAATCCAACTTAAAAACTCAGTCAGCTCAGACACAAATGTAACAGAAATTTGGCTCCAGCAGCCCTAGTACTTAAAAAAACCATATTAAACAGTAGTGGAAAGCTACTTAGGACTCTTTAAAAAGAATTAAATTACTATTTATCTAAAAAGTAAGCAGTGAGCCTGAATTCATTTACACTTGTGAAATACTCAGATGTCTGTATCAATTCAATGTACAAACAAACGATCAGTAGCAAGTCATAGATAAGTTTCTATTACACTTGTAGAAACATAATATATGTTTAATTAATTAATATTAATAATTTATTATAATCACTATGTAATTAATGTCTTTGGCACTCCTGGAAACTGCTTAGGTTGAAAACAAAAAAATAAACAAACAAAAAACCCCAATGAAACAACATCAAAAACCAAAAACTCCTCCACTCCCCCAAAAAGTCATCCTTGTCCCCCTGCAAAATAAAAATTTCTTTGTAACTGTGACAGCAGACGTAAATCTTGTAGAACTGATGGCATTTTATTTGAGTCAGGGGCCATCTCTTTTTCCCTTGATCTTCCACATAACTGACATCAAGCTGACTTCCCTTGGGGTACAGATGGCTGGGACTGCTGACAATAAAATGTGGAGCAAAAGGCTGGGAAGAAAACAGTCAAGATGGGTCTTGTACCAAATGCATCAGGAAAAGGTCCAAGGAAGGGAGGTGAGATCATCCCCAACATGAAGCAGTCCATTCCTTCACTCCCATGTCCATCACAGGTTCTGAGACAAAGGAAGGATGTGATATATGAGATGGTGGTACTGGGTTGGGATTTGAAATGTTTGTTCTGCCAAAAGGGTTTAGAAAAGTGAAAGTGTGGGGCAGCTGGAGTGCCCTGGGTGCACAGACAGGGTCCCACCCTGAGGAAATGCTGCCACCAAACGAAGGCTGAGCAGCTCTCAGAGCAGAGAGAGCAGAGCCAGCCTGGCATTTGGGCAGGCTATGGCTCAGCGAGATGACATTCTTTAAAAGTGACACATTCCCACTTTTAACAAGCACTGGAGCACAGGAAAGAAGAGGACATCTGCTGCCTCAAGAAAGTCTGGCTCCTGCAGCACAAAGGTGGCTCAAAGTCAGCTTCATAAGCACTTGCTGACCACTTGAGCAGCTTGGCAAAGTCTCCCTGCCACTTGTCCTCCTCTGCTGAGTTGTTCACTCAACTCATATCTTTTTCTTTCTCTCCTCTCCTCTCCTTAGTGCAGCATGTTCAGCAAGAGCAACAACGTTAGCCCCAAAAAGAGGGGATTAAATCAGAATTTCTGTGTAAGTACTGCATTTCAGGAGGAGCCAGGTCATTCCCCAGAGCAGACACACTGCCATTACAGGAAAGCTTGGATAGTTTTTCAACTTCAGGTCGAGTTTTGCTATGACAGACCTGAGGCTGAGAGCCTCTTTCACTGCACAAAATATATAGAATTGGCCATAAGTCTTTAAAGCCCTGATGTATTCCAGTCCATTAGTTTTTACAGTTCAATTTATGTTGTATTACGAGGAGATGTGCTGAACTGCCTGAAAGTACAGATTTGCCAAACTATCCAAAAATAATCTGGAAAGCAAGGAAGTCAGGATACCAGCCAAATCATAAGCAGCATGGCCATTTTGCTACCAGTTCAGCTGGTAGTAAATTTTTTAAAGCACTGTTAAATGTATCTAGATGAATTTGACTTTAAATCACACTTTCTGCCGTACATTTAAAGAACTAGCGATTCAAAATGAATCACAGACAACTGGTACAGGTTCATGTGCTGAGAGAATAACGGCAACACAGACATCTCCCTGTCCTTCAGCTTGCACAGCACACAATTAACCAAGCTCCTACACTGCCACACGGCAATTAAAAGTGATCACACAGCTCCTGGGTGAACTCTGCAAGATGGAAGAGGGAGCTGGCAGAGACAGAAGTCTCAAGGAAGTAGAGCTGGTGAGAGAAGATGCAGCATAATTACCATCACAATGCATCTTCCCACCGTACAGGAGTGAAGCACTGTTAAATTGAGCTTATCTCCTGCAAGTCGAACACATGTTGGGACTTTATATTTGCTTACTCTAAGATTTACATGACAATTGAAGAATTACCCCAATGCAGAGTCATCCTAGAAGCAGCAGAGAGCCTGTCTGATCGCTTCCTTGTGAAACCCTGGCACTGAAGGTGTGAATTATTCCTGCTTCTTTTCTATGCACCATCTGATAGAGAACTGGAGGCTCCAGGGCCGTCACTGTGCTGCTTTTCAGTTCATGCATATTCACTTCCCTGACTGACATCTGACAGCTCTCCCCCGACTTCCCAAGTGCACAGCTCTCCCTAATCCCCCTGGAAAACAGGGCGAACCACCAGCAGTACCAGGAGCATTTCACAAATGCTGGGCTGGCTAACAAAGCCTCCTGCAGGGCTTCACACAGCCAGGCTGTGACCCAGGCCAGCAAAAACAGGCCGAGGGCAACTTTGTGCTAAGTAACCACAGCAAATCAACAGCGGAGAGAACCCACACGCAGAGGTGTGCTTGGAAACGTGCTCTGGAAGAGCACTGACTACAAAAACAACAGATTGCTACGTGAAGATGATTGTATATCAAATACCTCGTCTTGGTCAGTATTATTTATGCCATTTTAGAAGTAGTTTTAGCAATCTTGCTGCAGTGAGATGCTCAAATTCATTCAAATTTAAGCTCTTCAGGTCAAGGAAATGGACTTTTAATAAGTGGCAAATTAAAATGTCAAGAGCAATCATACAGCCACTTGTTTACAAGACTGTTATTGTTTTGTTTTACAGGTCCCAGGTTAGTCTTTCTCAGTAATTGCAGCATTAACATTTTCACCATAAAAGAAAAGTACCAGACAACATCAAAAAGTTTTTGAGACCTCGACTTAAATTGCAAAATTCTTGGATGAGGACAGAGTCCCTCACAATTCCCAGAACTTTCACACTCAGTTATAATAGAGTAAAATGCTGTGAGTAAAGTGATAGGCATCTGCATTTTTGAAAGTGTATCTAATTGTGTCTCTCAGAGGGAAGGTGGGGGGATGACCTTCACATCCTGCTGTTTGTAGCTGTCACCTTTTCTGGGCCCTTTAAAGATGTGAAAAGTCTTTCCCGAGCATATTCATTTTCCATGCAAAAATACAAAGTACCAAAAGTACAAATCCCAATTCACAAGCACAAGGTGAACACAGATTTCAGGGAATCCTGAAGAAAATGAGGCCAGTGACATGTCCTGTGCAATGTTTCACGGTGGTTCACAGGCTGTCAGACTTCTGTAGAGAACAATTTGCCCATTGCTGAGCTCTTTGAAGTGGCCTCCTCCTCCTCCCTCTCACACGACGCGGGGGTGGAGGAGAATAAGGAGTTTCTCGATGGAGTTAATCTGAAGTTTATTTGAATCAAAGCAAATAATTCCCCCTGGGTTACACCCAGGACTGGATCCAGATCTTCACGTGCTCTTTGTTCCCAATTTCTAATTACTGGAATAGGATGAGAACTGGTAAATATCCCACTATAGTGAGCTCAAGTGTGTGAATGGGAAATGATTATATAACACAAGCTTTATGCTACAGGAAAAAAGGAACCACTCTCTTCTCTATCAGCTCATATTACAATGTTAATTAAAGTGATAACATAGCATCACTTCAGTGGGAGAGCTTCCAGGAGTCAAACAGTTAACAACCTTTACTGACAGATTTGATTTCCCGTCCTTTCTAGGCAGAGATAAAAGCACTAAAATGCTCTGTTTCAATGGGGACTTTGCCTTGTCACTGGTTTTATAAGAAATTATTATACCCTCATTTTAGGGGAGGTAAATCAAAGCAATTCACTTTGCACTTGGCTGTATTGGAGGAAATGTTTATGGCACTGTCTTAAAAACATACAAGTGAGTCTGCAACTTTCATTAAAGTCTCACTACAGGGTAATCCAGCCCTGGAAATAATCTGTTTGCTTTTGAATTGACAGGCAAAGAGGCTCCACGACTTCACTGCTGCTGCTTGCCTTGGTAGGGGTGAGGAGCTTGGAGGGAGGTGGAAAACATCCAGTGCAGTTTCTGTCCCTCCCTGCTGTTTGAATAATGCTCAACATTCACACAGAGATCAGGATGGTTTGTATTGCTGTTTTCTCTATTTCAGATCTATATATCCAAATCCTAAAAAGGATGAGGCAGCCACCAAGACAACACAGAGGGGCAGATTCAATATTTTTATTTAACTGAAGCCCATATTCTTGCCTGTATTCTCTTTCTTCAGAAAATAAAATAACAAAAAAGTGCTTTGTTGCTTTTGATGAACAGATTCATTTCTTATTATATGAACTTTTTTAATTTTATTGTACACTGATGCTTTGCATCTTACAGTGCCCTCCCTAAGCAATCCATGACCAGGAGTTCTGACTATTCCAGTTAACAGCTCTAACAGTGACTGGGAATACACTTAGGAACTTAAGCTCTCAAATGATACCTTCACAGATCTCTATTTTTCACTCAGGGATTTTCAAACATCAAAAATATTAATTAAGTTTTGTGACATGTTCATTTAATCATTTCTGGAAGTGGAAAAAAATTGAGACAGGGAGGTCAAACAATGCAGGGGAAAGCAGAATTCAAGTCTCAAAGCCCTTGCTGGAGTCACACAATCCCAAACACATCGTGGGACATTTAAAGGTATTACATTTCATCCTGTCAAAGACAATGCAGGCACTCACACAGAATAAGCCACAAAGCATCTCCTATATCAATTCTTTCTTAAAGCCTCTTTAATTTGCAGGTCAGTCACATAATAAACCCCAAAGGCTCCCTCAGTATCCATCAAGCCAGTGTGAGAGCAGATTAGGATTTTTTTTTTTAACCAAACTTGTGATTATGTTCTAATTCCAGGCACTACCATTTATTTTGGATGTATTTGCTGAAAGTAGGTCTTGATGTGGCATATAACATTCTCACAGAATCACAAGGTTGTATTGTTGGGTTTGGAAGCTGCCATTGACTTCATTTCGAAAGACTTGGTGCCACAGTCCCTAAGGAGAAGGGCAAGTCACAGGCAGCTCTCACATTTTGCTCACACACCTTTCCATCCCATGGGGCAAACACACCTTGCGAGGGGAGATGGGCTGGACAAAAAGCCTGATGTCTGTAAAAGGGGCAAGGATCCACCTCTGAGGTGAGTGGGAGCTGAGACACCCGGCACTTGGCAAGATCGAGCCCAAAAACATTACCAAGACAAGATTTCAGGGAAAAAAAACCGAGTTCCATCTCTCAGATTTATTGAGGAATTGCATTGTCTCATTTAAACAGTGAGGAACCTTGGGGGACTGGATTTCTGCTGTTACAATGCCTGCTGAGCACGTCTGAATGACATCAATTAAGAAGAAACTTGGCAGGACGTAATCTGTTAATTTTATGCCATTTCCATCCATTCTCTCAGCAATGCCAACTGTCAGCATTTGAACTGTTTAAGTTCTCCTCTTCTCCTTCTGTCTCTGCTGCACAGGATTGCAGAAGCTTCAGCTGTAGAAGGAGGACTCTGCAGCCATTGTCACTCCAGACTCTCCTGCACCACAAAATGTCCCTGGCACCACTGCTGTTCACTGCCAGGAGCACACCACTATTCCCAGTGCACCTGCAACTGCCAGGAGTACTGGCCTTGTTCACTGCTTTTCCTCTGTACCTCATCCACCTCCACACCTCATGGGTCTCTCTGCCTCCACATATTTCCCTCTGCCCTCACACAGTCAGGAGAACTGCTAAAAACATGCTAAAAAAATCAACATTGCAGCCCAGATAAAAAAGGGGGGTAGATATCATTTCAATGAATCAAACTCCTTAAGGAGATTGGTACAACATCATTTGTCTTCATTTGCATTTTTTATCTATTTCCTGCTACTTTGAGAAAATCTGCTCCAGGTATTCTTGGACATAGAACTAAATTACAATCCTAAATACAATAAAAACCTGGGAAAATGTTTCTGTGACAGTCATGGGCTGCCTAGTGTCAGAATAACATCCCATATCACATCTGCAAATCATCACTGGCATCCACCAGCCTGAAAAAATATCCCATGGGATCATTGTCCAACCTCCCCTGGTGCTCACCCTGCAAAGGGCTGCTCCCATTCCAGGCACACAGTCAGGCTGATCAGCTCTGACCCAAGAGGCCAAAGTTTCCACTG
This sequence comes from Orthonyx spaldingii, assembly GCA_013397795.1. NCBI lineage: Eukaryota > Metazoa > Chordata > Aves > Passeriformes > Orthonychidae > Orthonyx > Orthonyx spaldingii. The sequence continues at coordinate 1,238,187 of VZTJ01003620.1, forward strand.
CTATAAATCCAGATTTAAAAAGGTTAAAACCATGCTTTCACTAATCTCAGAGCTCAGAATTCCTGCCTGTAACAGCTCAAAGATAAACTAGAGATACAAGTGCATGTGGGTTTAAAAACTCCACCAAAAAAAAAGTTACTATTTCTTCCTTTACCATTGCTGTTCCTCAGGCTAGCTCATTATTTACTTCTTCTTGGGTATTTCTAGTTCTTCACCTTATTTCTTTCCTGTTTTCCACATTTTCCTTTCTATCTCTCTATAATTTCTCTCATTTCCCTTTTCCCCATTCCATAAGGTTCTTTCCTTTTTTGTCCTGTTCCCTATTCCTAATTTTTTCTTCACATTCTCCTTACCTGATTGTCTCTCATCCTTCCTGCACCCACATATACTGAATTATTGCTCCTTGTCCTTCAGGACCACAAACTAAAAACACCAGAAATGTTAAAAGGCCACCAGACATTCTCAAAGCACTCATGCAAACACCACATTTCCTATTTTCACTCCAAACCTCTCACTGGTTTTTTTTCTTTCTCCTCCTCAGCTAAGAAGTCGCTCTCTTCCCTGTTACTATAAACACCTTTATCCATTCAGATCAATTAATTTGTACCAGACCCAAGCTCTTCAACTATTCAGATTTGGGGATCAGTAAGGTGGGTTTTGAAGGGGAAGATTTGCTACTCTACCACTCACTGTCTGGAATCTATTAAGGCTTCACACAGTCTCACACACAGAGACACCAAATAACATTTAGGCAACCTGTTTCTGTTTCAGAATTTGCTCTCCTTCCAGGGAGGTGTCTCAGTCTAAACCCACTTCTTGGTAAATAAAAGACATAGATACCACTGAGTCCTTTTGATGCCTCTGAGCCCTGCTGATGCCATTGAAGGAAACAGGTATTTGTCCATTTATTGTTGAGTGTTCATTTAAATACACACTGAAATACTGGCTGGAAACTGTCCAGCTGCTTAAAGACAGGCATGAATTGAATTCTTGTTCTTCTAATGTGGGAAATAAAATGGTTGTTACTGGCCATACAATATAAGAAGAATAAAAAAGCCTCCTCTGGGGCTCACAGTATCTGGAAGGCTGTGGTGGACATTGAGATGTAGCTGCCTGTAATTTGCCCTTCTCATTAGGGGCTGTAGCATCAGTTCTGGTGAAGTCAGTGGCAACTTCCAAACCCAATAATCACAACCTTGTGATTCTCTTAGAATATTAAACACCAGATCAAGACCTACTTTCAGCAGTTCTCACAAAGGTTGTTACAGTGAAAGAAGAGATCCAGGGGTTTATATGAGAGAAGTTTTTGTGTTGACCTTGTATCAAAAAATTGCCCTGTAGGAAAGAGTGTTTAACAGCTTGCATTGAAAAAAGGGTAGAAATATCCCAGGCTCAGTTTTAAAACATTCAATATTCACAGTATTTTTGCTTACACACAGGATTCCTGTTACAGTTAATTCTGAGCCAAACACAAGCACAAGGACATGAAAGGCAGGAGGATGTGGACACTGGAGCACTCAGCTGTGATGGTTTCTGGCGACACAATCAGTGCTGGAATCCTCTCCTGGACAGCAAGCACAGCCATGGCAAGGCAGGAGCCAAGGGAAAACAGAGAATGAGGAAGAAAAGAAGAAAAGAAGTTCTTGGGGCAGCTGGGTGGCTGCGCCAGAAGCTGTTCCAGGAGCAGATCAGAGGAGCCTGTCATTGTCACCATCTCCCACCCTGCTCCAACACACCCACACACCCTCAGCTCCGGAGCTCAGAGCTCTCCCCGGGACTCCTTTGTGCCAGAAGCAAGAAGTGTCTCACAGAGAGATTTTTTTTTTATTATTTCTGTTCATTTGCTGCTCAGAAAATTGAGACATATTCCAGGCTTGTTTTACTGTTCCTACAATGACAAATTACATGTTAACGTCTGGAAGGCTACATTTTGTACAGTTCTGTTTCACACAGACACTGTGTTTGAAAAGCTGTCAAAATGCATCAATAACTTACCATTATCTCCCCTGCAGGAAGTATCAAGGTACTCGGAGAAGTCAGCATCTTAATATACGATAACTTTCAGGTGACTTAAGGGAGAAGAAAGTGGCTATTAAGACACCATATTTATAGCATAAAGCCTTTAACAATTCAGCAGAAAGCTCCAGCACAAAGCAGAATTTAACCTGCAGTTTGTAGCACATCACTTAAAAATTCATCTGCCTCAATTTCACTAACAAACCAACTTTTATCATCAATTCTGGCAAATACAGCTCCCTCAAACATGAGAACTTCAACCTGGGCACATCCTGACTGGTATTTAAGGGAGCATCTCAAACAAGGATTTACTTTTAGAATCAATAAAACCATTGTATTAATCCAATTTCACAGATGCAGACAATTAATTACTCCAAGGAAAAATGTTTTTCCAACCTACTGATGAATTAAATAAGCCTCAGTCTCAATTGCCCATAATCAGAAATGTTTAGCCCTAGTAGCTAATTAGCAATATTTATTTGCCACGTCACAAGTGCATATAATGAGCTGGCTAAAACTCAATAGATGGGCTTCTTTAAAGTCAAAATCACCAAGTATCAGAATAGTCTCCATATTTTCATGACCTTGACCACAAAAAGTTGTGCATGTGATGTAGTAAATGGACAGTAAACATTTCTTAAAGACAGTCCCATAAATATTCTGACTGTGCCTGGACAGATAGCAGCCCCCGAACTTCAGAGCTGTCATGGATTAACTCATGTGCTTTGCAGCACTATCACCACCACCACTGGGGGGTTTCCCAAACACAACATGCAATGATTTTTTGAAAGGATGCATAAGGTAGAAATCAGTGGGTTTTGTCACGATTAAACCTTCCAGGTTTTACTGTCAGGCTGTTTTCCATCAGCCCCTCCAAAAGGCATTTGCACTCTTCCATGCTGAGCTTGTGCCCCCTCAGAAAGGAAGGAAGTGGCACCACTCAAAATGGTTTGTCCAGGCAATTCTGTAAGTTCATCACAGGTTCATCACCTGTTACTGCAGGTCAGTGACAGTGGAACAATGAACCTCCAGGGAACTTCTCTTGTATAAAGCAAACTGATTCTAGGTTTTGTTAATTAAGAGTTTCCTAATCAGAGTGACTGAAGACTCTAATGTGCATCAAGGAATTTCCTCTTTTTCTTCCCCCACCCATTATATTAATGTTTTAAACAGTGATTTCTATTTTTTCTCCAATTTATCCCTGTGATCTAGAACCAAAATTCTCAATTACAGTCTGAAGAAAAAGAAAGTAAGGTGTTGCTGCTGGTTTTATTATTTGCATACAGAAAAGTCTCAAAACACAGTGAAAATATTCTGGTTTGTACTACAGACCATTACAGATTCCCTGCCAGGACCCAGTGTCTCTGTTCACATTAACTGTTTAATATTCTGCTGGGAATATATCACACTGATATCCAGACAGGAAGAACTGCATTTCAGCAGGCTCCAATACCAAACAGCCATTTCTCTGCTCCACTGCCCACATGCACACTGATACAGGGGTTCCACCAGTGCTTTTACTCATTAAGTGTCTCTGCAGCCTTTACAGAGCTTTCTACTGACACAAGGAATACGCTTGATCCGTTTTTGGGGTGGCAGGGAGGTGGCAGGGAGATGGCAGATTAGTAACCTTATGAAGAAGCCTGGAACATCTCCTTGGAAGGCAGAATATCTCAGAGCTACAGCAAGGGCTCGCTTTGATTCTTTTGTAAAAGCTATCAGTCATCAGCCAGTGGAGTTTGTTAAATGTATGACTCCCCAAGATTTCATTACCACCAAAAATTCCAGTCCCCTCAGCTGATGAATCATGCCTGACAATTTATAGATACATTTAGAGGGAGTTTGCTGCTCCCATTTTTTATGCCAAATGTAGTTTGTCTCTCACCAAGCAGCAGCTGAACTCCCCATCCAATATCTCTCACCAGGCAGGTCTTTCATTATGCAGAGCATTCCTCTGGGACACGATGCTCCTTGGAACCCTGAAAGAAACAAGTGTTGAATAGATTATATTATGGGCTGAGCTTTGATGCTACTTCAGATGAGCTGATAACCCTGAAAGAATATATTTGCTAGATTAATTTCCTGAAGTGTTTGTAGGCTACTCTTGGCTATAATATTCCTGGCTGTAATACACCTGGACATGACACTTTATCACCACGAGCTGCCTGTGGGATCCCAGACCTCCCTGACCCTCTGTGTGTGACTGGGAATGCAAACACTTGCTGCTTTTATTTCAGTGAATCTTTTAACTAACATTTAAAATGTAGAAATTCAACATTACCTACAGATATATCATGCTGCCGTCTTCTATTTAACTGAGCTAAAGGCTGCTGAGGCTTCCATTGCAAGGATTTAAGCCAGGAAAACATCATTCTTCCTTAAATTTGAAGTCCTGGGTTATATAGTCACTGTGTGACCTTGCAAACACACGTTTTGCACTTGCCAATAACATCCCAAAGTTTTGTCCCCGTGATGAATGGCACAGTTGATTCACAGCCGGAGCCAGCTCATTAAACCAGCCCAAAGCTAAACATTTGCAACAGCCTCATCAAACAGCTGTAAATTACACCTGCCCTTAATTGTGGGTGTAAATCTGGAGCACCAGGCTCGGAGGCAGATCTTCCCCACAGCCTCCCAAGGCAGCCCAGAGTAAAACTGGCAATTCCTGCTCTGACACAAACCCTGATCCCACCTGGAAACACAACAATTCTGCCTTGGACATGTGATGCACTTACTCTGTTTAGACTGCATTATAACTGCTTCTGTTTTTAGTGTCAACATGGTTTTACTAAATATCTGTTTTGTGCTCTAGGGTAATATGTGTTTTATGGGTTTTGTTTTCATCTTTTATTTTTCAGAGACACTGGTGCATAGTTTTAGAGAACTGAGCAGGTTGGTCTCAGTAACTATGTCCACCATTTTTACACTTTGTTTTTAGTCCCACCGTAATTTAAAAACTTTTCCATTCCTTTTAATGTAAATTTAAAAGCAAGATAAACAAGCATATATAAAGTAAAAATACATTATTATTTCTTAAAATAAGGATTTATTAAATTCTTCCAGCAGATATTAACTGCATCTGTCTAGTGATTTTTTTAACCATTGGTGTGTGTAGAGACAGAGTTTAATTGATATCTGAATGATAAAAATCAATACATTCTAGGATTCAAAGCACAAAAGCAAATGGAGTGTTTATAGTAGCTTGTGGAAGGCTGCAGCAATGACACAGCAAACACTGAAAGTGAATATGGATAATGCAAAGAAACATTCCCTGGATTCACACCCAATTCCCCTCAGCTTTGTGAGGCACTTAGGGACTGGATTCAGGACTCCACCAATCCTCTCTGGAGGCACTGGAGCCTTCCACGAGGAGCAGGAACCACTCCAAGAGCTGCAGGAGCACCTTTGCTCCAGAACTTCAGGAATTCAGATCTGGGGCCATGGGGGTGAGCAGTGAACATTGCTATGCCAGGGACAGCTCAGCTGCCCTGCCTTGCACCAGGTCCTGCCTGCAGCTCTGCCACTGACTGGCCTTGCTCCAGATACCTTGGATGAGTTACCAGAGGACAGCCAAGACACTGCTGTTGTTCATCCCTTTCTTCCCAAAAATAGGAGGGGAAAAATACTGACCCAGCAGTCAAAGTCTACAAGTCACCATCTTACCTCTAACAGAGTTTAAAGGAGATTTTGACTATTGAAAGAGCACTGGGGGGGGGGGGGGGGGG
>VZTJ01003620.1:1243957-1286428 GCA_013397795.1 Orthonyx spaldingii
ACGACGTAAAGGAAACATCAAGAAGAAAACAAATTAAACTAAAAATAAATGCTATTAAATTAATAACTCTGAGTAAAAATGAACTAACAGCTCCACTGCTGTTGTTAATAGGATGGAGTAATGAGTAATGTTCTCAAAAGATGAGAGAATCTCATCTGTAAGCTAGTGGCACTAGTGGGTATTTAAAGGTTGAACCACCATAACTTTCCAGAGCTGTGGAAAAGCACAGCAAGAGCAGTGTTTACTTTAAATTCTGAAATAAAGCTTTTAAGAGATCCTATTCCCTGATACACATCTTCTGATAGGGAACAAGAAAAAATAAAAACCCAGAGGGGAAACAAACTGCTAAAAGGCACCCATAGTTGACAGCAAGAAACTAAAGCTGAACAAACTCTTACTCCCAGCACTCTGATGCTCTTGCAGTGAAAGGATGAGTCCTATTAAACCAGAACATCAGCATCAAAGGGAATGAGCAGAGGTTATGAGAGGAACACAGAAGAAAGCAATGCATCTCCAAAGGATTCCTGCCAAGGAGGTGCCAGCTGTCTCCACACACTTATTGTCCCAAGGTCTAATAAAATACCTGGAAATCATTATTTTGCAAAGAGTGATGAGGTAATTAGGTGATTCTATCATATGATGCTGCTTCTTACAACACTGAAAATTAGAAATGTCTCAATCCTACAGTGTAGGTGACACGGAGAAGGACAGGCTTAGAGATTCATGGGAAGATGGAGTACTGCCATTTTCATTCAGAGCTCATAAAACCTTCTTTCTTTCCTCTTAGTCCCTGTTCTCACTCTTAGATAAACAAGGTAAAACTGTGTGGAGTACCTGCCTCATCCTGTATTCCTCATGCAGCCGAGACTCCCACCAGCTGCTGTAAATCCTTGACCCTTGTGGGCAAACACACAACCAGGGTGTCAAGTGCAGAACTGCAGCTACCTGACAGTCAGACCTGGATCATCAAATAGATCTCAACCAAGGAATGGAAAGGGATAAAAAAAACCAAACCAAACAAGCAAAAATATCACAACAATTTTGGCTTGTGGTCCAAACAGGCAATCAAATTGATAGCTTAAATAAAAAAAAAAAACAACTAAATTAAATTATTTCTCCACCACAGTTGTTTCTTTAACATGTTATTTTCCATACAGTGCACACACAACCACTAACAACTCCCTAGCTAATTAAGACATGGTGTTTCCTCTGTCTGACTAACGAGTATCTGACCTGCACATATTTCAGAGGTCTGTGCTGGAGGGAAACCCCAGCTCGCTCCCACGCCTGCAAACCAGACTGTGCTGGCTGTGAGTGGCACTGTGGGGAAAGGCAGAACTGCCATGGCCAACCCTCAGAGCCAGGACAGCCAGGACAGCAGGCAGAGACAGGCAGCAGCCACTCCCTGCTTCTACAAAGCACTGTCATTTTGAGAAGTGACAATATTCTCTACAATACAGCTCAATAGTGACAGGAATGAGACACTGCCTTAAAACATCAATCCCAGAATAACTGCAGTAGCTAAAACATTGCATCAATTCAAACAACCACCCCATAAATCCCCATCCTGCTCCCTTGCTCCCCTGGAGTGAGGAATGAGGACATGAAGCCATGAGAAAAGGCCTGGTTTGAGCATCCAGAGCATCCCCAGGCTGACCAGCCCAGTCCAGGCTCTGCTCAGCTGTGCCCAGCTATCACCTGCCCTTGGAGCACCAGGCTGAGCATGGAGTTCACCTTCCAAGGGACTGAAAACCCTCATTGCTGCATGTCCCTCTGCACAGACTGACAAAAGGTCCTCCTTGCCCTGACACCAGCTCCCTGGCCACCTCCTTGGCTGTACCAGCAAATTTACAGTGCAAACCCACAGTCATTAATATCTTCTGCTCTGATTTTAGCACCCTGCCTTTGGCTGATCACTCAGCAGAACTTGTATACCCAGGTAAAAGGACCATAAAATACCCTGCTGCTATAAATCCCAGTTGTACCCAGAGCACCCTAATATGGATACATTTTTGTCTGCTATGCACTAAGGCTTTCAGAATTACAATGTTTGTAGTATGGACCAAACTCTAAGAGAGGGCAAGTATTCACAAGCCCACTGTTTTCACAGCTGCAGCCAGATAATCAAAAATAGCTGGGAAAATAGTGATGCAAAATGAACAGGCTGTGAATATACTGAATATACTGTGAAAGCAATCCATAGTCTTTGCAAGGAATTTTCTTCTGGCCCTTCCCAAGTAGAGGTCCCAGCACCACTGCCCTGGGGCTGGATACCAGCCCCCATTTTTGCATGGGGTGTTTTCAGCCCCACCAGCAGCATCCTTATCTCCACAAGGCTGAGGCTATTCCTCCTTGCTGACTGTGAGGAGCACATCCGTTCCACAGGGTGCTCCTGTTTCTCCCTGGCTGCAGGGGATGCTGTCCTGGATCCTCCTGCACACGTGAACACGCTCAGCCCTCTGCTAATGGCCACAATTAACAGGCCCCTGAGTGAGACATCCAGTGCACTCAGCTGTTCAGCAGAAAAACCCCAAGGAAAGGAAGCAGATCCAGAGAACAAAAAAGGGCTCCAGGCCAAGGTCCTGCTAGGGGCTCCAGACACTGCCAGGCAGGACTGGCCTCCCTTCTTCTGGAAGTACCCTTTTCCCTCACACAGGCTGCCTTTGAGATCTCAAAAGCAACTGAGAGCACAGAATAGAGTCAGCCCTTGGGGCTGAGGGGAGAAAGAAGAGGTCAGGACATCCAGGAACAGCAAAGCAGGAGCTTTCTTTCTCCTGAGCTTGATATGCTTTTGATATTTTGCTTTTGATAGGTTTTGCATATCCTCTCCCACTGGACAGAGTGAAGGGGTGAACTGCATTTAAACACAAAGCCACTTTCCTCCCTTTGCCTTGGAATTCACCACCACCACTTCCTCTGTTTTGGAAATGCAATCCCATCCAGGCAGTTCGGAGGCCTCAACACAAGGAGGTGTTTGTCTGTACTCACACCAATGCTCTCAATTCCACCCCATTTTACAGTTCCAGTCAGCACAGATAGTCCTGAACAACACAAGGAGCAGAGAACAGCCTCCTAAAGCAGCTTTGAAAACCAACTTTCATCTTTCATACTCCAGTGTAACAATCTGGGAAATCTGCCTACACAAAAGCTGATGGTCTCACTGCACTGTCTCCAAAACCCATGGAAGCGCTGAACAGGTCACCTACATCCAGAGCAGGGATGAGGGAAGGTCAGGATATATTGATGGCTCCTGTTCAAAGAGATGCTCACATAAGGCAGCATTCTTAAATTAAAGAGGCTGTGGAAGCCTGGGGCCCTTAGTCACCTTAAAATACATTCCCTAACAAGGGAGTGGTAAATCTCAGGGTGCTGGGGAAGGGAAATATGAATGATTGCCCATAAGCTGTTCGGGGTGTTTGAACAGGTACTTAAGCACTGAATTGTGATATGAGTTATGTCTGGGCACTTCAGCTCTCATGTCCATGCACTGCTGCTGTGGCCAGAAGGAATCATATTTATTGAGCACACGCAGTCAGTCCAAAATGCCCTGGATATGTCAGTGCTAATTTATCTGCCCATGTGGTCTAAATAAGCTGAGGCCTTGAGAGACCTAGATTTGATCCAGCCAGACACAATTTGGTGTCCAGAAGTCCCAAGTCCTATATGATGGATCTCAGATCTCTCCAGACCAGGACTCCAGGCAGAGAAAAAGAAAGAGTTAAAGAAATTCAGGCAGAGGGCAGCCCTGGGGTCAATCCCAGCAGTACCACCACATAGAAAGCTGTAGGCAACTCAGGCCAAGGGGTGATTGAAAGTGAGGATCAGGGTTTGGGGACCTGGATCCAGCACAGGAAAGACAATTCAACTGCAAAATCTCTGCTGGTGCTGTGTAACAAACCTGCCACATGCAAGGCTGAGTGTATGAAACACTCCAGAGGGCAATGGCAAGGCCTGGCCTCTCTGACATGCTTGACTGTAGGCTGTTGCTGTCTGGTTCAGCTCTTCCTCCCTTTTGAAGCCACAAAAATCCTCCCCTCTCTCTCCTTTTATTCTTCTTCTTTCCCCCCCACAAATGTCTGTCACGGATTCTTTTCAACTGTTACCCATTTTTTTCTGGAAAGATCAGAAAGTCCATTCACAAACTCATCTCCTGGAAATAGAAACTTGCTTTTCTATTTTCTTGGACTAAACATATTTTTCCACTTTGTCTGGGGACTTCCAGGCAGGCATTAGTCATACAAGTACAAAATATTCCCAGCTGCACCTGAAATCAATGGGGTAGCAGCAAGGTCTCCCTCAGTAGATTTCCATGCCAGCAGTACTAAATATACACCATACCTGCCTGGCCTGCTAATAACCACTTAACTCCATGCTCCCCTCAGTTTGCCCTGAGTTTTGCTGTTGTTTTGCCCACTGCTGAGCTGATTCTCCCTGGTGGATTTTGGGGATATCAGTGAACTGCAGCAGCACCTGCCTGCCAGGCTCAGGGCCCTGCGGATCTCACACACAAACCCAGCAGCCTCTGGAGCTCCAGATCAATGGCTGAGAGCAGTTTTGTGTGTAAAAGCAATATGGATTCTTTCTTGCAATGGATTTTCCCATCAGGTTTGTGCTGGGCTGCTGAGTAAAACACAGCAAGCCGGTTTCTCCTCACTGCCATGGCCTGCAGATTGATCTGTCCCAAGGTAAAAGGTGTTAGGTGGTGCCGGGGAGGCTACAAGCTCTTCTGTCACTTCAAGGTTTGAAGTGTTGGGGGTTTTTTGATCTGTCTTAAAAGAAATCAAGATATTTGCCTATACCCTTAGTGAATATAAGAGAAAAGGAAGAGGTAAAATAGCAAAACAATTCAGAAGGGACCTGCAGGAGGAGTGTATATATGACCACAGACCCAACAAAGCCAGAGAAGAGTCATTTCAGCCCTATCGTTTTTCCAGTTGCTTAAACTTGCAAACACACTGCTTGAATTTGCTGGATTCAATATTTTGCTTTCTCTTCCTGCCATGGGAAGAATACAGGTGTCAGCAAAGACAACCTGAGGCATAGAATCCACTGTATACTAAACTACTCTATTTGAAGTGTTTAAATCAAGATTTTCTCCTGTAAGACTCCTAAGTTAGACAGAGAGAGTGACCCCAAACCAGGACACAGTTTAATTGCCTGACCCAGGGCCAGCTGACCTTTCCTCAGCCCATTGCTTCGCCAGCCAATGGCTTTTCAGCATCAAAAAAGACTGAAGTGTGTTTAGTCACTTTTTATTTGCTCACTTACACAGTGTTTGGCCACTGAAGGACAGAACAACACACAAACCTGATGCCACAAAATTCCCCACAGTATTCCTTCTCTTCAAGTGGAGAATTGCAGTGAAGAGCAATGAGGTTCTTGTAGAAAAAAATCCTCCCTTCCTGTAAAATACACAAAATCAGAAAGAACCATATTTTTTTATTCTTCTTCTCTGAAAATTATTTATAAGAATAGATTTACAAGAACAAATCCAAGTTTGCTCTAGAATGGAATATTTCAAGCCATGTTCAAGGTATTATTCACTATAACTTAATAATTTAAGTGCATTCAACACTCTCTTTGAAACCAAAATAAAGAAAAAGCATATGAAATATGCTTAGAACTACTTGTATTTCCCTTATTAACAGCATATTTTCCATGCCTTATTTATCCTTTCTGCTGGCATATCTGCTGCAGACTTTGAATCAAAGTAAAGCTATGTTCTTTTTATTGCCAATTTTGACTGGATCCCTGATAATAAACCATTAAAGTGACAAGCAAGTATATAAAACAAATGGAATCATTGATGCCTATGTATGGCAGTTCTTGACTATAATAAGCACATTTCTCCTCTTTCTCTCTTGTCTTACATCTGAAGAGGACTTTTTATTTTTTTAACATAAGTCATAATTCAAAATTATCCTGCTTAGGCATCAAATCACATCTACAGCTAACTCTTTGCGGAATTTCATATTACATTTTGCACAAAATTAAGTGAAGGCAAGACTGGTGCTCCTTTGGGTAAATGCTCATTCCATTTCTCTGTTCATAGACTACTTTAAGTTACTCTAAGCTTAATGAAATTTAACACTGGAAATGTTTCTTGTAAGAAATTAAATGCCCAGCAAAACTGTCAGTTTTCAATATGAATTATTGGTCAACGCTAGAGGAAGATTTTTCATGGATCTGTGTTCCCTGGGGACTGTGCTGGCTTTATCTCAGCCTTGTCACCTCTCCAGCTGCCACTCCCAGGTTTACTTCTTCCAAATTTTGATCACATTATTGAGGTTGTCATGTAAAAATCTCTTGCATGAGGTCAAGGGAAACATTCAGGAGTTTTAGTGAGAGTTACCTGACTGCAGGTAAAGGAGTGAGACTCGACCTGACAGCACCAGCCCTGTCAGAGTAGAACATGAAGTCAACACCTCTCCAGGCACTTCCCAGCTTTCCAGTCCCTGTAACTTTTACTGTCTTAGAGGTTGCAACCCAAAGCCACCAAAATGCAAACCTCAAGCTAATCCAGAATGCAGCAATTACCACTTTTTGAGAGCAGTCCTTGGGAGTCTTCCCTAACATGGCACATCTCTTCAATCCTATGGAAAATGAGGGGTTTCCACAGAATTACACCCATTGCTGACCTCAAGTTACTGCACTGGTCCCAACAGTGCACTGCAGGCGTCTTAGCAAGCCGAGCCTTTGTGGGCTGCTCTTAGAAATACCCTACAGGACTCATTCCAGCTATGGAAGAAACAGATTTATTAAAAAAAATAATAGAACAAAACAAAAACAACAACAACAAAAACCCTACACAACAATCCATTATCTAAACCAGAACCTAAATCGACTTGCTTTGAAAGTTCTTAAAGTGTCAGCCCTCATACTGCTCAAGGAGTTTGGGCCAAATTCTCAGCACCATAAAGGAATTCACCCCAAGTAACTTTTCATCAGATGGAAGGTCTCAAACCTGGAGCAGTGAAGAGTATGGGACATGCACACCCATTTCAAAATTTGCAGCCCTGGCATTCATGTGATGCATTTGTTTATCTTAGAGCAAAATCCAAGAAGTTAAACAACATTGCTGATTTCTGAAATTTCTCTGCAGACAGATCATATTTGTAGAACCTTCTAGTAATAACCTACAGCTTGTGGAGTTTCGTTTTGAATTTGCTATTGCTTCCAATCCTCACAGTGCTGGAAACATTCATTCCTCCTTTCTGTTGGTCATTTAGCAACCATTATATTTATATTTCTTAACAAAACAAACCAAGCCACTCACCCAGGCTGAGCTCAGACTGTCTCAACCCAAGGCTCTGCTGTAGCACAACCTGGGGATGATCCCCTTGGCACTTCCCACTCCTGGTGCTCCTCCAAAGACACAGACCTTGGTGAAAACTGCCCCAAAGCTGCCTCAGCAGCCCCTTCCCTCACCCCAAACTCCAGTCAGGGTTTGGGGGGCAGCAGCTGCCCCAGGTCCGGCACTGGCTGGGGGGTTCCCAAATGATCATTCTGATTTTCAAACACAAGTTTTGCCCTTAGCTATATGAATCCCCAAACCCTGGCAGATGTATCATTATACAGAGGCAGAATTAGTAAACATTTTAACAGCACAAAGGCACCTAGAAGTGGCTCTGTCTTTACCTCCTCACATTTCAGTGGGCACTGGACAAGTCGAAAAGCCCTGCTGGTTAAAAGCCCAGTGACTCCAGCTGTGGACCTCTGGAAGAGACTGACCAGTCTGAAAACATGACACAGAAATGTTAACTATCTACTGCTTAAAATAAAAATTATGAAAAGGATTTGATGCCAAAAACTTGCCACATATAAAAAGTGAATTAGAACATCCTGCTCAGAGTTCTAGAAGACACATTAATTTATTACTCCTATCAAATAAAATCTGTTTGGGCCTGTTCCAGCTGTCCCTAAACCCAAAGGAAAGACACCCTCCAACCCAACTTCTGGCCTACACATCACAGAGAAATTAGATTAAACATGTTCTTGACTCTTGAAAATATAAATTATCTTCCCCTTAACAAGCTTTGAGCTAAAGTTTATCTCCCTGTTAGACACCATTCATCTGTGGGACAGTCTTGCCAGCATTACTAAAATGTATTTCAGAGAACAATCCTATGTTATAAATCAAAAACAGCTCATCATTCTTAAAAATACCAAGTTTAGAGACATACATCCACTTTCCAGCTGCCAACAAGCCAGGGACACCATGAAGGTACATTTAGGGTTAAGTGAAGATCTTGAAGATGGTGGAGATGACAGCCTGATAACTACATTTGAAGTGCTCAGGATTTTTTAACCAGTTATGTTTTTTAACAACAAATTTTAAATTCCCTTAAATTGGGATGTCCTTTGCCTCAGCTGCTCTTTTGCTTGAGAACTTTCGAAGCTCACATCCTCCAGCTCTTCTCCACTGCCACAGAAACAAAAAAATCTGAAATGTGAGACAAGCTCAGAGTGCAGAGCACTGCAGCAGATGGTTACAAAGAGACAGCAAAGCTTACATGAAAAGGAATTTAGAAACAGAGGAAAAAGGTTCACTGCTGCTTCCATTCAAGGGGAAATCAGGGTTCTCCCCTCGCTTGAACATGCTGAGATCAATGTTCAGTTTGTTGGGACTTGCAGAAGCACTCAAAGGTGGCCTCGCTCCCTCCGTCATGGAACCAATTCACCAGGAATATCACTCAGAGCTGCTTCCAAGCGTTGTCATTTCATAACTCAAGATACAATTTAAGGGGAGTCCCAAATTAATGTGAGCAAGACCTTTGAAATCAGCTTTATTGTTTCCTGTGACAGCACAGACTCTTTTCTCACAAGAAAATGTTCCTGTTTGTAACAAGTTTGGTAAACAAGATAAGTTGTTCAGAGCTGCTTTGGGACCAGGCAGGCAAACGCCTGTGGCCAATCAGTCCCAGGGGGTGGATGGCTGTGGCCAATCCCATAGGGGCTCATTTTGTATATAAAAGCTGCATTTAAATAAATAAATCCCTTTTCTCGACATTCTCATCTCATGTGCCCCTCTGTTTCGACATCACCTCTACAGCGACAAGTTTCCAAAAGAACTGGTTTATGAATTGGAGGGGGGAGGCAGGGAGCACAGCAGCGGTGCCGCTGATGGAGTTTATTGTGTTAGAATAATGCAGAATATAGCTGTGATTAGATTGCTGCTGCCTACACAAGCATGATAGCTTTCCACAAAGCCATTCTCTCCATGAAGGCCATTTTGTTTTCTTGTCTATTTTATCACTTTCAGAAGCTTCAGACTGGTTTTCATCGGGACAAAAGTCGCTCTCCTTAAGCTGCCTTTGAAATGCACACAAGGGAATTTATTCCCATTTCAGACCTGCTGGCCCAAACAAGCTTACCAACAGCAAGCCCCATGTCCTGTATTTCCTAACCTCCTCTCAATATACTTTCAGCTGCTTGCCAAGTCCCTCGTTTGCCTGGCTGATAACACATCCACCTGCTGCCTCCCAAAGCAAGCATGGATTGAGTTCCACCAGATTTTTCCCCTTAAGGAGCTTTAATGTAGGTCTTTCACCTCGAGCTGAGGTATTTCACCAAACTTGGGGGAATTCTGTGTTTCTGAAGGCTCTACATTACTTTCAGCTGCAGTGGAAACTGGCCCTGGCTTGGGAAGTAATTAGCAGGGGGCCGATGAAGATGCACAGGCACTCACACAGGTGTGCCAGCACTGAGGGTGTGCAACAACACCTCGAATACTCCGTGCAGGTTTGGCCACTGCAATGTAAGATATTGAACCATTAGAGAGCATCCAAAGGAGGGACCGGGCTGGGCAGGGCCCGGGGGGCACCGGGAGCGGCTGAGGGCTCCGGGCCGGGGCAGCTGCGGCAGAGGCGCTGAGGGCAGGGCCCAGCGGGGCCGCGGCTCCTCCCGAGGGCAGCGCAGGGTCAGGTTGGATATCGGGAAAGGTTCTGCTTCCCCCAGAGGGTGCTGGGCACTGCCCAGGCTCCCCAGGGAATGGGCACGGCCCCGGGGCTGCCAGAGCTCCAGGAGCCTTTGGACACCACGCCAGAGATGCTCAGGGGGAGTGCTGAGGGTCTGGGCAGGGACAGGGGCTGGGTCAGGGATCCTTGGGGTTCCATTCCAACTCAGCTTATTCTGTGATTCTGTGATATTAGTTAAAATTAAAATCAAACAAATTAGTAAGAAACAAACAAACGACACACCCCAAATAAGAAAAAAAAAATCACAAAAAACCAACTCCAACATCAAATCTACAACCTGCTGGGCCTCACTCTGAATGTGAAGGGTGTGAGAGTGTCTCTCATTCCATACTACAGAGAATTTGAAACCCACACGAGTGATTTGGGAGCCTTTTGTAAGAGGCATTGAGTGTGACAGGGCTGTGCCTGCAGGCAAGGACAAGCCCTGTGTTCCCAGTGGAGGAAGTTCAGGAGACATTTGGATGTGGAGCGAAAGGCATCATCAGTAAGAACAGGAGGAGGACCACAGAAACTGGAAGTTACACACATATTGATAGTAAAAACGGCTTTGTTCTACCTAAGTTTAAGTCTGAAACCGTATTTGAGCTTTTACTTTTTATTTATTTCAACATTCTACTTATGAATGCAGTAATATAAAAAGCAATTCAGCCTTAATTATAGTGGTTTAGCTGAGTTGCTATAATTTTCCTGTCCCTTAATTCTCCCCATGTTTATAACTATCAAAGAGCTTAGGCTCTGGTAAATTTTTTATTCTTCATAATTGCCAAGGCTGAGCAGAGCAATAAGAGCTCCATGCTTAGCATTTCCTCATGTAATCTAAAGTCACACTGTGCCAAATATACGGCACTTGAAATAAGTCCCTGTGGGTAGCAATGTAGCTGCTTTAACTCATGGCACACAAAGTGTCTGATGTGGATTTTCGAGTCACCCACACACCTATTATTCATCTCCAGCCCACCCAGAGCCAGACACCCTTGGAACGCTGCTGCTATGGCACAAACAGTCTCCTATTTTTATCCTCTTGCTACTCCTTGGTTAAGCAGTCACAACTTGCTTTTTCTACACTTTTATTTTAATGGAGCAATTCACACTTGGAACCCAAACCGAAGGAATTCCTGCATGTCCCCATGTCCCTGGGACAGGGAAAGGGTGAAAGGGAAGGGTGGCAGTGCCAGGGAGGGGGAGAGGATCTGATCCTTCAATCGGTGGCTTTCTCCTCCCAGAAAAAGGGTGATATTCCACCTAAGAGTCTACACAGGAAAACAAGCCACGCTTTTAGCAATAAAACATCCTAATTGTGGAAGCAGCAACCTGCAGATTTTACTTTAAACAGGCAAACAATTGAAAAAATGAAACTTTTTGAAGTGGGGAAAACCTTAAGCAACGTACAAGAATATGGGAGAGACTGAGAAAATTCTTTCAGATGTTGCAAGCTCCCAAATTAAAGAAAAAAGAAAAAGTCCCTTGCTGCCCTTGAAAGACAGCTGTTTACTCAAAAATCCCATTTGATCACCTATAATGTGGCCACTGGTGATGCAAACCAACATTCCTACGAAACCAACTCAAGGTTTTGTGAGCAGCCCAGCTCCCACAGAGCACCAGAGAAGGCAGGTCCATGTGCAGCCCCGTGGGGTCATAGACCCCCTCCACAGAACCCACCATCCAAATGGCTGCATCCCACAGGAACAGCCCCTGACCATTTTAATTTCCCTCCTCTCCTGTCTAACTTTAATTTTCAATTGTTTTGCCCTGCATGCTTTGCTGGGCTCTATTGTTTACATGATCAGAGCTGTCCTCCTTCAGAGGAGACTCCTCACTGTCTGCTCTGAGCCTGCCCAAGCTGCTTTTCCCTGAAAGATCCTCACCCCATGTCCCCCAATACAAACACACTCCGGATACACAGGCTGGCTGGGAGCACAGATTCCAAGGCCAGTATCCCAAGGCTTCCTCAGCAGGGCCCGAATCTCCGACAAACAGCTTGTCACAGCTTCAGTTTACAGAGTTTATAATTGTTCTGGGAGGTGCATTACCGAGTAATCAAAATGATAACAATTCTAAAAAATTGCAGCGGGTTGTGTGGAAAGATTAAACAGCTTGGTCCTATTCTCGCTGGGAAACGGGAGACTTAGCAAACACGGAATTAACATTTTTAATATTAGGAAGGGGAATTAATAAGGTGATAAATATTGGGGGTGGGAATCAAGAAATAACCTGATCGACAGCAGGTATTCTGCTGCTATCTGGAGGCTGAGGAGGGAAGGAGGATTTTTTTTGGGAAGTCTCAGCCAGGAGCAGAGCCTGCCTGGGAGGTTCACGGCAGCAAGGCAGTAACGTGGGGTACAAGTGGTAGAACACCTGTGGCCCTGCAGAGTCCTCACAAGTGGCCCCACACCAGAAACTCTGTGACCCCTCTGAGGGGATTCTGTCCAGGTGACACCGTGCAGCAGGGACAGAGGGCTGGGAATCCCACTTGCACCCATCTGGTCACCCAGAAACACACAGAGGAGGTGGGTGAAAGCCTTCAGCAATCTCAAACCCAGCCACTCACCCCAATGGTAATTCCCCCCAGAGTACAGCACATATGGGACAGGCTTTGTTTCTTTCTCTGTAAGCAGAGTAATTTCCAGGCGGTGTTGCCATTGTGCTTAATTTAGATTTTATAACATCCTGGAAACCCTGACATGACATGAATGATGTCCCTTAAAACATACTCCAAAGCTGCCTCCTAGTCCTTCCACTAACGGTAAGAAATTGAGAAGAGGAAAAGGAAAACAGGCAGGGCATCATTTGCTTTCTTATCAACTATTTAATCATAAATTTACTTCTTAAAAAAAAAAAAAAAAAAAAAAAGAGGCTACAAAAATAGCCCTGCATTAGGACTAAATACTTGGAGTTAACACATGCAGATCTGGGTAATATTTTCATGCCACCCCTAAACAAACAACATAACTTTCAGAAACTTGCATCCATTCCTGAACAAAATCAGCATCTTCCCAGCACTGGGTGATGTAGGATCAATGCAACCTACAGCCAAGGCTGAGGATGTCAGGGAGCTTCAAGTCACAAAGGTCAGGTGTTGCTAGTGAAGAAGCTGCAGCCCTAGTACAGCTTGTGCTGGAATTTCCACCCAGCCTCTGAAGTAGCTTCTACCATTCTCTCCAAGCTCCTAAAGGTCCCATTCCCCATCACCTGCATCAGTAAGCTGGAGGCAGCTCAGGAGACAGGAGCAGGGAAGGCAAACAGAAGCTACAGGAGTGTATGAACAACCCTTGGCATAATGTCCATGTCTGAAAACACTGCCTTCAGTACAGAAAATAACAGGAATTTTCATTTCAGACTGCATTAAGCTACAGCTGAATACTGAGCATCTGTGCACAAGGGCCAAATCCTGTTACCACAAACATTGTTCTGCTCTGAGCAAAGCTGGGGGACAAGGAAGGCAGAAAGAGTGCTGTGCTCTCTTCAAGCACCCACAAACATTCCATTCCTACAATACTCCACTGCAAACTGACAAATCCAGCTCCCTCCGTGGGCACTGGTATTTTATTAACCTTTTAAATTATCTAAATGTTTGGAAAAATTGTTGTCATTTTGCCACATGCTTCCTTTTCCACTTGAGCTCCGTAATGCAGAAGTGACAAGAAGTGGGAAGAAAGGTTAGGAAAGCCAACCAATCCCATTCTGGAGTACAATTAACACAGTTCTTTACTTTCACAGGGCAGTTCTGGCTTAGTAAACATAATGATAGCTTTACTCCAAGGTATGAATGAGAGGGCATTCATTTGCATTACTAACACTGCACCTTGACAAAGGTGCCGAGATCAAAGACAAGCTGTCAGCATAATTGTAAAATAACACTTTTCCCCCATTTTAATTACTTGAAATAGCTTTTCTGTATTACTAATAACATTCTCCACCATTAGAGCAAAACATGATTAAAGGCACTGCTTTATGCACAAACACAGAGGAGGTTTGCATAACATGGGAATGACTTAGAGATGTGTTTGGACAATGCTCTCAGGCACAGGGTGGGACTGTGGGGGTCTCCTGTGCACCAGGAGTTGGACTGGATGATGCTGGTGGGGTCACGTCCAACTCAGGACATTCTATGATTCTATGTTTGGATGGCAAACAGGGAGCAAAACTAAAATGTGCTCACTTCAAGTCCCGCCAAATCCAGGTAGTCGAAGCAAGACTCAGCTCCCTCTTTGAGAGGTTCCCTGCCCCAAGAGGCAGCTGCTGTGAGGCCAGCTTGAAAGCCCTGCCATGCAAGCAAAGAGGAAAGTTTGTGCTCACTGAACCCTTCCTCTGAGAGCAGATCACCCTTCTCATAGAAGAAGGAAAAAATTCTATTGGGAGGAATTGTTCCCTGGGAGGGTGGGCAGGCCCTGGCACAGGGTGCCCAGAGAAGCTGTGGCTGCCCCTGGATCCCTGGCAGTGCCCAAGGCCAGGTTGGACACTGGGGCTTGGAGCAGCCTGGGACAGTGGGAGGTGTCCCTGCCATGGTAGGGGTGGCACTGGATGGGGTTTAGGGTCCCTCCCAACCCAAACCATTCTGTGAAGAAATTCTGTGATCTCAAGTCTGATCCAGTGCCCTCTAAGCCTCTCTCTAACACTTCCAGTGGATTCTGGAGGAGTCCCCACACCCAGCTGCTTCAGCCACAGCTGATGGTTGTGACATCCCATGGCTCATTTTCCTGCCACCCAGTCTCACTCTTCCTACCCAGAACAAGGACACCACAGCAGCACATCTCTGATGATCAGGGTTACACAGCCCTGGCTTTACAAAAGCAAGTGACACCCTGCTGTTACACTCCCCCAATATTGCTAATGCATCAGTGCAACAAAACAAACACCATAAAAGTACTCATTGCTGTAATAATTCTTCTCAGTTTGACACATCCTTCTCTCCAAGAAAATGCCTTGCATTTGGAGGCTTGAAGGATTAAGTGATTTAATAAGTTTTTGCATCCCTATCTTCCATGATTTTCATTTGATAGCTCTGGTCCAGCCTCAACACTCACTGAGCCATTTCTGCAGATGATTAGCTCTCTGAATACATTTTGCATTGTTTGATTGCATTTAATAGAGGAATACTGTAGTACAAGACTAAAAACAAATTAATTTACAATAGATAAACTTTTATGGTCGCATTAAAAAAAAAAAGTAAACAAAAAGTCAATTTGCTTTACATGTGAAAAACTTAGATGTTTTTCCAAGAGATGAACAAACTGCAGGCATTTCATAATCCCCAAAGCAGTGACCACAACAGCTCACCAATGATAGACTTGTCATTTGTTCCAGAGCACATGCAGCAAGTTACAAACTTCCCTCCTACTGAGTGTGGTGATTACACTGATTTTTCCCAAGCTGCCCTGTCCTGTGCTTGAAAGGGCTGGCACACTGCAGCTTCTCTGTGGAGAACCATCATCACTGCATCAGTTCGTTAGCAGCAGTGCAGAGAGGATGCTCTTGGGGCAGTTGTGTAGTTTTCTCCCAAACAGGGATCTAGCCCATAAGTAACACAAACAAAATCCCAAAACAAACAAACAAAGAACAAAAAAAATTACCATTTTATGATTCTATTATTTCAGTTGTTGCTACTCAGACATTTATAATTAGGCACTTAACCTGCACTGTTCCACTACACCTCAAACATGAAGTGTCCCATTGGCAAAAGTCTTGGCAGTATCTACAGCACCGTTTTACAAGGGTGCAAATGGGAGCAGCTGGATGTGCCTGAAGGGAAAGGTCATCTGGAAATCATGGCACCACTTTCCTTTAAACAGGATTTGCCTCTGTGGGTGTCGGCCGTCCCTGGTGCTGCCCACAGACCTGGGAGCTTCCAGACTGACCAGTGCACCCTGCAACTGCCTCAGAAAGTGCCCTCAGTCCCAGTTCTGTGCCTGTTACACCTCTCTGGCTCCAGGGTGGAACAGCTGCTCAGAGAGAGCTGAAACCTCAGCCCAGCAGGAGAAGCTGTGCAGGGCCAGGGCACAGCCAGCAGCAAGCCAGGGCTGCAGCTTCACCTTCCCATTGCCATCATCTGCAGTCCAAGCAGGGCCAGACAACCTTTGGTCTTTCCAGACCTGGGAGAGCTCCCAAACCTGAGGTATGTGTGGCTTTGCTGTGCACATTCCAGTGTTGGATTTATATTAAATGGAAAAACATTTCCATTAAAGTCATTTCAGCAGCACACTCAGCCTTCTAAACTGCAGCCCCCAAGGTGCAGGCAGGCCAGTGACACTGCTGGACACCCTCCCTCCATCCCAGTTTGCTGAGCAAGTCCTGTCCGAGGTGACAGACCCAACTGCTCTGCACACACATGCCTTCCACAAAAACTCCTTCTATCGAGATGAAAAGAGTCTGAGAATCCCAAAGAGCAAAATACCCCTTCTCCGAGAGATTACAATGCCTCTTATGGGAGGAAAATTGGGTATCCGGCAATCTTTGAATGCTTTAGGAAGCTGGGATTGTATTTATTTCCCATCTATGTGAGGAAGAGAAAAGGGCTCTTCAAAAATAGTTTGTTGCTCAATATGGTCTTTTGCAGGCCTTTAACATTTTTTGTTATTCATTGAAATGTATAAGTGAAAGCTGAGAGTCACAAATGGAAAAGAGATTTGACTGACAGCTACAACTTCAATTTGTATGAGAAATCTCCCTGTAAAACAGACTTCTTTTATCTCAGCCTCACCTTCCAGTAACAAAACCATGACAGTTACACTCACTGTCCTCCTGCGTACCCATCCTCACACTGGAAATTACAGCTGAATTACAAAACAGATTGTCTGATACTCCTGAAAATAAAATTCACAGTCCACTCCACTCCAGCTAATTAATTTTCTTGAAACCACATCCCAGAGTGATCAAATGAGACATGAGCTCTTTCATGAGAAGAAAATCCCACTGGAGTTCCTGAACATCAAATGTAACAAACACCAGCATTTCAACATTTGCATCACCATGTTTGAACCCCCATGTTTGCATATGTAAGCACCCATTTGCATGTAAGCATTATGTTTTATTAATAGTGATTAATATTCATATTCCAAGGTGGGAGTCTGTGCGAGTTTGGAATTGATGCGAAACGGGCTCATGCAGTGAGACAACAGCACATTGCTCTTGGTTAAGGTCATCAAGAGAGGAGGATAAATCTGACCACATTAAAAACAAAGCAAAGCACCACGTTCCTCCTCTCAGCACTTACTGCTCACAAGAGCACCACTGTGAAGCTGCCCAGCACAGCCCTTCTTTTGTCTGCCTGGCCCTGGGAACCCTTTTGCACATTTTCATATAGTTCATATTAAATATGGGAACTTTAGCTTCCCTCATGAGACCAGCTCTAGAGCTGTTTTCCCTAAATAATGGCCATCTGTTCAGAATGACCTCCCCAAACAACTCGCTTTGTTAACGGCAACTTTGCTGCAATTAATTCACCAGTGGGGATTACTCCAGCCAACTTTCCATGGGCCTCTATTGTTATGAAAACCTATTATTGAGCAATTAAATGACAGCCAGAATGCAATAACGTACACCAGTTTTACTTGTATCATTATCCTGGGTGCTGATGTTAATGAAAGGCTATCGCACCCCTGACTGCAATTCCGAAATTCTGCCATACAGGAGAAAGCTCCCATCAGCAGCTATTTTCAATCTTAATGGTTTGAGCAATTACGATCCTTGCCTAGGCCCTTCCCCAGTATTTCACCCCAAATTTAAGGACAGCTCTGAGATGATCTCCAAGGGCTGCTGTTGAAGCCAGGTGTAAAGGACACAAGGCCCAGCTTTCCTGGAGCTCGGCTGGTTTGGGACGGTGTTTGTTTCCCTGTCAGCCAGGTGAACCTCACAGAGGAGCATTCACAATCCCTGCTCCTCTGTGTAAATGAAACAATAAACCAGCCTTCTCAATTCTCTACTCTGTGTTTGTCTCAGTAGAAAATAATGAAGTTGAATTGCCCTTACAGTCCTTTCAGTACCCCTCTGGCAGGCTGCACTTCTGGCATGACAGCTCTCCTTTTCCTTTCTCATTTCTAGAGCTAAACATAAACTTAAACAAACCTCTTTGAGAAAAAAGATGCACATAATTGCCACAAATACCACAAGGTGTCTAGACCATTTCATCTTTCTAAATTACCCTGGGTTTGAAATTTATACAATCAGCATTTTGTATTTCTGATATAAACAGAGCAGTAGGTCTGAAACAAGTTATGTTTTTTTCTCCCTGCCATGAAAGTAATCTACAAATTTATGTTGACATGAAGTAGAACTTTCCCTACTGCTGAGAGGATCCAAGTGCAGTCATACTGCTTGGCATGGATTCAGCTAATATGCATTTCCAGTTCTCCTGCCCTGACAGAAGGCAGTATATTTACCAGCCTGCATGTGCAGTTAGGCTAAAGTGTTGTTTTTCACTGGACTCATAACCTCTGCTCTTTGGAATATTTATTTTCTTCCTAAGATGCCATAGGGAAACTTTAGACAACTTGCTATATCACTTCTACATCAATATTACAGCCAGGTTTCTTCCAGGGAGCTGGCCAGAACAACTGGAGGGGAAAGCTCCAGAACAGAAATTATTGGATGAGAGAGAATATGAATGAATTCTTTGTTCATAAGCAATTTTAGATTGATATGTAATTCAGGTGGTCCTGACATTAATTTTATAAGGCAGAAGTATTTAACTCAATCTAATTACAGGGATAACAGTGAGTACAGTGTCCCAGGAAGGGCCTTTCAGAGGGAGGTGTTTTCCAAACCAAACAAGAAACACAGGACTCAGCTATCTCACCTCTTAGAGGAGATTAAATTTATTTGTTTCACTTTTTGGGAGAAACCAGAGCAGCTGCCAAGCGGGATGGACAGTCCTGACTGTCTGTCCAAACCCACTCCCCTTTGCCATGCAGTGACAGCATCTCTTTTCTTTCCTCTGGGTCCATAATCCAAGCCAGAAATGGGAAGAACTAATATGATCCCTTAATCCTCCTCACTATCCTTCACATAAAATGATCTTCAACTAAAATTATGCAACAGAAACATTATCTTTAAAAATTGGAATAAAGCACAAGGGAACCTCATGACATATAGGAATGTTCTGTGTGTACCGAGAAACAGGAGAATAATATATTAATCTAATAACACAGATAGGATTGTTTCTTGGAAGAACATTGATAATAAAGCAGCAGAGGAGAGTTTTGTTCTGTGAAAAGAGTTGTGCTCGCATGAGAAAGACCTGAACATCACTCATGCTGCTGAGAGAAAACCTGTATTTCCCAGCTCCCTTATGAATGACAATTTCATCTCTCCCAACCCTCTATTGTCAAGCAAAAGAAATATGGTGTAGACTTGTATAGCAGCCAAACAAGTGACATTTACTTTTGGTAGTGCCTCCAAAGTTGTGCACTTTCAAAACCAATATTTTTGACTAATAACCTTTCTGTTCCTCATCATAACATTTGTTTGGCTCTCCTTCTGAATCCTGGCTTGTTAAAAATACCTTGCTAGAGTGATTGTGTCCTTCACTCCTACAGTGTAATCTGGTGACTCTCCTCTTGACACCACTGATATTTCCAAACACACAGGAGAGCACTGGGACAGAGCTGAGTATTTCCCAGAAGATCCCAAGAGAGAATTTTGCCCTTGAGAGTTATCCCAGTGAGCTTTGCCCATGAGCATTGTAAGGGACAGCTGTGACAAAGGTCCTCAAAGCCAAACCATGCACTAAAGGTCGTTTCTGAAGCTGCACAGAGGGGGTTTTCCCCTTTGTGCAATGGGTGAGTCAGAGCAAGTAACAACCTGTGGTAGATTTGGATTTTGGGGTTTATTTAAAAAACCCAAGGAGATCAGAGCTTTCCCCCTCACCCCCTCAGTGCTGTCTTTGCTCATCAGGTCTCAAGTTCACTGTGGAGTGGGAGTTGAAGCAGGAAATTCTCTTGCTCCAGCAGTGCCCAGTTGTCCCTCTCAAGGGTCAAGGACCTTGGGCATTCCCGGCCTTCATCCCCCTACCCATGTTCGGGATCTTCCCTTCAGGCAGGATTACCAGGACCTCCTTTCTGGTCTCTCTTCTTCCTGAGACCACTTCTCACTTTGAGAACGCTCCTTTTTCAAGCCCAGCTCTGCTGTCCAGGACCCCAAGGCCTCAGCTCTCCCTCTGCAGTCTGTGTACAAAAGCCCAGCACGTGCCTCCCAATCAGTCTGGTTTAGGTCTCCCTGGAGGATTTGGGATGTGCCACTTGTCTAATTCAGGCATTATAAGACTTTACAGCTGTCCCATAGCAGGCTTCTGCCAGAGTTCAGAAGTTCAGTTTTGGATATTCACACAGAGGCCGCTTGTGAGTGTGCACAATTTGTCCCACTTGCAGCACTTAGGTCGGAATTTATTAAAATATATGATGAATAGTCAGCACAAATTCCTGATTAGACCCTAATCACAGAATTCCAGCCAGAGCACAGGCACAGGTACCGTACTCTTGATTAAACCTGCAGGCAAAGCAACCTCTGCAGGGCCCTGCAGCACTCTGAGGGCTCTCCTCACACACGTGTCCCTGTGAGCACAGAGCCTGACCCGTGCTGACCAAGCCTTTTGTATCCTGGGGCACTACACACCCTGACAGGTGCTGCAGTAGTGCTGAAGTGTCACACCTGGGTTCTATTTCTGACATTGAGCTTCCATTGGAAAAGACAGCCCCAGTCAAGGGGGTGGCAGGGGAGAGCAGCCCAGACAAATACACAAACTAGATGATTAAAAAGGTGCAGGTGTATGCTGAGAATATACAAATCAGAGGACTGGCTTTGCTCTCACTTGCATCAGCATAAAACCTGACTGGCCCAAGGGAACTTGGTATAGCTGAACCTACATAAATAATGAGCTGCGAAATCAAGTCCTGAATAGCAAATAATACACTTCATGATAGTGCTCATTTCACAATATTGTTGCCTTACCTGCCTTCTGCATTAGCCTGCCTTAGAGTCAGGGGTGAGATGAGTGCACAGCTGATAACCAGCTAATCAGTGGTTACATAAAAACACATAAAATTAGGCTCTGAAGTGAAGGAGGAAAAGCTTGCAAATAAGAAATAATGTTGTTTGTTTGTTTTTTAATCCTAACGTATTTTTTAAAACAGCATTTGAGACGTCTACTCAGTTGTTTCACCTCTCAAGACAGGGAAGAGGCGGGGGTGGTTCTCCTCTCCCCCCACCAAGTGCCAGCGAGCCGAACTGATTGCTGCACACATCATTTGACATCCTGCAAACACAACGAGTGCTCCACCGGCAGCAAAGGCAGACAGAAACGTTCTCAACGTTTGTCACATTCCCTGATTGGCTCTCACTGAGCTGTTTGGCATGGAAATGTGGGGAGGGATGGAGCTCTGCGAGACAGAACGCAGCGCCGGCGACAGCGTCAGCTCCTCATCGGTGACTCTGGAGTTGGGAAACTGAGACAGGGAAATGCATCACCGTGGCATTTTTGATATTGCCCGTTATGCAAATAAAGAGGAAGTTCATTATTAAATCCCAATTAAGTACGTCTTCATGGCTTTGCTAAAATCCATTTATTTTCCAGGAAGTATACGAGCACACACAGCTTCAAAGTGGATGCAGCCCCAGCACAGACCCCAAGCTCAGCACATCCCAGAGCACTCAGCCAGACAGGGACAAACACAGAGAGCCCCTGTGCCTTCAGCTTCCAGAAACTGCTCATCACAAACAGGATAAGCACACAGGCCGGTAGCAAGCTGCACCAGAATCTTCTATCCAAAAATTATTATGGAACACTTAAAATCTAAAGCAGCAAAGAAAGCAAACAAAAAGACTGAATTGCCCTAGGAAGCTCAAAACAAGGCCATGCTTGATTTGATTCAGATTTGATTGAGATTTGCCCTCATTCATTAAAAAGTTTGAAGATATTCAGACACCCAAAAATTAACTCTCCAGTGTCAGAGCGGGGTACAGAGGAGCCATTTCTCACAGGCTGGATTTCCCACACAGCTTTCCTTACAAACCTCTCACCTGAACTCACAGGCACTCATAACCCACACATCAGCAAACTGTGTTTGTTTTAAAAAATAATGACAGCCATTCAGCCAGCTGCCAGAGCCCCCAACAGCCTGCGTGTATGCACACACATCTCCAGCTCCACAGCCACTCCTAACACTGACATTCATTCCACTGCTGAACTGACATGCATGCAACTATTTAATTAAATAGATTATCAGGTTAGTATAAAATTAGTATAAAATCATACTGTTGATGACTGTATGACTTCAGCAGGGCTGGCATTTATGCTTAAATCAAGTCTTGCACTCTGTGTTCTGTAACTCATGTGAAGTAGACAAGAATTTTTATATCCATGCCCTTCATAAATGGGAAACTGAGGCAAGAGAAGGTTAAGTGACTTGCTCAAGGACACCTGAAAGGTTAGAAATGATGCTGTTGTGAGTGATGAGTAGGAGAGTGGCTGAATAACCCCTTGTTTAAAGCCTGAAGTCTGTTTACTGAAATGGATTAAAAACAGCCTCTTTGCTTTTAAAATGGCTCATTGGAATTTTTCAGCATTTTGTGATTCTTTTCTCTTGCCCTCCACCAGCAGCAAAGTTCATACACATGAAAGCAATATTTAACATTAAAAACCTTTGAAAGCTATTCTGATCTCAGTGATGTTGACCTAAATTTAGAACAAATTCAAGGATAAGCTTTATCCTGTAACCTCCACGTGTCCCATCAGCCCCTCATGCTCAGGCTCACGGCATCACCTTTCAGGGAGAAGGCCCTAAAGAACTTCAGCACGTTGGCCAGCCCAGGGAAAGCCCTACCCCCACTATCCTCACCTTCAGCACAAGCAAGTCAGGAGCGTAAATCTGCCTTTAAAGTTCAAATCCCTTATGTTGTACCTCGATGTTTCCTTGGTACATCGATTCAGATGTTTAAGGTATCCATCCCAATCAAGGCAGGATAGACCATCCAAAAGCACTCATGTCTGGGCAGGCTCTGGGTACTGAAATGATCAAATACATGTGCAGCAGAAAAACTGTAATTAAACCTGAAACCAAGAAAACTCCAGGCATTTCCCATTGTCCAGTATGCACAAAAGGGAGTGACTCAAAGAAGAACTTGCAGCTTCTTTTTGAGCACAAACAAGTGGCCCTCCTGAGCTGGAGGAAGCAGGGTCACAGGGAGCCGCATCACGGCTATAAATAATTCTGATTTTAAGGCTACAGTTAAATGAAAACAGAAAATACAACTGACAGCACCTATGCTTCTTGTCTTTTTCTATATTCTCTTACAGTTGACCTTGAGAATATTTAATATTAGCCTAAGGGTGGAAAGAAATGTTCTTCCTCACTCCAATCATTTAATAATAGCTTGTCCTCCTTCTGCTCAACATGCAAGCAGACACTGCTTTTGTAATGCCCTCAGAAGGTGCTTTGTTCACGCTGAGCTGGTGCCTGGAGCACAGGGACTGCCCCTGCCCGGGAGGCAATGCTGTGCCCCAGTCTGGGCAGCACGGATCCACATCCAGATCCAGCAACCGGCAGTGTCACGGGGGACACCTCGGGACAACTCCTCTGCCACTCAACACAACTCTTTAAAGGGTGCACCCCTCCTGTGTGGGGGGTCCTGCTCCTCAACCAGAGGGGAAAACCAACCAAACACACCCTTAAAGTCGAACCACAATCTGAATTTTGATTCAACAGGCGTTTCGTCAAGAAAAAAATGTCTGCGAGCAGTTTGGAGATGGGATGAAATCAGACTGTTAAACTGTATTTTGTTCCCGCTTGTGAAACGCTGCGGTGTGACAGTGTCACGGGCTGGGTGATGGATGCGGGAGGCGGCTCGGGCTGTGCCCCGCCGAGCCTGGAGCCGCAGTGCCCCCTCCCGAGCTCGGCGGGCAGCGGGACCGGGCTGCGTTTGCGGAGCACATCCCGGGGAACATCCCCGCACGGCACGGCCGCTGCCGAGGCTGCAGAGCCGGCTCCGTTTGCGGAGCACATCCCGGGGAACATCCCCGCACGGCACGGCCGCTGCCGAGGCTGCAGAGCCGGCTCCGTTTGCGGAGCACATCCCGGGGAACATCCCCGCACGGCACGGCCGCTGCCGAGGCTGCAGAGCCGGCTCCGTTTGCGGAGCACATCCCGGGGAACATCCCCGCACGGCACGGCCGCTGCCGAGGCTGCAGAGCCGGCTCCGTTTGCGGAGCACATCCCGGGGAACATCCCCGCACGGCACGGCCGCTGCCGAGGCTGCAGAGCCGGCTCCGTTTGCGGAGCACATCCCGGGGAACATCCCCGCACGGCACGGCCACTGCCGAGGCCGCCGGGCCGGCTCCGCTCGCAGAGTCCGCGGCAGCCCCGCTGCCACCCCCAGGGATCGGCGGTGCTGCCACAAGGACGGGACGCCAGAAGCGAGGCTGGCTCAGCCTCCCTTGCTGAAAACGCCTGTGGAAGCAGGCGAGACGGGCGATCCGCAGGCCATCGCTGCCTGCCGGGAGCGGGAGCCGCTGCTGCGGGCGGGCGGAGCGGGCTCCGGGCAGGCAGCGGCAGCACGGGAACTCTGAAGCCCAGAGCCGCAGGGGCGGTCTGAGGAGATGCTCCCACAGCAGTGCACAGCTGCTCGGGAGCTGCAGGCGGGGAAACGGCGTGTGCGTTCCCGGCTGGGATTGCCGTGATCCCTGGAGCAGCCACGCGAGACTGGGACTAAGGCAGGCACACACACCATCGCACCCCGCAGCCAGCCCCAGCGGCACAAACCTGCACCCAAACTGCCGATAGGACATCTATCTCCCTTAAAAGCCATTCCAGCCATCTAGGAGTCTAAATATAGGCTTCATTTTCAATAAAGCCAGTTAAAAACTGCTTATCTTCATTTTTTTTTTTTCATAAAATGGCCTCTTGAAATTATTTTTTCCTCATTTACTCTATTCACACGTTCTCCCAGCCCTCTCATTTGGGTTCCTGATTTCAGCTCCAGCCCTGCTTGACAAGCTGATTCCTATTGAAAAGGTGACAAGTTCTTTCCCATCTTTCTTCCAGGCATTCAGGAGGACATGTGCACCATGCAGTTCAGTTTCAGAGGACAATGAGTTTAAGGGACATTTTAAAACCAGTTTCATTTCTTTCTCCTCATGCTTAGCACTGCATTTTCCCTGTGCTGATACACTGTAATTGAGTGACGCACACTGTAACTTTATCTAGACAGAACTCATGAGTCATGAAGAACACGATGACAAAAAAACAACTTTTGGGCAAGTCTTTTCTGCAGCTCTCACACCAAGAAGTTCAAGAGCTTTCAAATCACACAATCAGTAAGGTTGGGAAAGACCTCCCAGACTATCCAGTGACCGATTCCCACCTTGTCACCCAGCCCAGAGCACTGAGTGCCACGTCCAGGTGTTCCTTGGACACCTCTAGGGATGGGGATTCCACCACCTCCAATGTAGAATTAAAAGGATTTCTGCATGTTTATGTCTCATGTTAGCAAACCACGGCTCCTTGCTTAATTTAATACTTGCTGTTACCAAAGTAACATCCAAATATTTCAGCCTTGGTGCTCACAGCAGCCAACCTTCTCCATGATGCTTTGTTCTCATCCATTTATAAACATTGGTTCTTTCCTTACCTTTTAAACTGGGCTTAAATGAACGCTGCTGTTAAGTTTAACAACAGCAAGAACTTCAACTACCAAAGCACCTTTTCATGCCAAAACATCTGTGTTTGTGCACCAGCAACAATGATTAATGTCAACAGGGCTCTGGGAATTGTGTTTGTTAATTAACTGCTGCTGTAGAGCTTGCAGGCAGAGTACAAAACATGGCGTTCCTACAGGGTGTACACAAATACTTATTATTTTCCTTATGCAAAAAATCCCAATGGAAGACTTATTGTTTGGGTTTGTTTCATTTAACAGATGAAACAGTCGCACTTCCTGTTGGGTGTTTTGCATGAGGGTCTCCACCAGCAGAACACTGGAGGAGGTGAACAGAAGAGGAGGTTGGGTTTCTGTATTTCCTCTAAGTTAGGTCACCTCTGGAAAAAGGCAATGCCTGCTCTAAAGTCAAGAGTGATAAATTCCTGAAGAAGATTCTATGACACAGCTTTCTGTGATAGCAAGAGATTGAACTCACCTACCCAGAAAGCCCCTTTCTGGTCCTCTCTTGCTAAAATGCTTCTTCCCAGGCACTACTTGTCAGCACCAGCTGTATGAGAACAGTCTGGAGCGACCTGTTTGGCAGGTGGTGCTGCCAGGAGCCGTGCAGCATCCTTTGGGGTCCACCTAAACCAGCTGCTGCCGGCAGAGCTGTCTGCTGCTCTGGAGACCAGAGCCCTTCGGGACACCCAGCTGATGGGAGGGCAGGAACAGCTCGATGGAACCACGATCTATGGCCTGAAACCTTCTGGCTGAGCTCTGCACACCAAACAAACCCCGTGAGATATTCCCCAGCTAGGAGCAGATCCATAAGCATAACCTCTCCCCGTGGCTCCCTGCAGAGCCCTGTTTGCTATCCTGGACCCTGGGATGCTGTAATTGACTCCATCCATTACCTTAAAGTGTTCTCCTGTTTATCCTGCCTTTATCACATCGAGCCATTGTAAAAATCTCTTCTGGTTTACATCTTCCCTGTGCTTTCAGCAATGCTATTACTCCTATAATAAGCTTAATGAGGACACTGAGTGGAAGAGTCTTCACATAAATCATCACAAGAGAAAACGCTCCGGAGATGCAAACAGCAATGTCACACTGCCCTCTGTTGAAATTTGAGGCACTAAAGTAATTTTGAAACTTCTTATTTCTAAGGACTAAAGGTTAATTATTTAATATTTTTTAACTGCAACAGCTCTTTCCAGTCATTAGAGAAGATGATTATTTTTTTTCCACGGATTACAACATACATATTGAACTAAGTTTAATGAGCTGTCAAAGAGAGAAATCCTTACATCCCTACAGCCGGGGGGAAGCAGGGAGGGGCTGTAAATTCTGAACCTGAATGTCCCTTTCAAACCTCAAGACTTGCCCCAACACTAATCATAACAGACTGAGCCTTTTTAGTGACTGAGTCACCAAAGCCACTCGAAGCCAAGCTGGCTCTCACCAACCCCATCCCCTGTCACACGGCCACTTCCTTCCTGCCACAACCACTGGCACCCATGGCAAACACTCTCTCCTTCAGAAACACTTCTGCAGGGAATACTTCTCCCTCAGTTAAAGCAGTGACACCCTGGGAGGATGTGCTGGGTGGTCTGCAGGAATCACTGACATTTGCCCTCTGTGCTGCAAAGGACTCCCGTGCTGCACAGCTCATCCTGTCTCTGCAGCGCCTTAAAAGCACAAAACACAAATCATTCTTCTTCTGCACTTACCAGGTTGTGACATATTTCATGTTTTAAGAATCCCAGGTGACATCCCATGATTACACCACAAGGTTTTTGACAGGCACAGACCCATACTTTAATCAGCCCCCTTGGCTTTGCACACATTGTCCCAGAAATGGGTCAGGATTGATGATCAATAGAAGTGTCATACCCTGAGTGCAGCAAGTCTGTCCTTAGGTACAAGAGGAAATTGGACTCTGGGAGAAACAAGTCTGCATTCTGACCCTGTCCAGCGTGAAGTCACCCTTAGCGGGGTGGAATTTGGGGAAAACACCTTTTGGAATGACTGACAGGAGGCTGTTTTGGAGAGGGGGAAGGTGCTGGAAGGAGCAGGTCATGGCATGTTCAGAGCTGGGGCAGGGCTGGCGGAGCGGAGCTGCCCAGCACAGCCTCCCCTGCACTGCCTGTTTGTCCTCCTGGGGCCAAGAACAACCGCAGCTACACGTGAGAGAAAAGCAGAACAGCTCTACATTGGCATCTGGGTCAGGAAGGACACCAAGGACTGGTATAATTCAATCATGGGTTCAACAGCAGCACAGGGCCCCTCCTGAGACACCCACCCCACAGACAGCGTGGAGCCTGAGTGAAGCACATCTCTCCTGATTGTCTGAATGCATGTTTTCATCCTATGGGTGACATTCACAAAGGCAAAGGCAAACACGGCTCTTCAAAATGTATTTCTAGTAGAGATAATGTTTTCTACCACAATCACAGCTACAATACCAAATCCAACTTATCAGCATTCTTCTCTGATCTAAAAAGCAATTCATCAGTTCTACCATTGTATCTAATAAGAATATGCTGTAAAGTCTCAGCTTTGAAAATGAGAGTCAAAAGCATTCATAAGAATGCCATGAAGTTTCTTTCCTTATCTATCACTTGCTGCAGACGTGAGAGCATCAGCCTTTCTTCATTGAAACTGCAAAAGTAAAGAATGGGGGCTTTTGGTGACTCTAAAGATTTCTGAATTTCAGTGCTAAAAAATTGTATCCTCTGCATCACGGCCCAAGAGGACTGGACATGGAGTGTGACCTGAGCAAACTACTCCATATGTAAAATCAACAATCAGTTATTTTCATTTCACCACTGCTAAGGCAGGAGCACACTGGCTGCCTCTTCTTACAAAACTCTCTCAGACCTATGAAAGAGTGAATGATCATCATTTTGGCTCCCTTGCCAAGCTGGAACAGGTACTTGAGGCCACATGAGGATTACAGGGTGGTGGAGTCTGGGCATCCTCTAAGCAACATTAGCTTTAATTACATACACGCTTCTCCCTGGAACCAAGGTGCTCATAAAAGCACCCTGAGCTCCTCCCCTTCTGTTAGGAATTACACCACAGCAGTCATTTGCAGACCAATTACTGGGGTCATATAAGAGCAAAGTTTACATCAGAACTGAGGCAGAAATGAAACTTTCCTGACATATACACAGTTTTGTATTTTACCAGAACAATGCATAATAGGGAACAAAAAAAAAATAAGTATTCTGAAGGCTAAACATTTAGACACACCTTTAAATAAAACACACCTGAAGCCTGGAGGTAACAGCATCAGTTGATAACAGAGGGAGGTTAAAAGGAGCTCTCCCCAGCAGCTGCCAAACGCAGATCTAAAGAAGAAAGTATGCACCAGTTTATGCTCGGAGTCCAGTTCTAGCAAAACAAAACAGAGAAAAAAGTCTCACTCCGGTCTACCAAGAGTCCTGTGTTAAAACTCACGGCCAAGCCCATGTCAGTCTGCAGGAATAAAGGACATTTTCAGTGCTCCAGCTGGATAACACTTCACCTGCTGCCAAGGCTGCGTGCATCACAGCTTTACAGCACTCTTCGGGTTGACCTTTTAACATCAACCCTGAAATATCCAACTGGAGTTCAGCCTTTAAGCCTTGAGATCATTCAAACCAGAGTGAAATTTCAGAGAGAAAAGAGATAAATTATTGGAAACACTGAGGGCAGGAGGAGGTAATTGTTGCAATCAAACCATTCTATGTAGTCCTGGACTGGCTGTGCTATGGAGGACAGAAGGATGCCCTATTTGCTAACAGTTCAATTCCCAACAGCTGTGTGCCAAGCTAAATGCAGGAAAAGCCTAAAGAAAAGTTCACACACCTACTTGTGCTTACAACACCCAGTCAGAGCTAAAATACAGATTTATATCTACAATGGCTGTTAATGCTCTTTGGTTTTTACACATGTATGGCAAAGCCACACATAAAACCAAAAGTGCCTTCAGTTTATCTATTTTCTTCTCTTTTTGCTTCTACAATCATAACTTTCTCAGTTTCTTTAAAATTTGACTATCCAGTAATCCAATACAGCTGCACAAATACAGAAAAGCAAAACATATTCAATGCCTTCATCTTCCTTTGCATAAAACAGCCATGCCTAATATCATTTAATCCCTGGGGTTGGGGTTTGCCATGAAAGCCTGGACCAGATGATCCTTGAGGTTGCTTCCAACACACTATTTTATGATTCTAAGAAATCAAATATACTTCAAAAAAGTCTTTCTCTTTCTCTCCCCCTCTCTCCAGGTACAGTTTTCCACAAGTTCTAATATAACAGCCCTTCCATGAATGTAACAAATCCACTTGTTCCTTCCTCTTTGAAGACAGAGAAAGGAAGTTCACATCTCTTCGAGCAACTTTAGCTTCCAGAGTTAAATTTCCATCACCTCAGCAGTGCACAGAGCCTCAGGAGCTTTGGGATACACAGTAGCCAGATGTTCAGCTGGGTGAACTACT
Organism: Orthonyx spaldingii; assembly: GCA_013397795.1. Lineage (NCBI taxonomy): Eukaryota > Metazoa > Chordata > Aves > Passeriformes > Orthonychidae > Orthonyx > Orthonyx spaldingii. The sequence goes on from VZTJ01003620.1 coordinate 1,274,046, forward strand.
CATAGCATCTGACATTGACTTTCATTCTGAGTTCTTTTATTTTCCCTTCATGCTCTACCAGATGCAACCACAATATTTAAAAAAAAAATAAAATAAAAAAAAGGAAAAAAAGCCCAAACACAATAGGCAATTTTCCATTCAGGTTCAAAGTCCTTTGCCTCTTAATTAAAACAAAGCACAAAGTTTCACAAAGGTGCCACTCTTCAAGGGCACTGCCTAGTCAGTGTTGAGTAGAACCAAGGTCACAAATGTACTGTTACACTCCTTTTTTTGGGAGGATCTTGCCTGTCTATGTTCCCTGAGCCAGCAGGGTCAGCTCAGAGCCCAAAGCAGAGTATCCACACCCAAGGGCTCTGGCATGGCCAGGGCAGGCTCAGCCCCACTTTATTCCCCAGAGGTTTCTCTCAGGCAGCCACGAAACCCAACAGAACATTTTGCTGTCTGTGCCAGGGGAAGCCAAGGCGTCCTGTTCTGTTCGTGTTTCCCGGGCAGTTTGTGTGAATATTTAGGGAGGTTTGATGTCAACACAGTTTCAATTAAGCCCAAAGAGCACAGCAGCCAGTCTGAGGAGGCACGCATTAAACACCGAGGTACTGAGCGAGATCTCGAGAGAAATAACTTGTGGGATTAATTTATAACACTATTGTGCTTCTCTGAATAATATGGCCTGTTACATATAAGGCACCTATTGAAGTATTTTCCCTTTTCTCCAACCTCCAGAAAATAAAGTTTGAAAAGCATTCTTCTCCTTAAAAGCTCTCTTCAGTGTTTTATATTACACATGAAGTCTGAATTTCTCCTGCAATTACTCAGATAATTTATCTACCAAAAATGTAAAACAGATAATTTCCCAGCTATGAAAATACCAGTATTCCACTTCAATACGTGCTGTTATTTCCTTGCCTACAAAAAAAAGCAGCTGAAACCATTATCTACCTGTTACAAAGAGATTTCAACTTTCTAAAAAGCTTAGATAAGTAAAACTGCCATTCTCAAAGGTCTACTTTAAAGCAAGTGAGGTACATTTTATATTTAAAGGTGACGTTTCTTCTTTCACCCTAAGGGCTTTACATTCTCATCTTGATGTATTAATTAAAGCACATTTGTGGTGAATTTTTAATTATCTCCCTAATAAATGGTATCACAAGGAATAAAATGGTCTCTTCACAAGTCTCTCTAAACTCCCCTGTGTCTTGGAAATAGCACTCATTCCGCAGCAAACGAAGAATGCAAATTGCTGGGAGGCCTGTGAATGCTGATGGGCAGGGACCAGATGGCTGTCTTGCACTCTTTCTTCATCAAAGAGCTCTGCAAAACTCTGCAGCTCCAGTTGGCCACACAAAAGGATGAGTCTCCTCTACTTCCTTCTGAAATACAGATCTTTCCTTCCACTGAAAACCAGACCAAAGGATGAGGGGGGTCTTTGTGAAGCTAATTCCAGGGTGCTTTTCCCTGGGTCAGTTTTTGCTCTGTACTCCCAGGCAGAGAGGGAAAGGACAAGGGGGTGGACGAGGACATTTGGGGTGTTTCCACTGCCCAGTGCTGTCACCATTTGTTTGGAGTGCAAAGCAAACCTGTCCCTGTGGAGGGGCCGCCCAGGGACCACAGGAGCCACACGCAGTCACTGGGGTGTCACCTCTGGGAACTCGGGGCTGACAGGGGAGGCATCGTGACTGCCCTGAAACCCCAGCCAAGCACGGGGAGGTTCACCAAGCAGCTCCAAAGAAATGGAAGAATGACTATAAAAAACCACAGAAAAACTGCAATTTGCTGTGCAGCATAAGCCAGGCACTCCCGTGGGGAAGGGACACGGCCCTGCCTGTGAGGTGTCAGGCAGAGGCAGCACAGAGCAGGTGGGAAATGGGACATTTACTGTCCAAATGGCACAGAGTGCTGCCTTTTTACCCCCACTTATGTACACACAGGCACAAAATTCAGGGAAATATTTGATTCTTGGGTTGCTGTCCAGGAGGTTTTTCAGAGAAGACACTCCAGGCCCTGCCAGACAAAGAGTAAACCACAGGTACAGTCAGCCCCAGCACACTGAATTGCAGTGCCCCCTTTCAGAAGGAGCTAATAAACACCTCTGGGGGAGGTGACTGTTGCCTGCTTTGCTTTTTATCACCCACCTATCCCTCCTGCAGAATGCCAGTGATCAAACCCAGCCAACACTTCAAACCAGCTGTTAGTGCACTAAAAGTGTAGAGGTAAGTATTACTAATTCCCTCAGAGCTGAGGCCATAAATCCATTTTTTTGTAAACGCTGGAAGTCAATTGGTATCATGCAGTTAAAATTCTGTTTGCTGTTTCCAAAACAGACTGTAACCCATAGCCCCAGTACCTCTGGCCTGTTGCCAGACATGTTAAATACAGGGGAAAATATCTGAATTCATTACTGCTATACAGAATTCTTCATCGATTAACAGGGAACTTATGACTATTTCTTTAACCACAGTCTAGCTGTTCTAATCAATTTTCCCCACCTTTCGTTAAGAAAGCTACTTCGACTGTGCAGAGCAGCAATTAGGACTAGCATCTTTTTAAATACACATGCAAGACAAGACCTTAAAGCACCGTGCCACAGTATCACACAGAAGAGCATCCATGAACTGCAGAGCAGGACCACAGCATTAATTGACTATTGCAGATTTCGTTATTTGTGAAATGGAGCTTCCTGTGTTTATTGTGCAATGTCTGAATGTCTAACAAGCCATGGATAATTGGGAAGAACCAGGATCTCCTGACTTGTGAGACAATGAGAGGTTTCTTGTGTACACATTGAACAAATTCATGAGCAGGTCTGCAAATAACACTTTCAGCATATTTAATGATTAACATCCCCGTGGCATTTTCCTGTTCAGCTAAAAATTGTTATTAACTATGCTTTAGCAATTATATGTTTTCCAACTTGCTGTCTCTTAGATTCAAAGACTTCAGGAGTTCTGCAAGGTTTCTGCACTCACCAGTTCTGAAGCTACTACTCATCCAAGCTGCTAAGCAGAAAAAAGTCAATAGGAATTGTATACATTATGTATTGTCATTACATGCTGGCATGATTCCCTTCCAGAACAGATTAGGCTATATCTCCAACATGTTGATATCCTAATAAAGCATATTAATTTGTCTATGACAGTTACTGCCTTGAACCACCACAAATTAAGGATGAAATAAAGTATTTTATTTTTAACATTTTCATTTATATGCTCATCTGTTGAAGTACAGGCATTATTTTCATGCAAGTTATGATGTGCATGAATCAGATTCACTTGCTTGTAAAGTCTTAGTAGCTTGTAATTAAATAGCTTATTTTATATGCAACACAGGGCAGAGATTTACTGTGTGTGCACTGTCCTGGCATGTGTGCAACTTCCCTTGCAGACCTGCAAGCCACTACAAACTCCTATTTTTATACTTAATTGTCCAAGTCAGGCCTGATTAGCACTGGCCTCCAGAAGGGGAACAGACCCAGACTTGGTGGATGACTGACATAGGTCTGCTGAAGCCATCCAGCTCTGAGCACCCCTAACTCACACACACACACACACACACACATACACAGACAAACACACACACACACACGGACCCAGCATTGCTGGGTTTGGGGTTCTGGCTGGCCATGGTGAACCCACAGCTGCTCACAGGGCTGGGCTGCCAAAGGCCCCAGGAACCAGGGCACCAGGGGAGCAGGAACACCACAATAAAATACCCAGAGTATTTGTCACAGCTCAAACTGCAAACTTCCCCCGTGGCAGGAGAGGCAGAGCAGATCCCTCCAGTTTGAGCAGCCAGCAGCCAGAACTTTCATCGGCTTTATTCCCCCCACAGAGCAGGCAGCACAGCCTCAGTGATGGGGACACATCCTCCCAGCTGCAGTCTGGTCACAGCTCCTGCTCCCAGGAATTCAGTGTCAGAGCACAGCTCCTCATTTTCATATTCCCGCCTCATTTGTGTCCAGCTGGAGCAGGAGCATTTTTCCAACAGGTACAGGAGGGAGGTCACAGGTGCACAGTGCCAACTACAGCAGTGGAAAAACAGCTGTAGCCACAGAGCAACACCGGTGACACCAGAGCTCACCTTCCACGGGGACACAGAGTCTGCCTGGAAGCAAAGCAGAGGTGACTTCACACTGATGCCTGTGCTGCCATCTACAGAGCAGTAGGTAGTGGTCAGGGTAGAGTTCAAGTACAATAAAAATCTATGGCACTTTGCAGTAAAATAGCACAGACAGCTGGAGCCAAAGTCACGGAGCATCACTAAGGAAGTTACTCAAGTGTTCTGGAGAAAGGTCATTCCTTTCTAAGTCTGCTGCAAACAGTAATGTCAGGAGCCTTCTGAAGCCACAGAAGTCACCAGATCACAGACCTTTTCACTCCCAGCTATGGATCCCTGTGAGGTACCAGGAAAACCTCCAGCTTTCTCACAGAACAGTCTTTTCTCCAAAGAAACCCCACTCTGGGTGAGCCCTTCTCTCACCTGACAGCAAAGCAGGGACATTAAGTACCTATGGCCAACCTGTGGTCTCTGTTTCCTTCTGGTCCCTTCAGCTGAGCAGCCAAAATTTAGCTCCTAAGCAATTGATATTTCCACTCTGACATGAAACACATCGGAAATTACACTATTAATAATCTCTTGCACTTGTCACCCATTGAAGTGTCAACCTTTTGACAGCTGAATTGTCAAGGTTGTGTCAATAAGTGACGTTAATAAGTTTTTCCATAATCCTTCGTGGATCCACTGGTTGCTAGGCAAACTCTTTATTACAGCGTTGCAGTAGATGAAGAGATGCAAAAAGACATATTAAAAAATGGCAAAGTCGTCCCCCTTCCCCAAAGCAGTTTAACAAAAAGCCATTTACAAAATCAAGATGAAATAGTGCAGAAATTACTGGGGAATTTGATGAGGGGGAAATGTGGTGAGTTATGCACCATTTGGCTGAGTTTTACACAGCAAAATATTTATCAGAAACTTTGAAACAGTAGTTTCTTCCTGAAAAATCAACAAAGCAAAACATGGCTATCTGCCAGTTTCCATGTGAATTCCTTCAGATCACTAAGTATCAGCACAGCTGCACCAGCACCTAAGGGAATACTTGGGAAGTAAGGCACTATTCACGGGAATCCATCCCCTTGGTTCTGACTAATATTTACTCTGGGATATGTACTTCATTTATAAACACGTCTTCGTTTTCTGGGTGGACCCCAACTCACCTGAAAAGCTGCACTATCTGAACGGTGCCTTAGTCCCACAATTCCCGTTCTTACAGGATGTGCAGCTACAGCTTTATGCCCTTAATGGGGCCTCTGTCAAGTGGCAGAACACAAACAAAGACCTGTAACGAAGTATTATTCACCTCAGCCTCCCATGCTCCAGCAGTTCCAGAGAACAGCCCCTCTCCCCTCTTTGCCTGGCTTTAAGACCTGCAGCCTGCCCCAGCCTCCCCCTTGCTCCTGCACCACCTCTGTGGCTGCTGATGACCCTCCTAGACCCAGCAGAAGAAACTCATCTCCTTTTCTTCAAAAAGGAGATTAAAGGATCAAAAACCTCTTACCACCTCTCGCCAGAAGGCTTGGCTACCACCCTGAAATATTCCCTTTCTTGCAAGTGTATGAAGACAATTAATCGGAAAGGATTAATGGGAAAGCATTAAGCCTGTGCCACCCAGGAGCTCCTCTCCAGCCTGGCATGGCCAGGATGCCCCACTGAACAGATTTTCTGCCTGCTCTGTGCTCTGAAAAGCTCTTGCTCTTCGCTCCCAACCTATCTAAAATATTTAATGAGTACTTGAAACAGGCACCAACGTTTAGTTTGCCTCCTGAAAAATAAGGGGGGAAACATATGGGTAATATGCAGCCTGTTTTGCAAAACAATAACCAAGCATCTGGTAACTTCTCCAGGAAAAGAAATGGAAGCCGAGGGGATATTTTGCAGAACTTGGAAGCGTTCATGGGATGGTGTACTGTTATCCAGCATGTGTCTAAACACACACAGTCTCCTAGCACAGCTTGAGGGGAGATATTTGGTGTATTCATTGTAAATCTCTGGCAAGCACAGCACACGGCCACTCTGTTGCTGGCAGCAGGCGCGGGAGCCAGTCCCGCTCCCTCACAGCCAGCCCAGGCAGGAGCTGTGCCCAAAAATGCAGAGACATGGCTTGTGACAGAGCCATGGGCAGATCACACCTTCACTGTGGCATCAGCCAGCAGAGCAAAGCCCTCATGGGCCAATAGATTTTTTCCAGCTGGGGTAATATACCTATCCTAAAATTCAAGTTTTCTCTGCATTTAAATTTCGGCATCAAGTCTAATTCTATCTCTTGCTATGATAAATAAACAGATTCAGTTTGTATGATTGAAATTTGAGGCATCAAAGATATGCCTTCCAGATTTCCCTTTTATTGTGTTACTACACTACCCATAAACACACATAAAATGCCAGCTTTAACAAGCAGTACATATAATGCACTACATAATGCTCACATCCACCTATTAGGTACTGTGTGTTGAGCCACACTATCAGCTGGCACAACAGACCCAGGCTTTGCCTTAGCAGTGGAAGAAAAGAACACTAATTAGAGTACTGTAAGAGAATTTAAACCCACGTTGTTATAAAACACTAGAAAAAGGATCAATGCTGACAGAGGGAAGGGCATGCAAGTAGAATACACTCAGCAAGGGCATGATCAAAGGTAGGACAAATAGACTGCAAACACTCTGTAATGTGCAAACACCTCCAAGGTGTGCTGAGGATCTGAGGAGCTGCCTCCTCACAGCAGGAGGCTGTAGGCACATTTGGCGTGGCCTAATTCGCCAACAGATCACAGGCAACTCATAAAGGCATTCCTCAAAGACAGGCAGGCTCTGCTGGGCTGGCCTAGCAGGGAAAGGAGAGCTGCTCTCCATGCAGCAGGCAGCCACCCCCAGCTCTGCTCCACGTCCAGCACTGCAGGTAACACATGGCTGGGACACAGGGGGTGTGCAGGGGCCCGTGGTGAGTGGAATTCAGTGGTCCCAGGCTGGGTGTGCAGGAGCCCATGGGGGAGGAATTCAGCGGCCCCACGTTGGGGTGTGCAGGAACCTGTGCTGGGGGACACTCAGCAGCCCCATGCTCACAGGGACGGGCCAGCAGCAGGTCCCAGTTCAGGTCCCAGCTCACACTGAGGGCACAAGCAGGGCTTGGAGGGAGCTCAGCCTGGCAGCCTGTGTGTCCCACGGCAGGAGTGGGAGCTGAGCCCCCTGCAAGCCCCCTCCACATCCCGCTGGTCCCAGTGAGCACCTCGGATGCCCGAGTTAACCCCCATCTCAGCTGAAGAAATACTTTCTTTTAGGTGCAGCTCATTTCCCGAAACAATCCTTAGAAACACCGAGCCTTGGATGCTCTTCCTCAAAGCAATGACCCAGGCCCAGATTCCCTTTTTTGTTCAGGAAGTTCCATGGGGGAATGGCACAAGGGAACAGTCAAGCCACAGAGCTCCTGGGGGTTCACGTGCCCCACAGTCCCAGCCCCAGCTGTCAGGCAGGAACTGCTGCCACATCAGCAGCTTTACCTGTCCCCTGCATGTCCCCACCAAGAGCAAACCAGCCCACGCTGGCTCAGGAGGGTCCCACAGCCACTCCCCAGCTGGACCTCCTGTCACTCTCTATCCCTCAGCTTGTCTGAGCTCTCTGCACCCAGCACTGGAGACAGACCCTTGGGCTCCTGAATGCTTGTGGCCTTTGAAGATTAGGAGGGGAAAGGTGGCAGTTTTAAAAATTTCAGCCTTAACTCAAATCAGTCTTCTGTACAGTGCCTAAGCATGCAGAATTCCAAGGAAGAATTAATTATTAATATCTTAATGTAACGAGAGCTGCTGTTTTCATTCTCCTCACAGCTGTCAGGGAGGCACAGATGCAGCACCACCTTGTGTAATTGGAATCTTTATTTTACAAACGGTGCACTAGACTCTGTTTTATCTCCTCTGATCCCTGTGTAATACAATCAAGGCTCACCAATCAAGGCTCCTTCCCCTTTGTTTGCCCTTCAGATGCTGCAGAGAGCCTCTTCTGTGCACTGCACAGTGAGAGTGGTGTGACACAGCTGCATCACAGAGAGCTTTTGTCCTGCCTTTAAGGTATCCCCGAAGTGCCAACTGGCAGCACGTTCCAGCCTGGCCAGGTGCTGTTCTCCAAAAGATACCATTATGTACCAACAATTAACAAATCTATCAACAGATTTCCTTTGTGTTCCCTGGTACACAGAATTTAAATACACTGCAGAAGAGTAACAGTGCCTGGATGGCAAACAGAAACACATCGAGCTGCCAGAGCTGACACATGAACACAGCAAAGCAGCTCTGCTGAGCCAGAGGGATGGGAGCACACACAAATCGTGGTCCTGGGGAAAATCCTTCAGCCACAGCCAGGGCAGAGGCCATCCATGGGGACACCTGGAGCTGCAGAGCATCAGCTGCAGTGGAAACCTTGTCAAAGGTTAACCAGTTATGGCACCTCGAAGGGAGATACTCGGTGCGAGCACAACAAGCATAACACTGCTGCTGTTTCTGGAAAGGCCCCTGAAGGAAGAACGAGCTCATTTGGCTCGGGCTAGCTATTAATTTTCACAAATATTTTACTTTAAGATCAGGATACTTTTTTACCTTTTCCAGGATACTTTTTACTGTCAGCTAAGGCAAGTGCTGTGGAGTGAGGAGACAAAACAAGTTTAGTTTTCATGATAACCTGCCTGATTTTGAGGTAACTTTATAAGTAAAGTTCATGCCCATTGAGTATAAATATGGATTGGATGAAGAGCCAGGAAAACAGTGTGGATGATGTGAGGAGGGAAGATTGTTAATGATCAGAGCTGGAGGCTCTGTATCAGGCTTTGCAGGTGAGCTGAGTAACTGCAACAGGAAAATCAGGATTACATGAGCAGTGCTTTGGCTTCAGACACGTGAGGAGCAAAGGCTGTGCTTGGATACCACCACCTGGAGAATGGGCTTGTTTGAAAGGCAAGGAAAAGCAAACAAGATTTGGGCAAGTGAGCAGCAGAATGTGTCCAAATATCACATCCTCTCCCCAGCCTTAGCATCACATCCTGGGCACAGAAACATCTTCATTATTTTAGGAATAGGAGAAAAGGATATATAAGCATAATTAGAAAACTAATTAAAGCAGTTATCAAATTGTGAAGTTAATTTAGCTTGAGCAGCCCTCTGGTAACCCTGCAATCCAAGATCAGGGCAATTTTGGAGGTCTCCTTCCTCAGGGTGTCACAGCTGGATCTCACCGCTGGATCTGGCCCAAGTGGACATCTCTACTGCCGTGAGCTGTGGCCACTTTCTTCAGCAGCCAACAGTGGCAGAACAAGCAGGATTTGTATTTTCTTACCCAGGGAATGTGTACAGGTGGGTGAATTTACCCGCACTGGGCTTGCTGCCCTTCCCTTGGAGCACACAGGGAAGTGTGGGACCCTCTCTGCACTGAATCCAGCCAGGCCCTCTCACTGCCCCTGCCCCGGTTCTGTGCCTTCCTGACCATCTTCCCTCTCTCCTCTCAAAGAGTTGGAGGGAAATCCAGCAGCAAGGAGATAAGGAGGCTTTGGATCAGGGTCTGCATTCCCTACCAAGTCTCAAGAGCTCAAAAGCTTTCAGCTGTATCCTATTCACATTTTTTCCTTGTCAGACATCCCTTGATGAAAACAGGGTCTGACAGGAGGGGAGGAAGAAGGAAATTACATAAGAAAAACAAAAGTGTAATTAAATTCCTTCTGCAGATGAGCAGATCAGATTTTTTGGTTGTTACTTTTCTTCTTTCTGGCACATTCCAGACTGGTCTTTAAGGAATTCTCTGCTAAATGAAGCTCAGAGGGCAGGTTAAGGGTTCCTTTTGCAAAGGGGTGGCCAATGTCTGGTCTCTTTTTTCACTCCCACTGTCTCATGCCATTTGCACCAATGTAAGCATTGACTGGGAAAGCACAAAGTGTTTCTTTTCAAGGCTGTGAAATGAAAGCACCGAGGCCATGGCTGAATTATTCAGGATAAAAGCACACTTCCACGCAGAGCCAGCCTCCCTGGGGTGCAGCCTGGGCTGTCTGAGCAACTGCTCTCAGCAGTCACAAAATGCCAGCTGACTGATACTGTTGGTGTTCCTCAGGCAGCTCATCAATCACAACTTGAGCCTTTCCCAGTGAGTAACTTAGGAAAACAAGGCCATTCCTCCTGCTCATCCTGCTCTGAAGATTTTCAGTGGCTCCATTATTCTGAGTTACTGACAGGTGCTTTGTTTCTCCCCTTGCACAACTTCAAGGTACAAACTGCTTTTGATTTAGCACCCAGATTAAGGCCTTACCCCATCTTGCTTTTCTAATTGGAAAAAGGCCTGAGGCAAATTCAAGGAAAATTGTCCCTGATTCCTTCTCTCAAAATAACGCTGTGACATTTTTAAGAAGTACACAGAGGATGTTGAGGGTGAGGTGTTTTCAAGGCTGCCTGGAGAAGAAAGACAATGAAGTCCTGATGAGAACACAAAGTAAAGTCACACTGAGCTGCTCTGCTTTTGTTCAAGGTTACTGGGCAGAACAAACTGAAGATACTGCTTACAGTGGGGACAGTAGATCAACTCCAGATGTTTTACCTGCAGGCAGACTATCACCCTGACATTCCTGGAGTGCTTAAAGAGATCAAGACAAACTCCAGAGGCTAAGTCCAGTTAAAACAGATTAGATTTTCTCAGAAATAAAATGCAAAGTACTGAACTACCACAGGCTTCCATATCCCATGTCCAATGAGAACTTTCTGACAATTTATTTGGAATATGTGCAACCTGAGACAGTGCAAAGGCTACTTTGAAAGGTGCTGAAATAGTCATTCAAATTCATAATCTGATTGCTCACGTGGAAATGTTACCTTCATACTTCAGCTATGAAATTCTGGCAAGCAAATTATCCAAAAACTCCTAAAGACTCAACATTAATAAGCATTACCTCAATTTCTTCTAAAAAAAATTGTCTAATTTTCTCTCAGTATTTCTACCAGCTAAAAGCTATGCTTTATTTTGGGGGGCATTAAAAAAGGAAGCAGCAAAGTTTTAAAGAAATTGTGAACTTCCTTGCAAGCTGGAGAGAAAAGGAAAGAAGTGAATCTTTCAAATCAAAAACGCAAGGTAGACAGGAAATCCCCAGCATTTAACCCAGCAAAGACTACATAATGGTGCCATCAAGATTACTGCATTGACAGCTTTATTTCTCAGGTTTTAACTTGATAATATTTAGCAGAGGTTTCAGAAAGTATTAATGTATATGACGGTTTATCTTACTTCTAAGGGACTTGATTATTTTGTTGGGATTTGGGATGGCTTTTTTTAGCTAATAGGAGAAAGACACTGATAGTTTAAAAAAAAAATCTTTAGTTATAACTACGGTAGAGGAAAACTGTCTCTGAACACCATTTAATTTCCATGCCAGAGTTATTTCTGAAATCCACACTCCAAAAACTATCAATTTAATGCATTTGGTGGATTTATATGCATTTAAATTCATGACTTAAAATGGTAACAAGAGTGCTTGTACAAAATTAACACTGACTCACTCCACTCACTGATTACCATTTAACTGACCCTCACTAAGGGCTACGGGTGTTTTCCCAGGCTGAGGAAGTGATTTACTTGAGTGATCCCAAAGAGGGGGAACTCCAGCTCCAAGTTCTGCCTTCCTTGCCCTACTTTAACACCTTACCAAAACCTCTGGGGGAGCAGTTCCTCATCTGTGAGGTTTCAGTCCCGAGCAGTGGAACACACCCAGCGTTCTCTGTGGGAACTCAGGGCTGCTCACTTCCACCCAGCAGCTCTGCTTAACCTCACCCCACAGAGGATTTCTCAATGAATTGGCCACAGACTTAACTGGGGGTATTTAGGGAGGTGTTGAGGATGAAATGGGGTGGCTCCACCAGCACTGCAGCATCCCCAGGGACACGGATCCTGGGAGCTCTGTACTCTGTACTTTGGGAGGACACTGTCCATGCAGTGGATGGATGGACGGATGGATCTATGGATGGATCCATGGATCCATCCGTCCCTCCGTCCATCCGTCCGTCCATCCGTCCGTCCATCCGTCCGTCCATCCGTCCGTCCATCCGTCCGTCCATCCGTCCGTCCATCCGTCCGTCCATCCGTCCGTCCATCCGTCCGTCCATCCGTCCGTCCATCCGTCCGTCCATCCGTCCGTCTGTCCGTCCATCCATGGATCCATGGATGGACGGACAGACGGCTGGATGGATGAGCGGATGGAGGGATGGACGGACGGATGGATGGATGGATGGAGGGAGGGACGGATGGATGGGCGGATGGACGGATGGATCTATGGATGGATCCATGGATGGATGGGATGGATGGGATGGATGGGATGGATGG
>VZTJ01003620.1:1287554-1361156 GCA_013397795.1 Orthonyx spaldingii
AAAAAAAATCAGCGTTACAATGGAATTGTGGTACATTATCCCTCCCATCAAATACTGACAATAATTTTTATTGTCAGTAGCAGCAATAAATGATTGTCCATCTTAACTGTGGAGGACATGCAGCTTATATGATCCAAACAATTGCCAGTAGCATGCACAAAAGTAAGGAAAAAGCATTATTGAGATTACTAGAGCAGCAACCTGCTGAACAGGTTTATATAGTAGAACCTGTAGAAATATTCATTTATCTCTTTGCTTAATGCAATGCCTAGTACACGAAAATGATACTGTGCACCATCTTATTTACTACGGGCAAGAAGGTTAATGCAGGAGAACATATTAAAGGTCATTTCCATTCTTTGAAATAATTAAGTGTAGCACTTGCAGAATCCTTTTGAGGAGATTTGCAACAGAAAATGCTTTTAAATAACTCCACAGGTAACTGCATTAAAATAAATCCTCAGACAGTGAAGGCTGGACAAAGAGCTTGGAATAAAACAGCAACCCCCATTTGAGCGAGTCCCAAGGTGTCTTGAGTTTCCAAACCAGCAGTGCCCACTGCACACCCTTTTGTTCCTTGGCTCTTCTAGGCCCAATAGGAACATTTTTATGTGCTTATAACTAGATTAATTCAAGATTTCCATATTGGAACAAACTTGTAGTGGACTGGAAATACAACACGCTCTGCACTGTCATTTAACCAGATCTCTCAATGTGACTGGAAACACTGAGGGCCTTAAAGGGAAGGCCCTCATTAAACAAGACCAGGAATCAAGCTGAAAACTCCATGGTCCTGTGTTGTTGGACCCAGAAACTCCTATTGTCATCTTGCAAAAAAGTTTTGATTCATTTGGAGCAGAAAGAACCGTCAGAACTCGGCAGCCAGCACGGGAGAAGCTGGGTCTGAACCAGAGAGGAAGACCCCAGGCAAGCCCAGCACCACTGGCGTGGCTGGAACACCATTTCCTGCCTCCCTTTGGTAGGGGATATTTTTGTTAGATGGGGGGCTTTTAGGAAATTGGTTTAAATACTCTTAGTTCAGTGTTGTCTCCTGGAGGTAAGATAGCTGAAATACACAAAGCTGGTGATAATGAGAGGCACAGAAAAAGGGGGAGAAAGGGAAGAGGAGGCTCCTGTATTTTAATCAGCAGTTGTAACACACATGGAAGGAATTGCTGAGGTTCCACATGCAGGGAGCACAGGAATGGCAAGCATATCTTCCCTAAATTAGGTCATAAGAGGAGCAATGGGATGTGTCACAATTATTAGGTGCTCCATTTATTATACCAGCTCCAGCTCTGTAACATTCTGTGGTCTTTGTTAGCACTGGCAGCTACAGGGACACTGCCATGCTTGAATTACACCAGGTGACATTCCCAAAGCAGTGACAAGCGCATAAACACCACAAATCTGCTCCCCAGCTCCACTGAAATGCTTCAGCAGCCTCGAGCTGCCCACAGGGACAGCGTGAGCACCAGCAAAGCCCTGTGAGTGCTCACCAGGCATCAGCTCCCAGCAAAGGCATGAGCTACAAACAGGCTATTGAGAGCAGGCAGGGACGAGATTCTGCTTGGGAAATCTTTTAAATTTTGTTTTAGTCCTTTAATTTTGTTAATTTATCATTTTTCAGACTCAATACCCACCTGCTTCCACATAAAAGCCATGAAACCCTGAGTTTCAGATTTTGGAAAAGCCAAAGTGATGGGAGCTGTCACCGCATTCTTTAAACATCCTCAAGCTGTTGGCAGTGGCGGGGTCAGCAGATCAATGAGTGCTCATTAATCCTCACACCTTCACTTCTACCTGTGCAGAGCAGCAGGGTCCCTGCCCATGCCCATAGCCCCTTTAAGGGCAGGGTAACCCCCCAAACAGGGGGCAAGATGCCATTGAAAGGCTTCTCCTTCCAGCACAAGTCACTGTGGCACAAACGTCAGGGATATTTGCCTGCTGATCTCTGCTGTCAGCTACAGGCCGTAATTCCCACCCTTGGACACATTACAAGCATAATGGAGAACACATAAATGAATGCACAATCATTACAGATATTTATATGCATCCTGCTATAAAGAGATCATGCCTATAATTCATATGTGGTAAAGCCACAAAATTATGAAGGTTTTCCTAGCACAGCCATTCATAATCCAATGGGAACCCATTACATTTTTATTTCTCGTGCTACAAGAGGCAATTTATGACTGTCTGTATTTCACATTATGTTTTAGAGGTGATGATAATGTAAAAGCAGCCTGACCTCAAAATGGAATAACTGATTGAGGCAAAGAGTCATTGCACAAAATGTATACTTGGTTTCTTAGAGAAATCAGCAACTACAGCTTTTTTAATTTTTGGTATGGAGTTCACTTTAGAAAAACATTTTTGTCAAATTAATTTCTTTCATTTAATTTAATTTTCCTTTTAGGCACAGAGGTCTGGATTTATTTGATTTTCTTAATTGCAACCAAACATACAAATTCAAGCTCTTTCAGAAACATTAAAGTACCTCATTCTCTGCTCTTTCCGTGTGGTCCTTCCCAAGCCCCTTTGTTGTCAATACTGAGCTGTTCTCAGCCTAAATGGAAATTTCAAGACTGTTACTATTTATAAACTTCCTTATTGTGTTGTGAGGCATAAGCTCTTGGTGCATTTACATGTATGTAGGAGCTACTGTGGTGACACCACTAAAAGAGGCCAAGAATTAATGTCAGGGTTCTCACACCTAACTACACACAATTTGACAGGTTTGAGTTGTACTCACTCCTTCTTAGAACTGAAATAACGTTTGTGCTAAAAACTGTCCTATGTCCTCTGCAAAAGTGTTCCTTTACCACTGCTGTTATTGTGGGGTTTGTTATTTCTAGGGATAAGAGTTCTATTACATCCATTTGATTTCCTAACAATAAAATTCTGTTCATACCTTTGCAAACCCACCACATTTTCATTTTCAGATTCTCAAGTCCCCAGTATTAAGGACAGTATTGCCATGTTCTGGTAACAGTTTTTTAAAAGCTGTAAATTCTGTTCTCTCTTGAAGGGCTGCCTTTCTGGGGGCACAAGTATTTCAGAGCAGATCCATAAAAACTGACAGCTAGCAAAACTCTATACATCTTGACCTCACTAAGAGTGCTGCTTCACCTGCAGTAGAGCCATTTATATTGGCATCATGTGTTACACAAGTCTGGCTGAAGTAAAATTACACTTAATAGGCCAGACTATATTTTAAAAGAAGATGAAATAACAGCTATAATATTTAATGTGTCATTTAACTGTCACATTAATAGTAAATCCATCAGAAAATATGACAGAGCTACAGTGATTTAGCAGTCACCAATCCAGCCCATCAGAGCTTTATGTTAACATCAGCACACAGCATTGTGGGACCAAGTCCTGCAATTTCTCAGATGGAAAATTACTTTCTTGAGGTCCCTGAACAGTCACAACTACATGGGACTAGTTGTGAGTCTGCTCAGAATTAGTCAGGGTACCAGAACGTGGCTCTAGCAAGGATAAAACATGATGCCATTTTCCAGGTTTTAGTGGGATACCTCCTGATGGACTCTTCTAATTTTTTGAAATATCATTCTGACTACACAGCATTTCACACTGAAACAGTGCTTTCTTCTTTTCACATTAAGCAAGCCTGATGTTGGGCAAAGGTGCAAATTTATTCCCCACAGTCTGATGCCTGAATTGCAACTGAGCTTCTGAATGTTTCAGGGATGTCCGCCCCAAGCTCTCTTAGTTCACCAAGGAAAACTGCAACTGCCTAAATAACTTCCTTTTCATGGAAAGGCAGCAGCTCGAGTTCCACATGCCCTGTTGTCCCCTAATTCATTGAAAAGGTCACCAGTCCAGGTTTAGCAGATGCCACATGGCTCATGTGCTTGAAACCTGTTTTTTCCTTGGGCACTGGGCGTTGCTCTCCAGCCACACGTTGAGAACCAGGGAAAAGCTCCACAGTCCATCACAAACATCCTGGGCCATTTGGTCATTCAGATTAGAAACCCTCTAAAGATTACACATGAAAACACACTGGTTTTCCATTATCTGCTTTAGGCTGTGTGCTCTGGGGAAGCTTTCAGGACTGAAGCTGCAGCCCTGGTTTCAGTCTTTAGTACTGACCTCCCCCAGTAACAACTTTCACAGCCACTGTGCTCTGCTCAAAAATTCAGTAGCCTCTGGCCACAGATAACCATCCACCAAGCAACCTTAAACGTTATCCTCTCAAGGTTAAAGAAGTGTGTTTAAGATTACTTTGGCTTTCAGGTCACATTCTTGCATCCTTCCTGAACTCTCGCTTCCCAGGAGATTCTGCCCGGTGATGAATTCAATGTGTTTTTCCTTCTGTTCTTTAAAGCTGATTCATTCATCACACTAGGTGGGGTACATTTTTTAAGCACTGGAATGAGAGCTGGTCAGCACAAAACAGCGTGTGTGAAAGAGAAAGCTGTGCTGGAAGCAGGCCCAGGGTAGTACTGGGGAAGAGTCCAAAGCAGTGCACAAAAACCTCTCACCAAATCCAAAATTTTGTATCAAGCAGCTCACTGCACCTCCCTCTCAAACTATCTGTAATCTCAACTGATGTTCCAGTTGTTATCCTGCATTAAGGTTTACTCATATTAACCTGGAATACAACCCAAAAATTTCTAAATTTTCTCTCATCTTTGTTGAGGGAAGGCATTGGGAAGGAAAACTGCCCCATAGCCAGCCTGGATTAGTGTTGTCTACACAAGGAACACATCATCATAGACAGAAATTATTGCAAGTATTTTTCATATCACTTTTAATAGACAATGACTTTTCTCCATATATATTCTCTGTATCTACACTCATCCTCTTGGCTCTCCCAAATTACTGTCAAAGAAGATGTTTTAGAAAACAAGACCAGCTTTCTCTGCAACCTGAATTGTGCATGTCTTTATTAGATAGGTCTCACCATTTATTTTCACATTGCAACCAAAAGGAGTTAACACAGTATCAAATAATAAAACTTCTCATAGGATTAATGACTAAATTTTCTTTTAAAATCAGGTGGAATTAATAACAGTGTTTGCTGTTGCACAGTACAGAAATACATTTGTACTAGAAATTCCTTGGTCATCGAAGACTTGGCTTTTGTAAGTCCAGCTGTGAGTTTGGCACTGGTCACAAAGCCCAGGGCAGGGGGTTTTCATCTCTAGGGGTAGTCACTACTGCCCTGTGTGTACATAAACAAACCCACTGTTTAGAACTCAGGTTGTTTACACCCAGCGAAATCACAGAACACATTTTGAATTCAGACCTAAAAGCATCGTTGAACTGCTGGCATAGAAAAAAATGAAGCCCTAGAGATGAAATCTTTCTACTGCTGTTGATTTTCATGTATCACGAACCTACATGATCTGTTATTTAATCTGCCAGAGCTATCACTGATTTTAATGGGCTAATGCTGATGATTTTTTTTAAACTGTCATTAAATACAGAAATAAAGGCAGATGTCACAGCCACAGAGCAGACACTAAGCAGGCAGAAGGTGTGTGCCCACTGAAGTGCTATCAGCACACAGGGTGATTACCATATCTTGGGGCACAGCAGCTCCTCAAGACGGGGCTTCAAATGCAGGCAAGGGGAGACACAACCCTTATCTGTTGGAGGAAGCTGATATACACAGCAAAGGGTATCTTGGATCTCCTCCAAGATCTCCTATTTCTAAAATGAATTAGTTTTAAAATACTACACTAACAGAGAAAAACAATTTTCTCCCTTTCCTTACATTTTGCTTTGTTTCCCCAATAGCCAGTTTCTGAAGTGTGGAAAAAACCACAACAATCCCAATAGAGAAAGGCCCACTATAAAGGTGCAAGTTTGCCATTCTACAACAGTCTATACCTTCTTTCAGCAAAAGCCCAAACACAATGTGCTTCCTGTCCCAAGCTTTGTTATAAAAAGGAAATCCTTTCAACAGAAGCATAGATGGGTCAAAACATGCCAGAACTACTGCATTCAGATAGAAAAAAGTTCCCTTTCCCACCTATTATTCTATTCAAAATGTGTTTGAGAGCATTAGTGGCACTCAGATTGTGTGTGTCCCTTCACCATAATTCATGGGTTTACAGCTGAATGTCTTCAGAGAGCTGAGAAATGAGCTGGTTATTTTCTCTTCAAAAATCTCCTCTGGTGACAAAAAGGACAGGGGACACGACATAAGTCATCCAATAAGTGAGCACATGCAACAAATGCCATGCGAAATCCTGTCTTGGACACTGGAACTCCCCAGTGTCACTGTGGGCTGGACGGTGACAGTGACAGAGAGGCCAGCAGGGAGCAGAGCACCCCACTCCCAACTGCATTTGGGGTGTTCCTCACTGCTCTCCTGAGCCTCAGAGATCCTGTGGCCCTGCACATCCCTACAACCAGAGAAGGGCGCAGGAAGCAGCACATGACACGAGCAGCCTCCCCTGAGGGGTCGGGGAGTCCAGCACTGAATACACCTCAGCAGCATCCTCAGCGTGTTTTTCTTTCTTTGCTGGTGAAGTTCTTTGTGTGTTGGCATCATTTACACAACAGAAAGCAGCTCACACTACATAACTCACACAGCAAAATGTTACAATCCAATTAAAACCAGAACTCAGCTTCTGCTTTCCAGAAAATGAAGGCAGCAGTTGATTTTAAGTGGTACTAAAAGCCTTTAACATCACCATTGTAGTTCTTACTACTTTCAAAAGATACCCTTCCAAGTCATATCAACCTCCAAGAGTAAAGCCAAAATTCAGATTACCTTACTCATGCCAGCAATACTATTAAAGGAAATGGGACAATTCTTCCCACCATGAGGCACACAGTAAGTTGCATTGTCATAAAACTGTGTCACAAAACAGGATCCTGAATGAAAAATCCTTAAAGAAATATGATCCACAAAAACTAGGAAATCAGTAAGAAAATCAATAGGAAGTAATATTTGAGCTATACACAGACACATTTGTTTCATAAAATCATAGAATTGTTTAGGTTGGAAAAAGCCTGAGAACATCAAGTGCAACCATTCCCCCAGCGCTGCCAAGGCCACCATGTCCCCAAGAGCCACATCCACATGGCCTTTCACTCCTCCAGGGTGGGAGCTCCAGCTCAGTCCTGAGCAGCCTGTTCAGAATCACAGAACCATTATGCTGGAAAAGCCCTCCCAGCCCATGGAGTCCAAGCTGTGCCCAGTCCCCACCCTGTCCCCAGCCCAGAGCTCTGAGTGCCACTTCCAGCCCTTCCTGGGACACCTCCAGGGATGGGGACTCCAAACCTCCCTGGGCAGCCCCTGCCAAGGCCTGAGCACCCTTTCCATGGGGAAATTGCTGCTGATGTCCACCCTGAGCCTCCCCTGGCCCAGCCTGAGGCCGTTCCCTCTCCTCCTGTCCCTGTGCCCTGGGAGCAGAGCCCGACCCCCCCGGCTGCCCCTCCTGTCAGGGAGTTGTGCAGAGCCACAAGGGCCCCCTGAGCCTCCTTTTCTCCCAGCTAAAGCTCCAGTTCCTCAGTCCCAGTGCTTGACAACCCTTTCAGCAACACTCAGACACAGAATTTAACACAAAATCACTTTTAAAACTTAATTAAGCCACAGCTGGGTAAATTGATAAAAATGTTGCCCTGTTGCCTCCAACCCCTTGCAGGAGTGGAGAAAAGAGCACTTTGTAGGCCAAGGCTGGACTGAAGATTTCAAACCAAAGTCATTTGCACAATGTTCAGCACAGGAGGGCCCTGTTCCATCCTGGACATGACAATAAACTTCCCCTGCAGGTCCCACCTTCATTTGTGGCACTGCATCTTTGTAAATGAGGTGAAGCTGAAAAGAGGTGGTTTAGCCCTGAAACACAGAGCACCAGGACCAGACCCTACACTACCCTTCAGTCAGAAGGCTTTTGGCATGTACATCCCATCAGGAAATATTTTTGGCACTGAGTAGGCCATGTCTGTTGTGGCTAGGGAAAAGCAGGAAAGCTGGATTCAATCACTCGAGATTCCCTGGCCCCAGGACAGGGGCTGCTCCATTCTGCACTGCAGAGGTTTGAGGGCACAGTTCTGCAGAACAGAACAGTCTGGAGGTGCCACAGAAGGAAACAGGGCAAGAGAGAAATCAGAGGAGCTGGAGGAGGGAGCAGGAGAAGGATGTTGAGTGCAGGGGAAAAGGAGGAAATGCAGTGTACTGGCTGAAGAACGAGGGGCTGAGAAGAGAATCCCCCAACAGCAACAGAAAACACAAATTCTCAGCTTTTTGACAGGAATATCTGCAATCGTCCAACCTTCACCACCTGTTTAGTCCCAGCTATTCCCTTCAAACCAGCATGCCACACCACTACGGGCCAAGGAACCTCTGCAGCACCCCAGGCTCTTGGCTGCACCTTATCAATAGAGCTGCATGCAACTACACTGCTCCTCCTGACAGACACAACTTCCCCTCCGAAGCAAGACAGTCTCTGACCCTCTAGCAGTAGCAGAATGAAGCAAAAATTGTTCTGCCAGTGAATTCTTTTGGTTCCACAAACGGTCAGTTCGTGTTGCAAACTCTATTTGTGCGTCTTTATTAACAGGGCACATGACACAGCACAGACAATTTGCCATGTGCTAGTTGGTCTCTTGCTCTGGAAAGCCAAAACAAAACCTGGAATTTCTCATTTGCCTGATTTGTGATATATTCAGCCCTTACTGAATAGTCCAACTCCATGACTACAGTTGCTCTTCATTTCCTTCTCTATTTCCAGGCTGTCAGATCAAAATAAAACACAGCATTTTTTCACACATAACTCAAGACACCTGCACTGGTCAATCACCACTAAAGAAGTGCATTCATATGTTCACTTTATTATTATTATTATTATTATTATTATTATTATTATTATTAATTGTAAAATGCAAGTTTTTGAACAACTGTTGTTTACAGCCTTGGTGAAAGCTGTTTATATTTGCATGTGTGTAATAATCAGAGATCAAGTCTGTTCCAACAAAGTGATTTATCATTAAAAATCCTTCCTTTGTTACAAGCTTTCCTGTAGTGTATTAAATACCTCAGCCTGCCCATAGATGCAGCCATTGGGTACCCATTCTGTTGGTCTCAATGTGACTGTGAAAACAAATCTCCTTTTTGGAATGATAGCAATAAGTTGGTTTTTTTTTCCTCCTCGTAAGACGGGACAGAAAATCTTTGCTGTGACAGGCAGAGAGTGCTTGTGAAACAAACACACACAGATGTGCTCCTCTATTTTAGCACCAGACAAGCTGTCCCTTGCTGGGCACCTTCCAGACAGTGAAATCCCAGGCAGCCAGGCTCGCTCCCCCTCCACTGAAATGCTCTCTCCAGGCCCACACCTCTGGACTTTCTCCCCACACCCAGTTGGAAGAGCCACCAAAGAGCATCCCCCAGCCAGCAGCACATTCCGGGGTGTTGACTCACAGCATCCTCTGCTGTTTTTAAAGTGTGCTCGTGTTTAATGCTCACATTTCAGACCACTCCTGCTCTCGTTTGCTCTGTGCAGCCCTGGCTGTGATACCAGCCCACAGGGATGATTGGAAATGGCTCCTTTTTCATCCCAGCCTCCCCTAACCCAGCCTCTCTGAAGATGTGAAGGAAGCACGTAGAAGGCATTTCTCATTGTGCTGCCGTACACCTGCAGCTGCCGGCCAAGGTCACCAGAGGAAACAACAAAATCCTTCAAGAGAGCCAGTTCCTTTGTCATCTGAATGTGGGCAGGAAACACTGGAAGTGTCTTAAGAAAGTTTTTCTGATGAGATCTTAGCCCAGCCTTGCAGAAGGCAAAGACAGATGATCATTGCAGGTCCCTTCCAGCTGAAATAGTCTATTCTACCCTACACAGCTTTGAGGAAAAAGAGCACCAAGATCTGGCTATTTCGGACCAATATTCAGACCCTCACGTTCACAGGGATTTCTGTGCTTCAGAACACAGGAACAGCCACAGAACCTGGGTTTCAGGGGAGGGCAGGGCCAAGGGCTGGGTCAGAGCTGCTCTGGCTGAACTGCCCCATCTGCCTGAATTCAGGTTCTGTTGCTCTGGTTTAACCCCAGGAGCCCTTCAGAGGAAGCTCTGAGTTATTATCCAGTATAAATAATATTAATTAACAGCACTTTTATTTCATAGATACTTGGAGCCCATTTAAAAATACTGCACTCAGTGTGCAAATAATACATAAAAGGTGGGGGGATTGAAAAGCAAGTGTTTTAAAATTATGCTTTCTCTTCAAAACAGATTATTATAGTTAAATCAGCATCATTTTTTGCTGCATTAAACTGGGGACAAGTCAAAATGGCTGCAAGTCTGCTTGAAGTAATTAATGAACATTTATCTTTCCTCTTGTTTATTGTAAATATATCTCTATAGAATAAGTTAATTTTGCTACATACATTTTCAGGAGCAGTCATGAAGACAGATCCGAACAGAGCTGTTTATGCACAACCTTTGCAAACTAGCAAGATCAATCATTTTCCTTTTCTCTGAATTTCCAAAATAAATGTAAATCTTGAGAAGTCAAAGCAAGGATTTAACTGTATTAAATTTTCCATTGTGCTTTTAAATATACATATCCTCTCCTTTGAGATTCTGTTTGGATGTTAGGAACCAGCTCTTATTCTTTTTAATCTCTGTTAAAGTGCACAAGGATGGGCACAGCATAACCATTTGTATGGTCAAGATGAAATATCAGCAAAAAAAAACTGTCCAGGGCAGATATATTTCAGTATGAATCATAAATTCCTAAAGCTTGAATTTTTTCATTATTCATTACCCATTTTTCATCCTGTATTACTCCCCCAGTTCGCAGAGCTGCAGCGAGATCCTCATAGCTCAGAAGTGTTGTTGTGTGGCTGGGGAGAGCAGCCCCACACCTCAAACTGAGCAATTCACAGGTAAACACAAGGTTAAAAATTATTTTTCCCCTGCTTTGCAAAGATCAGTCACTGAAATCTGGCATTTAATAGACTAAACCCTCCAAGGTCTGTGACTGGTTTCCCTGACAATTTTCAGGTTACATCCTCGTGCCAAAATTCCCAAACCCAAATCTTCAGGCTTCCATCTGATTTGTGCCGTCCCTGTGCTTGAAAGCTAGGAAGTTATTTATGCAATTATAAACATAGCATTAAGAATCAAATGCTGTTTTATCAGTTCTAGGGAAAGCCTGAAACTTTTATATTCCACATTCCACTGCAATGGCTAAATTCAAACCAGTGCAAATCAGAGCAGCTTCACCGCAGAGGAGACATCAGAGCCTGCAGTGTTTAAATAAAGGCAAATCCTGGCTGCTGCAGCCTTCTCACAGATGGCTGGCTTTCAACGGGCTGGGGGGAAAAATCCATCCTGACTGGTTTCCAAGCCATTAGGAGTTCTTACACATCCACTCAGTGGCTAAAGAGGCACAATGCCCACTGCAGCACAGGGACAATGCACGGGGATGGCAGTGATACACTTAAACCATCTGCATGTGCACAGTGCTTGGCAGCCAGTGCAGGACAGGCAGCCTGGGCCTGGGGTGTAATAAAGGGAGTGTAATAAATGAGTAAAAGTCACTGAACCAATTTACAAGGCATTAGTGCCTTGGCTCTCACACTTCAGCCCCTCAGCAAGGATTCAACCACAGCAGCTCTCTCCACTCTGCTTTTGGCAAGTGCTCGGCTCCTCCAACAGCTTTTGGAGAAGGCAATCGCCTCCTTCCCTCACTCCATGTGCCTTCAAGCAACACAAAACCCATCTGAAACCCTGTGCCCTTGGGAGAAGGGTGGCAGCGAGTTGGGAGTGGGGTCCATGTGATCCATGTGGAGAGCCTGTGGAGCCTCACACAGGGTCTGTGTGCAGCTGGAGCCCACGTCTGGCACTGCCCAGCCCATCACAGCTCCCACACAGATCACAGGGTGTCCCAGCCACTCCCAGCCAGGGAAACACAGGGAACACATGGCAGAGAGAGCTGGGCCGTCCCAACGGCGAGGTGACACAGTGTGCCAGGCAGGGCCATGGCTGTGGCACAGGAGACAGTGCGTGTGTGTGACTGTGTGTGAGTGTGTATGTGTGTGTGTGACTGTGTGTGAGTGTGTATGTGTGTGTGTGACTGTGTGTGAGTGTGTATGTGTGTGTGTGACTGTGTGTGAGTGTGTATGTGTGTGTGTGACTGTGTGTGAGTGTGTATGTGTGTGTGTGACTGTGTGTGAGTGTGTATGTGTGTGTGTGACTGTGTGTGAGTGTGTATGTGTGTGTGTGACTGTGTGTGAGTGTGTATGTGTGTGTGTGACTGTGTGTGAGTGTGTATGTGTGTGTGTGTGTATGTGTGTGTTTATATGTGTGTGTTTGTGTGTGTGAAGGTTGAACATGAGCCAGGTGTGCCCAGGTGGCCAAGAAGGCCAATGGCAGCTGGCCTGTATCAGGAATAGCGTGGCCAGCAGGACCAAGGCAGTGATTGTCCCTCTGTGCTGGGCACTGCTGAGGCTACACCCCGAGTGCTGTGTCCAGTTTTGGGCCCCTGAATTTAATAAGGACATTGGGGGGCTGGAGTGTGTCCGGAGAACGGCAATAAGGCTGGCAGGGGTCTGGCGCACAGGTGCTGTGAGGAGCAGCTGAGGGAGCTGGGGGAGCTCAGCCTCGAGAAAAGGAGGCTCAGGGGAGACCTCATCACTCTCTACAAGTGCCTGACAGGAGGGGGTAGCCAGGAGGGTTGGGCTCTGCTCCCTGGGAACAGCAACAGGACAAGAGGATACAGCCTTCAGCTGCACAGGGGAGGTTGAGGCTGGACATTAGGAAGAGGTTCTTCACTGAAAGGGTGATTGGGCATTGGTACGGCCTGCACAGGGAGGTGGTGAAGTCACTGTCCCTGGAGGTGTGTAAGACTGGATGTGGCACTCAGTGCATTGGGCTGGGTGACAAGGTGGTGTTGGGTCACAGGCTGGACTCGATACTCTCAAAGGTCTTTTCCAACCTGGTTGATGCTGTGATTCTGTGATTCTGTGCCTGCATCTGTGTATGTGGTTTTTGTGTTTGTTTGTTCCACAGCACAGCCGGAGAGTCCCAACGCTGCGTGGCCAGACCGGAGAAGGAGGGTGAGCTGTGACTAGGACACACCAACGTCAGTGCATGACCTCACTCGGAATGCACACACAGGGATTGGGTCACTGGGGCTTGGGCAGCTCAGTGTGAGGACATGAAAGGAAAATCTAGAGACTTCAAGGGGCATCAAGGAAAGCGTTTGAGATATGGGTCATCTCATGTCCTGTAAACACCACTTCCCTTCAGGAACTGGGTTATTGGCACTCATTGGAACAAAGCCCCAGTGAGCCACATCCCTGCTCTGGCAGTTTACAAATGGATCCAGCACAGTGGGAAGGACACTGGGGTGAACAACAGCCCTGAAGGCAACCCCAGCCAAGTGTGTGACCTGCCTTTTGTTGCACCCTGCTCTTTTCACCCCAGTACTGTAAAATCTTCCTCTCAAGATAAAACTCCTGCTGCACTTGAGTAGCCACATGAATCCCAGCACAGCAGAGCTATTTGTGAGCTGCAGCTTTTGGGATGACAGCTCTCCTATGCCTGGAATGGTTATTTGGTATATAGGTTGCAGTTCAAGCAATAATCTGACTTTTTATCTCCCCTGAAGCTCTCATAGAACAGTGAGAGGCATAAAAACTAGGTTTCAGTCTTTATTGAAAGAAAAATCAACATTATTTCAACCAGTTAAAAATCTTCTTCTCTTTTAGAGCTTCCTAGCAGACATTTAACTCCAGAACAATCAAAGAGCCGGTGTTGCTGAGTGCAGGGACCGAGATCCTCTGCCCCTGGTCAGCCCAGTGCTGAAGTAAGGAGCTTGCAGGCTGACCCATTAATGGGGAGAATGCCACAGGAAAGCCAGGACCAGGATGGGCAAACAGTTGTATAAACAGTGCAGGAAGAAAAGGGAAGAGGCAATCAAAGCCCTGGTTCTGTCCGATCCCTCACAGCTGGGACACGAGCACAGCGTTTGGAGCAGCCCCAGGTGGGGCTCACAGGGGGAAACCTCGGCAGCCCCTCCTTCCCCAGCAGCTCCACATCATCCACTTCTCACTCTGCTTCTGGGGTTATTTTTAGATTAATGCCACAGACATAAAGCATGTTTGCACTGCAGACTTTACCAAAAATTCAGATGAATGTTATCCGTCTGATTTCAGGTCTCTCATAGCAGAGAGAACCTCTTCTACACCAAAACATGAGCCTCCCTTTTCCACCTCCAGTCAGAGGTGAAAGCTGGGCTGCTTCAACAAACAACCAACAGAGTTCCTGAATGAGAGGTGATGATTTTCATCCCTTTTGTTTAAGAACAGATTGTGTTGGTTTGGGTTTCTGTTTTAAGAGGCATTCCAATTAAAACAGATATGTTCTTCGGGTGAAAAAGAAATTTCTCTGAAATCAAGATTGTTTATCAAAAACATTTGTGGAAAACTTTTTATCAGAGGCACACCTCTGCACTAGACCTGCTCTTCCAACTGAAACCACATGTAAAGGTTAGTGTGCCAGGGTTAGCCTGCAGGCTTGTTGTTCCAAATCCCTGTGGATTGTGTCTTCAGTGAACACATCAAAGGGATTCATGATTCCTTCCTTCAGTTCAGTGGTGACGCAGTTCCATTTTATGGCTTCTACTCAGGGTGTTACAGAGTTTTAGTACAATATGGGTGCATTTTGTACCACCTATTCTTTCCTGTCATTTCCAAACAAGGAAACAAGATCGTTTGGGATCATTCCCTGCTGAACATTTTAGGAAAAAAACCCTGTAGTTATTAGTCTTTATGAAGCCAGAGGTCTCACCCATGATGAGAGATTAAGGAGCATAGGACTGACCCTTCCATGAGAGATCTGGTGTAGTGAAGTGAGTGTGGTACAGCCAGAACAGTGCTCTGGAAAACATCTCAGCAAATGCTATCACACCTCCCCAGCAAACACCCAATTCCACCAGCTTTAACCAAATTCCTCAGCAGTTTTTTTTTAAATACACCTTAAATTAAAAACAAATCAGATCGACATTCCTTTGTTTAAGAAACCTGACAAAAGGAAGCTGAGTCAGACGCCCTCCAGGATGCGCACCTCAAGCTGTGACAGAAAGGAAACCAGTGACCAAGTGGAAATGACTAAGAGCACTGCACTGCCCTGATTAAAGGCCCAGGAATAACAACACAACATGCCGCAGATATTATTCCTTCCACATGGAGCAGGAGTGGTTATTTTTTAAACTTCAAGAAACGCTCCTTCCAGAGAGGCTGCAGGCCACCGTCAGATACAACTGCACATTTCGAATGGGAGGGATTTCACAGTGATTAGCTGAGCTGCTCAAAATTAGCATCTGGGGTTTATTTTTATAACTGAAGGAAAGTTTGTGCTCTCCCCTACCATATTTTCTAACTGGTCAGAAAAATCCTGACACAGTCTCACTGCTGTGACTGAATTCCCAACCTTGGCAGACCTTCACTTGCACAGTGCCTGTGACCTGCTGGGTTTAGCCAGACAGACTACTAAGTCTAACTTTTATAAACTGTTACAAAAGCATTCTTGGGCTGTGCTGCCAAGGGTAAAACCCTTCCCTAGTGAGAGTCAGATGGTAGGATGAGAATTAGAAGATTATTAGTTGCAGCTATGTCAATAGCTGTCTTTGGTTTTGATGACTGTGCTTATCAAGAAGGGCTTATTTATCATATGGAATTTCACCATAACTCAAATTACTTGCGAAGAAAAGGAAAACTCTCTCTCAGTGAAAGGCATGGGCTGCTTTATCTACTTTGCTGGGATTTGTGCTGGTTAGGAAAGCAATGAACTTGTTCCTACAACTGTGTCTCCCATGGATTCTTTGAGGAGAACTTCCCAGAGCACTGATCAGATGGGACAGCGAACAAGCACTGCAGTGAAAACCTGAAACCAGCTGTAACCACAAGTCAGCCTGCTTTGCTGGGTACACAACAAGCAGAGGAACTGCAGCTCCAGATCACCTGACCAATCTCCTCAGCAACAGATAAAATCGAATTCTGAAAAAGGTGGTTTAATCCCACATTTATTCTGTGCACTTATCAACCCAGTAACTTACAGTAACCCACTCACGGGTGTCTGTGCATAGTGAGAGCAGTCAGATTTAACAGGTTTAATGTGGTGAATGAGGGCTGTGTTTCTGCCCATTATAACACATTATTCCTCTCAGCAGTAACAAGGTGACAGTTATTACTTCAGATTCCCAGCAATGTCAAATTCAAACTATGCACAAGCACCTTTAAAGCAGAGCTGAGTTCTACCCCATCATTCAAGAGAGGGAAGACTATTTTAAACTTTACCAGTCTGGCAAATTGCTCAGACTCCAGCACTTAAATAGCACAGGCTAAATTCAAAGGTTCATGGAAAGAGACACTGATCTGAACCAGACAAATCTAATCCAGGTGCCACAGAGTCCCAAAGTAGCAGCTAATGAACATCTGTGGGAAAAGCATGTGGAAAGAAGCAAATGATCCAGTAAGGGCAGCTGGATATAACATGGGAAAAACTCATACAGCAGAGCTGGACTGATCAATGCAAAAGGGCCTGATGTCATTTGGAGAAAGCGGGAAAACACCGTGCAATGCCAAGTGAATAATTATCACTCCTTTTGCTCGTGCCGCCATCTCCACACCTGAGTCACACAGAGAGTGCAAATGATGCTAAGGTTCCTATTCGTTTTTCACCTGTTCCTTTCACTTCCACAAGTTGGACTGTTTTATAATATTTCATACACAAAATCAGGCACCTAAAAGGTAATTATGTCTGCCAGTGTTGTCTGATCATGCAAAGGATTTTTCTCATTAGCAGAACTTAGTGTGAATTAGTAATATTTTTGAAACATTACCCTCTAGCTTACAAAAGGCATGAGCCTCCAAGGAATTTTTCCAAAGTCTTACGATTTGGCCCCAGTGACAAAGTCTGAAAGTCTCAAATGTACAAGAAATCCTTCTTGCCAGAATTTTGTGTCAGCAGCTTTAAACATGGTGACATCACTGCCTAGGAGGGACAGCAGGGCAAATGCCTGGGATCAACCGCAGGGCACAGGGCACTCTGAACCATCAGGGGCTTTGCTGCTGATGGGAGGGGGCTGCAAGGATTGATTCTTCATTCCATAAAATCTCAATGGACCTTGCCTCATAGCCAGAAAGAAAACCTAAAGAATCAGTTCAGCAGAGATGAAATCTATAAAGAAACATAGGAAGGTTTTCAATGGTAAATCGGGTCTCTAAAATTTCAATGTATCTTCCTCTCAAACTTATAAATGGTTTTCAGTTTTCTGTTGAGGTCTGAAGAAAAGCATGTCAAAAGACCTTCAGAAACTGTCTCACTTCATGCCTTGAACTTTTTGGAGAGATGAAGCCAATCAGATAATAAGATGATTTAGCAGGCATTGAAAGACATGAACAACCTTAATTAGCCTGTTGCCTCAGGGCACACAGAGAGAGCCCTGGGGACTCCTCTTTCCCCTCTGAGCAGAGGGGATGATTCCCTTTCCTCCTCCTTTCCTTGGAGCAGCTCAGTGTCACCCTCACTCCCAGGCCCCACACAGGGCCCCACACAGGGACATCAGAGGTGCAAAGGGCTGTAAATGCAGTTGGAGCCTTTTGCAAGGGTAAATCCTATCTGGGCCCCTTGTCTGCTGTGGGCACCAGATTATCACAGAGCTGCATCCTGACCAGATAATGCACTTCCCTGGAAAACTCCTACCAACATCTCCCTGCTCCTCTCTCAGCAGTGACACAGCTTATTTAACAGCTAATTTTCCTGCAAGGGAACCGGACCCTGTGGGCTGCTTACCCAAGACTTTGGAAAATGTTTCCTTTTTTTTTTAATAATTAATGTAACAAATTCCTTTAGAAGCCACTCATCTTCACTGCTGTACACCATGAAAATGTGAAACAATCTGACCAAATTCAGCCTTCTGGCAAGGCAGGAAATCAATGCCACCCCTGTGCTGAACTGTGATGACAAATAAAGGCAAGAGAGTATTTAACTGTGAAATAATATTAAACATTTAATTCAATAATTAAAATTATTAAAGTCATACTTAAGATACATTGAACATTTGCCTGCATTTATTATAAGTGGTTCAAAAGAGTGAGTTTTGAGCAAGTCCTGCATTTCTCAGTTTTCTTCTGCATTATTTAGTGAAAAAAAATCCTCTTTCATTCATAGTGCACAATGCCAGAGCTACACCCTTGTGTTCAGTTTAACACTGAAGCTTCCCCTTCTGTCTGCCCTGAGTGGTCCCAAACTTAGAACTCACCATAATCAAGATGTTATGAACATTTGCTCCTTCTGAAAGGCCCACCTACACTGCCTTGCTCCTCGGGTCTTCACTCTACCTGTGAAAAATACTGTGAAATTTCATCTTTACATCCAGGAGTGACAGAGCTTAGCAGGAACCCAGTCTCATTAAGAGAAGGGCTCTACCTTTTTGGCTCCAGGTATAAAAATTCTTACAGATAGGACACTTCCAAACTGCTTTGAAAATCCTGTTTGTGCAAAGCAGGCATAGTCTGTGCTGATCAAGTGCCAGACACCAAAAGCACCACTCAGATATTTGCTAGCTCCTAAAACTCCATCTAAAACAATGCGAAATAACAGACCAACTTTGGTGTTCCTCTCAGAGCCAGTTTCCTTTTATTCAGTTCCCTCATTAGAGTCAGCAACAAATAAGTAGATAGAGCAATAATAAGGCTAAGTTTATCTTGTTTCCTCCACTCCCTTTTCTCACTGTATTACTAAGACTTGGAACAATAACAGGATGCCGGGATGCAGGATGGGAAAAGGCAGACTCCCAGCTGGAAAACCTTGGAGACTGGAGAGCTGAACACTCCCAGTATTGCTTAATGAAACGAGAAGTAGATTTTTCTATTTGATCTTCGCTTTTTGTATTCTGCTGAACATTTTGGGATACTGTTGGGTTTAGTTTACCTGATTTGGTACCAAACCGAAGCTCTGCCACCTCGGACTCAGGTAAGAGAGAAATGTTATTTTCTGTCCTTCAGCTATGAAGTTCATTTCAAAGGGTTCTTTACCTCCACCCAAATTATTTTCTAAGGTCTTAAGTTATTTGAGAAATACCAGCAAAGGGGCTGTGAATTTTTTACATATCCACCAAATCCTTTGGGCCTTACACTGATGGCACCCACAGCAAGTTAAGTACAAACAGCAGAGCTGTTTACAATTGACACTGGAAGAGGAAAATCTCTGGCTTTGTTGGGCTATACCACAATATTCCAGGATTGTTTAAAAAAAAAGAGACATTTCATGGGGTTTTTGGAGTGTTGCTTTGTAATATTTAGGTTGTGTTGACAGTGTTCATTCATACGGAAAGGAGATGGAGATTAGGCTGCAAATTGCACCTGTAAATGCTTTAGGAAGGGATTTCACTCGTGGTGTGGACAGGCACAGGTCCAGGACTGCCTGGAGTGAGCAGGGGTGTGCTGGGCTATGATTTGATCAAATGTTTTATTGAAGTGGGGGTGGATTTGGTGTCTGTCTTCAAGGTGGGTGGCTTTGCTGTGCCCAGGGCCAGGAGGTGACAGCCACCATGTGCACTGGCCAGCTCTGGCACACCTGTTTAAAACCAAGAGGGGAGTTTATACAAACAGGTCAGTGGTTTGCTCTCCTAATTCCCAAGTTTAAAGCATTCCAGGTACTTTAGCACCCTAACACAGGAGTGCCAGATTTTACAGACCGTCTTCTAAAAGACCGGCAATTCTTATTTCAGAGGTTTCTTGATCTCGGTGGTTCAGAAAGACCTTTTTTTTTCTGATGAGTTATTTTATGAGCAGTAGCTCGACACAAAAAGTTGGTTGAAAAGGCTTTTATCTTATCCTAGAGCCAGTGTAGCAGGTCCCTGAACTAACAAGCTCACTCTACAGCTTGCAGAGACAAAGCATTTATGCATAAGAGATGAACTGATAGTGGTTTTTCTGTAAGAAATCTATTCTGCAATAGTGGGACTGTCAGTGTGCACAGCACCTCACTGTGCTGGCTGTCACGCTGTAATAAAGATAAAGGAAGGAAAGAAATGCAAGGAAAAAAAGATATGGAAGAAGATGAATTTCTATGAGAAAATCTCTTCCATTCTTAGCTCCCAAAAACATTCCAAGTTGGCTGCTTCTGCAGTTAACAAAGGTATAGTTAATCAATGTGTCCCTGCCTCCTGTGAATATAAATCATTAGATCAGCATTTGTAAAAGCACACAGTATTATAGATGTTCATGCAGGAAAATATATTAGACAAAGGCAAGGATGCTCCAATGATTTACAAAAGCTTCTCATCTTGGGTTAATTTGTGCCTTGTAACAACAACCCATATACCAGAAACAAATCACAGAAATGCTGACTTGAAATTTATCTCTGGTATCTCCAGGAGGTGCTTTTTATCCTTAAGTAAAGGGTGACCCACGGGAGAAAAGGACACAGGACTCATGTAGCATATGAAAGCCTTAGAACAGTACAGTATACTGTAGAGAAGAATGTGAAGTTACAAGCAATAAAACAAATTAATTTGAAAGCAAAGGATAAACTCAATTAAAAAATCGTTCCTTCTTTGCCCACAAAGCCACAAACCTGGACTTATTTTTCAGGCTGCTACGGCTGCACTGCAATGCAACAGGAAGCATTTCCCAAAGCTTTGCTTTTTAACAGAAGACCATAAAACTGTTCTTTAAACTTTTTTAAAACAAATGTTAACACTGAAATTGTGTCCTGGAAGGAGAGCATGTCCCTGAGCAATGTGCAGAGTGCTGGATGTGGGGCACAGAGGCAGCTGAGGCAGGGCAGAATTAACAGCTCTGCTGCCAACTTTGCTTCACATCCTGTCTCTGCTGAGGGAAACTGCTCTGAAAACAGGATAGAGGTAAAAATCACGGGGCATGGTTCAGAAACTGCTCTGATTTACGGCACTCATGGAACAAAGGACTTCACTGTCCATCCATAAATCAATTACTTCAATTAATATTTCAAATTAAAAATAGAAAAAATGTCATAAAATTCTCTGTTCTTGTCAGGGTATGTGTCTACAGAACTGCAGGCTTAAATCGGGCCAGACAATACTTTATATTTTCTAAAGAGCAGAGCTTCACAGAATCGAGATAAGTGATTATTTCTAGCAGCTGAGCTTTCTGTAAGGAATCTTCATTGTATTTCCATCATAATTCCAGGTTTTGCTCAGGTTCTAGAAGTTTGATTCAGAGGTTTCAACGTCAGTGCCAAGAAGAAAATGAGGTTCCCTGTTTTTGTGAGAAATTTGTTGGGCATGAAATTACTTTGGTGTCTTTTTTTTTTTTTAAATAAATGTGTTCCCCTTGTTATCCTTGTAGGTTTACAAACCACAAACCCCTCAAAGTTTAGCACTGGTGTGAGTGGTTTTCCTTCCTCCCTGAGCACAGCAGAGAGGGATTATTTGTGCAAACTGGAGATTTGCTAGGACAGAGAAATGCCCAGCTCATGATCACAAGAACAGTTCCCACACAGGCCTTGGAAGAGCTGAAGCAGAACAAACCTTGGCAAGCCCAGAGCTGGATGCTCATTTGATCCATGACTGGAGTTTTTTTGATCCACCTGTGGGCTTCCCTTCAGGGCCCTGCTCCTCCAAGGGCCATGCAGGTGTAGTGAACACAGAAAACAAACACTCAGGTGCCATGGTTGTGAGCAAGAGCCACCAATTCTGCCGCCGAGGAACTTTCAGGGATCCCGCTCCAGAGCCTGTCCTCAGCCCAGGCACAGAGCCCCCTGCAAACCCAGGGCTCCCACCACGCAGTGCTGGGAATAAAAGTGTGCTAAATGAGGGCATGATTTAGAAACTAAGGCACATCTGTTCAGGAAACTCCCCTGTCCAGCCATCCAGGAGAGACTCAGTCCCATTCCCACCCCCAGACCGTCCCTGCCAGGGCCGGGGCCCCTTCCCAGCTCCAGGCCCCAACAGGTGCCGCTCGGCTCCCCACACACACCCTCAGGCAGACCAGGAGTCCTTCCCACTTCCAGCCCAGGTTTCCCGTGGCAGAGTCTCAGATGTCTCATTCCATAAAATCATTTATTCCCAGTGCAGTACCACAGAACAGCCCGAGCTGGTGCCTCCCAGAAGGGATCCCAACCGAGGAACCCCTGGGATTCTATCCCCCCACAGGCCAAGCATGCCAAAGTCTCACTCTCCCTCCTGAGCCCTGGGCTCCTGCTACATCCCTGGCTGTGCCACAGCTCCTGTGCCCTTTGCTGTGCCCAGAGTCAGTGCCAGCTCACAGCCCCTTTCCTGGGGCTCCAGCCATTCCCAGGGCTCAGCCTGAGCTGCCCCCAGAGACCTGCACAGAATGGATTCCTCACCACACCACTCACCACTGCACCTCCTGACCTCTGCAGCCAGGCTGGCCTTGCAATATGAAAAAGCAACATAAAATTGTGAAAAATCTGTTTGCAGTTCTTCAGTGCAGGAATACAAATTAGCCCCTTTCATTTGATTTTCACTCATCTGCATTTGAATTTCAGATCTGTCAGTAAGAATGGAACTAGCTATATTTTGAATGCAAGCTTTTGTTGAATATGTTAAGTTCTTTCACACTCCTGAAATGGAAGTTGTTTGTGCCATGGGGCTGATCTGTACATTTGCTGCTGCACACATCTGTTGGGCAGGCAGTGAGATTTGGGGCCCAGCCCTCCCAGGTCCTAATTAGGACATTTACAGGGCTTAGAACAGCTCAAGACCGGGGATTTCCAGGGCTGG
Source organism: Orthonyx spaldingii (assembly GCA_013397795.1). NCBI lineage: Eukaryota > Metazoa > Chordata > Aves > Passeriformes > Orthonychidae > Orthonyx > Orthonyx spaldingii. The sequence continues at coordinate 1,310,283 of VZTJ01003620.1, forward strand.
GAAAGACAGGAGAAGGGCACAAGGGCCACTTATCCCTCCATTGCACTGCCTCCACTTCAGTTTTTGCTCTGAGAATACCCCAGTAAAGGTTTACAATCTGTAAACCAGAAAGAGTCAAGTGATGAACAGACACTCTGGAAGACTTTTCTCCAGATGAGTATTTTTGTGTGAGACAGAGAGCAAAACTCTTACAAAAGATTAGCAGCTGCATGTGAAAGCTTTATCAAGTATTATCCACAAAAGTCCAGAACTTACAGTGAAAAATGACTGATATTTTAGAGAAAGGCAAGAATGGTTACCTTGACAAATTAGGGAAATTGCACAGGTACCTTCCTAAAGAGCAGCAGAGAGGAAAGAGTGTTCTTCTGCCCCAATATTGCTACCTGAAATGCAAGGAGTCACAGAGCACCATCATAGTTAGAGGTAGACAAAAAGGCAGAAATGGTTTAAATTGCTGATTTTCAAAACCCAAAGAGGTCAGTTTTATTGTACCAGTTGTCACCAAGACCCTTCTGTTCCTGTCCAATTTGCTCAGCTTCCTCTGCCACAGCTTGAGGCAGCAGAGGCCTCTGTTTCTCTTACATTCTGTTAAAAAGCCACAAGCCAGCAGTGGCACACCTGGCTTTGTCCCCACTGAAGCCACCCATTTCTCTGCATCCTCGTCTGACACCTGACACCTGGCAGAGCTCACCAGGCACAGGGTGGGTTATCTGCAGCGCACAAGGCCCTTGGCCTCATTGTACATGACAGTGGGAAGGGAAATTCCACTTCCACCGTGTGTCTGGAGGATACACTCGAATTCCTTCTCCTGCCTTTGTCCACATTTCTCAGCAGTGCTCTGGTAGGACCAGTCTTCCTTTTCCCCTTCCTTTAACAATGCTATCTGCTGGGAATTTGTGCTCTGGAAATCCTCGAGGAGCACATAATCTACCTTACAACATTTGGCTTGAGGAGACCACGGGCCTGGTGTTGCTGTCATGCAAATGATAGGAAATCCTGCCATTGATGGGAATGGCTCCTGGGATGGGCTCAGCCTCATCAGCAGAATCCCCACTGGCACAGAGCTTTAGGTTGGCTTCTCCATTCTATTTGTGGGATACTCCCTCCCTCCGCCTCCAGCCCCAGACCTGAATTCAGAATACATTTGCATTATCTTTCTGGCTTTTGCTATCATTATCTTTCAGATGTATATGGTCTCTCTGCAAGAGAATCAGTTTACTCATGACTTGATGATCTTTAAGATCTTTTCCAACCTTAACTATGATTCTATGAGTCTGTGTTAGGATTAGGCCAAGCAATCAATATTGATAATAAGGTATCAGAGTTTTCAACACCTCCTCTAGGAACCCAAACCTACAATGAATTAGTGTGTATTGGCTGTTTACTCAGTACTGTTAATTTAGGGAGTTAGGCTCTTATTAAAGCATAAACAACTATTGCACATTTTAGTATCATTCAGATGGTCAGTGCACTCCACCTCAGGCACTTATCCCAGCACACAAATTAAGAAGTGAGGGCAGAAAGCAGAGAGCACAAAAGCTGGAATTCTTTCTGCAGTGGGTTAATTTTACAAAGACAAAAATGTGGATGGGACAGGAACAGAGCTATCACTGAGCTCCATCCTCTGTAGCACCATTTAACAAACACCTTTGCTTTGTATCCTGGATTTGCCAGCAGCAGCTTTGGTAAGAGTTTAGGAGTAGAACAGATACTAAATTACTGAATTGCACTTGGACATGACTTCAGTCCAAACCAGGAAGAAAGGGACACATTCCTCTGTGGAATATATTGCCTCATTTCCCTGCAGTGAAACGATGAGCTGCATCACCTGCCAAACATGGACTGACCTTCAGCTTCTTCAGATGAAGAGAAAGGGTTCATTCACACCAGAAAGGGGTTTTCAGTGGCTGTGATTAAAACGTGAGCGGTGGCAGAAATAAATGTTCCACTTACACAGCCTCTAAAGAGAAAAAAAATGTTCCACCTCAGCTTAAGAAATATCTTTGTTAAATCACAACCACTCCCACGTAGAAAAAAATCCACACAGGAGAGAGTCACACAACTTACAACAGCTTTCCTCATCTTTTTAAGCTTCCCTGTGTCCGAGGCCTGAATTTTCAGGCTCTCCAGCTTCCCTTTATCAGCAGATTAAACTGGAAATTTGCTTCCCTAGTTTTATTTTGATTTCAAGATGGAATTTTCCTGACAAGAGCTAAGCTGTAACTAAAACTATTGAAAGGCTCGTTGTAAATTCACAAGAGCAGTAATAATATCATTTGCATCATCTCACAACACATGGAGATTATAACAATGGAAATGTTCCAGGAAAGGACCGTAACTATAGGGATGGACATAAAAGGTCTTAAAGTTAATTAAGCCTGGTCTACAAGTCTTGTTGGATAAGGGCAGGAAATAGAGAAGAATGAACTGACATTTGAATGAGATATTTTTAAAAGGGAGAAAAATACCGAACACTAAACAAAATCTCTCCAGACACACCCTGGTTTTTTAGCCTCTTGCCCAGACAGAAAACAAGAGATTTATGTATATCTACATGCTTTCTTTATCTGCCACAACACTAATTTTCAGAGGAAATACTAATGCATTCAGTTACCCAGGAGAATACCCTGGACAAAGGAATGAGCACACACAGCCAGCTAAGCAAGGTTTCTCTGCTGCAGATTACTGCTAGTGCAGTAAATATCAGTTACTGTGACCTGGGCATGATGCTCATGTTCCAGACAGATACTTTTGCTCTTGAGCTTTTGTTAAAAGAAAACATGGAGAAAAAAAATCTTATCTGCTATAAACACAGCTACATTGTACTTTTTAAAAAATCATATTTATTGCAAGTGGTTCCTCAAAGGAGAGGGACTTTTCCTTAATGAGGGGGACTCAGCTGGAGCTCTGTGCTAGGAGGCCTCTCTGATATTAAGTATTTATGTGGAAGCAAAGGGGACATGGAGAAAGCTCTTCAATACATTATTCTTATATGTACCTTATTTTGTTTCAGCTTGGCCAAACTCTGAAATACCCAGAGGCAGCTTCAGCCAAGATCTGTAGAGCTGAGCTACCACAACAGGTCCAGTCTGAAAGGTGCACATAATTTACTGTAGGGAGCAAAGCTTCTGGTCAGAGAGGCTGGAGAAATCTTTTTAATGATCACAAACACCTCCAAGATGCCCAAACTATTCCACTTCTGCACTGGAATGAATAAGTAATTTTTGGAGGATTCCCTTGCCCTCCTGCTCCCCAAAAATCAAACACCATGGGAGTGTGGGGGAGCTGGGGATGAGGGGGGCTCAGTGAGACACCTGCACCTCTCTCTGTCCCACTGGAGCCACCTCAGTTTGGGGCAAGCAAAAGGAATTTGGCTCAGAGTTGGCAAGGAAAAAAGCTGGATCTACAGCCAGGTAAATATGTCACTGAGACTGACAGAGAGCCCCTTCCCATGGGGAGTACACCTGATCTTCCCTGAAACCAGTTCTTGGATACAAGGAAAGGAATGAGTTCTTTGCCTGTCTGCAACACTGGCACTTCATCACCATTTTCAGCATCTGTGTTTATCAATAATTAATCCAGATGGGAGGTATCTTCCTCTTAACTTTTTATCTTGGACAAGGAATTCAGAGTGGGAAATGTCTGTCTGCAGTTCCAAACTATGCATGCAGGGTTATCCCGCCCATCTTATCAGCTCACTTCAGAGCAGAAGGGCTGCATTTAACCCAGAGTTAACCCCTCACAATGGCTCTGGTTTCAACAGCACTTGGCAACTGTCATCACAAGACGTGTGGCCAAGAGCAAATCTTCTGTCACTTGATTGTTTGTTTCACCCCTGCAACATCTGCAAAGTGAATAAATCATACCAGTCATAGGTACTGTGGGATTTCTGATCTTAAAAAATGGAATTCTCTGAACCAAGAGAGCACAGAATCTGTGTGACACAGTGATGATGAGGTACGAATATTGTGTACCAACCCCCAAACTCTGCCTGTGGGTTTGAGCGTATTTCCTAAACACCAGGATACTCCTGCTCCTCCCTCAGCCCTCATATACCTGCTCCCAGGGACCAGAAGCTGTAAAGAGCTACAGCAGAGTAGTTTGTGACCTTAAACTCCATGGGATCCATGCTGTCAACAACTAAGGGAAAGCCAAAATTTTCTGTTTATGATAACATTTTTTATTTGCTATGAAACAGCATCAAAAATTGGTTTAATAATTTAATCACAAATGAGCTTCAAAATATTTCAGCAGCTGTGTTTATACCAGGCACTGTGCTCAAGCAATTTTATCCCTTGTTATATTTTGTACTGATATATTTGGACATGAGTAAAAGGCTTTATGCATGGAAGGACTGGACAATACCACTCCTTTAAAGGACTCTAATCCATTTTGGGGATCCTTCAGGGAAAGTAAAGCACTATGTGACATAGGAGAAAGGCCAGATTCAGAACCCTTAAGCAGCACCAGAACATTTCAGTGCTTCGTGCATTGTATCTGTCCCATTTCAAACTGGTTCTCATCAGCTCTCAAGTATCTCTACAGCCTCTGTGGTGACAATTAACATTATCATGAAAAATGAGCAAAGCCAGGGATTCTGCACCTGGACAAGACATGATCTGCATGCTGAGAGTGGGAAATGAGGAAGATTGTTAAAGCTCACCTCAGGCTGTGTGGCTCTGATGGACCTTCACATGTGTTTCTCTCCTGGGCAGCAGGTCAGCAGATTTACCAAGACTGGGGATTTCTTGCTAGACATACCAGGAAGGTCACAGAAAAACAGTCATACCTTAAAACAACATTTAGCTACAACACCAATCTGATGAGGAGGAAGTCTTTACTGTCACTGCTTATTTTAATGACTTCAAAGCATTGTTTTACCTCCATCACATCTGCCATCCACAGCAAACAACCCTCAGTTCAAGAGTGCACTGTCACTTCAACAACAGAAGTCATTCAAGAATTATTAATTTAGCTAGTCCAAAAGTAGTCTTTCCTTAAGGTCCATGAACAGTCCTGTAGCTGAAACATTAACATATATTTAATTTGCTTCTCAATTACCAGATTTACAAGAAAGAAACTCAGGTAAAAACCAGATTACTACAGACTGACAGGAAAATTATTTGACTAAAAATGAGAACAGGAGTCAAAGCTTGTGCACGTGACCCAGAGAAGCAGGGCCTCTGGGGTGGTTCACTTCCCTGGGTAAGATTTTGACATGACAGAAAAATAAGTCCTAGATTTTCTCGACCTGTGTGGAAGTTGCACACTTTTGTACAGACTCTCTAGTCTATTATATCATGTAGGGATTCATTTCCACAAACAGCAGAGTTTCAGACCCTCAGACATATTTAAATTAACACTATCCACAAAAGGCTACAGGTACCAAAATAACACAGGACAACCACGCACAATCTATCAGCCCATCTCTTCCAAATTTTCACAAGTAAAAGTATTTTTTGAGGTTTTCTTGAATTCTAACAGCAGCCAAATTCAGAGCTGATTCTGAGCTGTGCAGGTGTTATGTTAAGGGAAATCAAGATCTAAGCCAAACAAATGTGTATTTGTGAACAGGAAATTGAATCTGAACCTATACCAGCAACACACATTCAATAATTTTATAAATAATTTTATCCATTCTTTATCAGATACACGTCATGTAAGAGCACAGACAGCACCCTCCAGACTGCAAACAGAGTTTTGAAAGTTTTTGGAAAATGTACATTAAGAGAAGGTTAACTAGAAATTGAGAGAAACCAGCAGAGGTTAAAAATCCTCCTACCTTTGAGATTTTGGGCCTTGGTGCTTCACTGTCTGACAGGACTCTCTTAACTCAATCAGATTTATCAGTAGGGAACAAAAGGGATCTTCCTTCCTCACTCATTCTGTTTACAACAAAAGTCTTCTTGGACCATACATTTCTGATTTCCAGCTCCCACTCTGCCTTCTCTCAGGATTCACTGCAGCACTTTAAACCAGCAGGTCACTCACTAAACTGCAAGCAGGGGTGTCAGGAGCTCTGGGAGAACCCATGGGTAGATTCATTCTTGCTGCTCACCCATCTTTAGGGCACAAGTTGTCACTCACTAGCTTGGAGAGCGGCTTTATTTCTTTCAAAAGAAAAAAAGAAAGAAAAAAAAAAAGGAAGAGAAAAAAAAATTTTAAAAATCAAAAACAAAAACAAAACCACCAAACCAGGTCTTGCCTCATCCATTTTTTCCCAGTTCTGTAGCAGAGATAACAGAAAGACTGGAACCCCAATTTGGCTGCCTGCTTTCCACCAAGGCAATAAATCTTCAGTGTGTACAAAGCAAGAATTTGCAGGTCTTTTATAGCCAAATTTCTTCATTTCCAAAAGAGAAATCTGTCCTAGCTGAGGACTCCCTCCACCCATGAGATGAAGTTTTATTTTACATCATCCAGGAGAAACTTTCTGCTGAGCTGAACAGACAGGGAGAAAAAATCATTAACACATTTCCCCCAGAAACATGGAGCTGAAATCACAAAGTGATTTCAGATTAGAATTAATTCTCTTTTTCCCTGGGGAAAAAAAAAAAAAGAGGAGCCAAAAAGTGCTGGATTGTGTCCTCATCCCTGTTAATACAGTACTGCAGCATCAACACCAAGAACTGAGCAGCACCAAATGCACCATGAGTGCTCTCACAACACTGATATTTTTAAAGTAGCAAGTTTGCTTAAGATTTTGCTGAAGTGTCTGTTCATTCAAAGGTACTATCCCAAGAAGAAAATGTCATTTTCCAATCAGTTTTCAGGTAGGTATTTGCACTCCAGATTGTTTAGCCATCAAAGTGGCTATTTACTTAAAGGTACTATCCCTGCATATAAAATGGCATTTTAGAACCAGTTCCAGGCAGGTACTTGCACTCCAGACTGTTCAGTCATCAGTGGAAATCACTTCTCAGATGCATAAAATCGACACAAGGACAATCAGAAATACAACCCTAGGTAGTCAGGCACGAGGCCCATTGAAATCAGCTCAAAAATCTGGAAAGGAACAAGCAGCACAGTGTTCTCAGGAAAGGCCTATTTTGATCGTTGTTCCTTGCTGGGGACATGTGACACGACACAGAGAAACAGTGAGTTCTGCCCCGACATGAATTACATCTGAAAATGCAAAAAAATTATTATTCTTCTGAGTCAAACGTTGCACGATTTACTGAGGCAGCTTTTTTCAGTGTCACTAAGGGTTGAGGACCTCCCCCAGTTCCCGTTGTCACCGGCTGCCCTCAGCTCCTGTCCCAGGGAGCCCCGGCAGCACAGCAGGAGCACAGCTCACCCCGGGGACAGAGGAGGGACAACCACAGCTGGAACACCTCCTGCTGCTTCTCTGGGAGCTGGGAACAGGACAGGAGGGAACAACCACAGCTGGAACACCTCCTGCTGCTTCTCTGGGAGCTGGGAACAGGACAGGAGGGAACAACCACAGCTGGAACACCTCCTGCTACTCCTCTCGGAGCTGGGAACAGAAGCAGAGGTAAAAACCACACCTGGAACACCTCCTGCTACTCCTCTCGGAGCTGGGAACGGGACAGGAGGGAACAACCACACCTGGAACACCTCCTGCTGCTCCTCTGGGAGCTGGGCACTGGGGACTGGGACAACAAAACCTGACACCGTTATCTCTCCTGCCGCTGGTCCCTGTCAGGACATCACAAACACAAACACAAGCACAGTCCTCTGTGCTTCCAGTGCCCTTTTTGGAAGGGATAATGGTTTTTATCTGCCTGCAGGGCTTGTCAGAGAGGAATGAGGAACTTTATCAATCCAGGTTTGCACAGCCCTTTATGGCCCCTGAAAGGCAGCATTAAGAATTGCTTAAAGCTATTTCTTTTACTAATGTTCTGGCTGCTCACCAAAGCTACAGCACTGCAAAGGAAAAAGATCATTTATCCCCCTCCTATGTCTGGTGTGTTAGCTTTCTGTTTCTTAGGGCTCACTGCATTCATGTGTTTAGTTTTGGTCTTACCCATCATATAGATGAGAAATTAATGTTAGAATGGATTCTGTGTGGCCAGGCTGTTCAGAGTATTCTGCTACCTGAGACCGGGTCAGGTTCTGCTCTCTGTATCTGCCATGGTTTCATCGAGCACAGCAGTTCTGGAGGTGTTTAGATAGTGTATCAAAGTATATTTTTTGCATCTGAAAAATAATTTTTCAGTGCTGTCTACTCCACGAAAGCCTAATTTTTTGTATGGGGTTTTTCATATTCATTTGCATCATTCAGATTCCAGTAAGCAAAAATAATCTTTCATTTCCAGCCTTTCTCACAATCAGTTATGCAAATTATCTCAACAACATGGACACAACCCTTTTAAAATGAGCTTCTTTTCTTGTGCATGACAGCCAGTTTTAGCAAATTTCTCTCTCAGGATGTTCATTATCACCACTCTACCACTATTTGGGTTTTTTGGATGCTGAAAAATTCTCAAAGATAAGCATAAGGCTTTAGTGTGATCAACCAAAAAAATACATCATTTCGGAGGCAAGTGTCCCTCATTTTCTAAAGTCTCTGTACAGAAGCCTGGTTAAATTTTTGTTTAACATACAAGCAGAGAACAAATTTCTTTACCAACTAAATTAACCTTGCATAACCGTTAATATACACTTTTAGAGTGAGAAGTAAAGTAGGCGAGAGGCAAATACCAGAAAAAAACCCAAAAAACCAAAAAAAACCATAAATGTTCATAAGAATATTTCATCCAATGTGGTTTCATTACATGGAGACTGTATTTGTATCAGCTGTTCATCACCTTTACAGTTGATTACTTACCAAAACAACTTGTAAAATGCAAACTTTTAATTAATAGAGTATTGTCAGTATCTCTACCCGACTTTTTTTTAATAATTACTCCCAGTCTGGAAGAAGAAACTGCACTATCTGAGTCATGTGTCACATAAATCACTTTGAATACCAGAATTTCTCAGTTAACTGTCTATAGTACCCTGCAGACCAAGAGTTATTTGCTAAAATAATTCAACACATAAAATTAATAATATGGGTGGGAAAACCCATCATTTGCTGGAAAGAAATTTAAGAGCAAAGCAAGAAACTCAGCTGCTTGAACAAACCATTCCCTGCTAACTTTCAGGAACATTTGTGGTCCCTGATTAGGCTGCAAGAAGCTGGACCTGTTGGGCCAATCAGCCAGGGCCAGAGGGAGAACTGGAGGCTGTGTGAGGGCAGAGCAGGGCAGGGACTCGTGCAGCATCCAGGAGATCCATGTGCATTCCCAAGCTGTGCTGGAAGCCTGGGGGTCATTGCTTGAAGGGTTGCACCTGATTCCCTTCCCTCAGTCCTGGCTGCCCCAGCAGACACAAGAAGGAAGGAAAAGCTGATCCCTACAGGAAGAAAGGAAAAGTTGATCCCTACCTGTTGATAATCCCCTGCTGTCCCTCAGAAACGTTCTCGCTTGTGGCTCCATGGGAATGCATTCTCCTGCTGAGGCATGGGAATTTCTCCCTTCTGCTGCTGCCTCTGGCACTTCAAGTGAGAACTGCTGGGAAGGAAAACTGCCATGGCCAGAAAAGAGGGAGCATTTACTGCTTGTCAAGAGCTGGCATCCAGGGAATGTGGCCTTCCCACCAGGACAGAACCCCTGTCCCGCCCCTGCCCCGCAGGGCCCTGCTCTGTGCATGCTACCAGGGCAGGGCATTCCCAAACATCGTGAGGAATTCAGTGACACACTCAACAGCAAAGGCTTCCAGCTGCCAAATGGAAAACGTGCATGGTGCATGGAGGCAGGGTCCTCAGGGCCAGCCTGTCCTATGGGGCAAGGCCCCTGCCGTGTCCCTGGAGAAGGGACAACAAAGAGCTCCGGTGGGCTCTGTCATCCTACCAAAATCAGCAGCTTGGAAGGTGCCAAAGATGAAGTAGAAATCAGTTTTTGCAAGAGGCTCTCCCACCTCAGTCTGACCTACAGTGCCGGAGAGCAGCCAAGGTCCTCCAAACTCTCGCCAAAGGAACCCTCCGCTTACCAGGGAGGTTGGACAAATATTAAGAAGGAATCCATTAATGAGGAGTTAAAGGAATTGAAGCCTCCTTAAAATCTACAAACACAAAGATAGACCTGCTGAGTGAAAGGGGTAGCTAAAGTTTCAGCTGAAATGCACATATACCTAAACAGATTCAGTCAGCACTTTCTGTTTTAAAACTTCCAAGCAGCAGCTCAGCACTACAGAAGAGCTCCACTCACCACAGCAACAAGAGAGAAGGGCTCTTTAAACATTCCAGTCTGCTCTTTGGCAAAACCACAGCCTGTGCTGGTTGGCATTGTCCAGTGGCTTCCTTTGGTTATCATGTCTTGTAGTTTTACAGATAAAAGTCAGATTTATGGAATCACAACAGAATCATATCACTGTCTTCCAGTTTCCAGTTGTGAAATGTGCATCATCACAAATAAAGCATAGAAAAGCAACTAAATCATACCCATTTTTCTAAAAATATTCAGAGTCAAGCTAAGTGCATAGAATAGAAAAAACTAGCTAAATCAAAAAGCTTTGTTTGAATCCAGAAAACTGTATCAAACACAGTTTATCTATTAAAAAGCAACTTCAAAGCCAGCTTATTTGGTCACTTCCTCCACAGCCACAAAGGAGGAATGTTCCTCAGTTTATGTACAACAATGTAGGAAAGAGAAAAGTACAGGAAAACAACATTTCATGGTAAATAAAATCTTTTTTACTAACAATGATGCTGCACCACAGGACAACACTGATTGCCTGGTTACCAAAGAGTAATTTTGGAAATGCTTCAGCACCTTCCTGACAAAAATATTAATTTAATCTCGCATCTAGCAACCTGTGTGATGTCAACTTCTCATCACAATTAACGGGTTTATTATTGATGTGCATGCTGACAGCTCCTAAAAGCTAATGGAAAGTCATTTATGTGCAATTTAAAGCCTGATTACTTGAGTGTTAAAGTTCCCTGACAGTCCTTTATATTGGGAACGGGAAATTTAGGAAGAAAATGAATCAGCTTTGATATATTAAAATAACTCCTCTGAAATGAAAGTCAGACCTAAAGTTTGCTAATATTAATACAGGATGCAAAAATATGGTTTCACCTGAAAATCATTTCACCAATTATCATTTTGCAGATGTTAAAGCCTGAAAACAGGGGAGAAAGGAACTTCATGTGAGTCTCCCTAAGTTTCAGAAGACAAGGAGTTGAATCGTTAGATGAGCACTTAAAGAAAGAGAATTTGCTGTATTGTACTTGGAATTGATTGAAAATTTCACACGAATCACTTTTTCTACCAAAAAAGCCCCTAGATTTTATTTTACATCAATATTTTCGATATGAAGATATTGACTACAGCATATTTTGTGTCAGGGCAGTCAAAACACTGTATTTGGGTTTGTCAAGCCTGAGCATTACATTTCAAGTGGAGTTAACTGAAGCTCAGCCACGGTGCCAGGAGCTGCCCTGTCCCTGTGCACAACGGGGACCTCGGCTCTGAATCTGCTCCTCAGAGCAGTGACAGTCACTCACGGGGATGCTGGCCTTTATACCAGCATTCAAAACTCACCTTTTATTTAATTGAAATATTTTGTGTTGGTTTTTACAGTTGCCATCCAGCTAAAACTGTTTCATAGAAGGAAGAAACCTTCAAATGTTGATGTTGAAGCAAATGGAATGAAATAAAGTGATCAAACTTCCCTCTAGAAGGAATGTCCATTTGCACTTCTCCCTGTGCTCCCTCTGTTTTCCCTGGTTCTGTTGTTATTTATATTTTTTCATTTCTATATTACTTTCCAGGCTACAGAAGATGAGCCACCTAATTCTACTTTTCTCGTTGTTCCTGGCTCCAGCATTTGCTGATGGAGGGAGTCAGAAATCAACCCAAAACCTTTGTTCAGACAATGTCAGTCACAAGCGCCAGAAGAGAGACTGGATATGGAACCAAATGCACATCAAGGAAGAGATTGATACACCTTTGCCACACCATGTGGGCAAGGTAAGCAGCAACCTGGGAGCAGTGAACGACTGAAAACAGCAAATGAGGATCTTGAAAAGCATTGTTTGTCTGCAGTCTAGGCAGGAGAGGGGAAAAGGAAATAGAAATGGGACTTAATATCTACACATTAACATGTTAAAATCTTCAGAATGTTGTCAAAGAGTAAATGAAGAACATTGTCAAAGGGATTTTAATTCCTTTGAAGAATAGAAATCAATTTTAGGGAATGGCAGGTCTGGAGATTCTGCAATACAGGAACAGCCATATTACTTCCACAGTAAGGAAAGAAGTCTGGTGCTTGATGCATGTCAGGGTTTTTCTGGCAGCACGAGATTCTTTCAGAAACCTCAGAGATCAGCAAATAAAAACATATATATTAAAAACCACACAGTTTACATCTCTCAGCCTGGACACAAAACACGAGTGCTATGTTTAGAAATCTGTTACACAATCAAAGATATTGTTGCACAAAGCGAAAGCAAATAATTTTTTAAAATAATAACAAGCATTGACCTGCTTGCAAACTCATTTTCTTCAGGGCAGTGCTCATAAAAGCCTACTATTAATGGCACATGACCCAGGCAAAGTTCTCCCAATCTAGTCTTTCAAAGTGATGCACTGTGACACTCTGCAGATAAACGCAGCTGGAGGTTTTCCTGCCCTGTACAACACTCACATCTGTCAGGGCTGTCCCAGCAAAGTGAACCAGGCCTTGCTGGCTGCTCTTGGCTGCCAAAAAGCACCAGAGAGAAAGCAAAGAGGCCACAGAGTACTCTCAGCCACCATGGGGCATCTCTGTTTCATTTCGGACCAATTCAGCCCCAGACTGAGGAGCCGCTCCTGTTCCTGGAGCTGTCCTAAAGAAGAGTAATTCCCTTTGTACATCCCTGGCGGCTTTCAGCAGCACAATCTGCTTATTGCTCCTGCAGTGGCAGCTCCTCGGTGCATTTGCAGCACTGAGCCCTTGATAAACCCTTTAGAGAAAGGCCCCAGCAGCAGCGGGGCAGGGCTGAGTGACAGCTGCAGGGATGCGCTGACACAATCGGATTTTATCTTGCACCACCTTGGATGCTTTCCTTTGTGTGCCCATCCTCAGCACCAGAAAAGGCATGCTGAGTAGTTTACACTTTTTACATTGAATAGACACATAAAAATTGAGAAAGAAGGCACAGACTGTCGCATCCCTGGCACCAGAGTGAGGTTATTTCTCATGTGGCATCTCCAGAGTTGTGAACTGCTCTTCAGCAGCCCCAGCAGCCAGAAGCATGATTAAGGAATGAGGGGTGGAAATATTAATGACACATTTCAAAAGAGAAAATCAAAATTTAAAAAAATGCTCAACTGAGTAAATGACAACTACAGGATAAATCAAATCCTGAATACCCAACATGTGACATTTGTGATAACATCAGCAACAAAAGGCTGGAAATACTTGGTCAATCCCAGCAACCCGTAATAATTAATGCTGGCTAAAATAAGAATGCTGATATAGTGCACAGGAAATTGTGGTTTAAACCTTCTATCAGTGTCCCTGTATGTGTGAGGGTATCGAAAGGGAAGCATCATCACATTATCTGCAGGTTAAGTAGTGTGCAAAAGCATTTAGAATTGGATTAAATTATATCTTAAAACTGATTAATGTTCATTCCTCTTATCCCATCCCCTTCTCACTGCATATAACCTTAAATTTTAAAATTTATGGGGTGGAAATTTAACCTTCCTGGCATAGCATGAGGCTGAAGACTGCCTATTAAAAGATTGCATGTGACTGAGCATGAGAAAGCTGTCAGCTATGGCAGGAATTCTGCTAAATGCTAAGGAATGGAGACTAATGCTGAATAATGCCAGGAGCTGTGAGTAAAGATGTGTTGCTGTAATCCTGTGAAACTGAGCAAAAACCCCTGGTAGGTCCAGAAAGTTGCAAACAAGAGTAACACAAACTGAACTGTGGCTCATGTTATTTCAGACATAATGAAGTTCATTATTCTTAAGCATTGACTGCATGATCAATTTATATCTTTAGGAAACATGAGATATGATTTTAAAAAAGCTGTTTTCTACATAAGCCAGAAAGTTTCAGTGTGGATGCAAGTGTCATCCCATAACCCCAGACACTGCTGTGGTGCTGTTCAGTGATGCCCCAGCTGACAGCAGAAGTCCTGATGGCTGCTCTGGTCCCCAGTGGGATGCAGAATTCCTGACTATGTGAATTCTCTGGGAGAAACTGCTGCACCCAGCTGCCAAACCCCACCCTTACCTCTCTGAATGACATAAACCCCACCCTTATCTCTCTGAATTACACCTTCCTTCCAGATCACGTCGAGCGTGAGGAACAACAACGCTAAGTACATCATCGAGGGTGAATATGCCAACACCATCTTCAAGGTGGAGGAGACCAGTGGGGACGTCTACGCCTTCGAGAGGCTCGACAGGGAAAAGAAGGCAGAGTATGAGCTGACAGCCCTCATCATTGACAGAACAAACAACAGGTCCCTGGAACGCCCCTCGAAATTCATCATCAAGGTGTATGACATCAATGACAACGCCCCTGTGTTTGTACAAAAGGTGTTCAATGGGTCTGTCCCAGAAATGTCACCAGTAGGTACGTCCTCCCTCACTCCTCTCCCTTTGTGGCTGGTGTTAAAAAGCAGAATTTATACTAAACATGCAGTTTGAAAATCCTTTTCTAGGAACCTCAGTCACCAAAGTGACAGCTGTGGATGCTGATGACCCAACAGTGTCAGGTCATGCCACGGTGACCTACCAAGTCACTACAGGAGGTGAATATTTCACCATTGATGACTCTGGTAAGTCAGACACACAAATGCCCTTACACTTTGTCCTTACCCTACCCTTCGAAGAAAACAGTTTTAAGTCTTTTCATTCTGGAAAAAATATTTGAATAATAATTCAAAAATATAATTTTAAACATGATTTAGAAAAGTTTTTCATTCACACTCCCACAATGCCACTGTCTGCATTTGGAAATGAACTGATAAAATCAGGATATCAGGTGCCATGAACAAAATGAGAAGACAAAAGGTAATTTTTTCCCCACTTATGGAAAGACTGACCAGGAGCTAAGATGAGTTCATGATTTCAGTTCAGCATAGATACTGTTCCTGTGACCAAACAGGAAAAGGGAATAAACAAATTCTGAAGCAGCATTCAGTAATCAAAAATCATTTTCTTCCCTAAACTTTCTAGCTTAAATTTTGCCCAGTTTTAAAACCAATATCAGTATCTCTTTTAACCACACTAGTCTGCTAGAGCAAAGAACGCAGGTAAAGAGGTTAAAGATCAGTTAAAAGGAATATTCTGCACAAAGTCTCCTAAATATTCCATCATGCAGAAAAGTTTCTAACATTTCTCGACAAATACCACTGTAAAATTGCTACTTAAAGCTGAATGTGTGGAGATAAAAAAGATAAAAATTTGCTGTCAAAGAGATGTTGGACATGCTGCAAAATCTAATTATATTCAACGTTATTTTTTCACAGGTGTGATTTATACAAAGGAGCCTAATTTAGACAGAGAGACTAAATCCACGTATGAGATTGTTGTTCAAGCCAAGGATGCTCCGGGGTTTTCTGGGGATTCCAGCACAGCCACGGTGATCATCACTCTGTTGGACATCAATGACAACTTCCCCGTGTTCAAGCACCGTGAGTGTCACACGGGCTCTGAACCACCTGGGAACCAAGGGGTGACACAACCACAATGAGTTTAGGTCACAATTCCAGCACAACTCAGCTTTCCTTAAAAATGGCCAAAAGAACTTTACACATTCAGAAGTTCTGCTGTGTTTCAGCCGCAGACACTTTTCCTGGGTGATGCACAGCTAGAGCAGAAAACAAAAATCAGTATTAATTTCATCACTTTGTAAAAGATCTTGACAATTTGGGGTGTTATTTATACTTTTATAAAAAATACAGTAAAGCACTGTCTTAGAGATACACAATGCTGAATTCTCAATGAAATATTTTTCTGTGCATCTATCAAGTAAGAACATTTTTAACTAAGTTCCATGTACACACTTCTTACGTCTTTTTCTTTCTTTTTAACAGCATCATTTCACTTTAAAGTTCCTGAAAACATCTCAGTAGGAGGAGAAGTTGGCAGAGTCAAAGTAGAAGACATTGATGAACCACAACACAGAAATACAAGATACAGCTTTATCCAAGGAGAGTTCAGGGACACCTTTGACATTGTAGCGAATCCATACACAAATGAAGGAATCATTAGGCCAAAGAAGGTAATTTTCCCTCTAACAAAGATGATTATTGTGGTTTTCCAGGTGTAACAAGTGGTGGTTTTGGTTTAGCACTAGCAGCAGGAAAAAATGGAAACGCATGAAAGTCAGCAAGAAATATATTGGTCCTGAACACCAGCTCTCCAAGCTCTGGGAGACGAAGAGCTGGTGCTTTCTAGTCCTTTTCAACCTCTAGACCTGAAAATCTCCAGAATTACTGCAGAGTGCAGTGCGGGCTGTGTCAGATATTCAGGTTATGCACTTGGAGCTCCTCTCAAACTTCAAGTGGTGGGATGCTTCAAAGAGGCCATGATTTAAGAGCTGAACCAACTGGCCAAGTCAAAGAATCTGTCCCTTCTGCAGCCCACGTGAAACCAAAGCAGATAATGTGAACACGTCCACCTGATCTCTTTTCTAAAAGTCTCTTTGCAGTTTGGCATTTGTTCCAGTCCGAGCCACAGCTCCCTTACTTTCCTCAGGGTGTTTTCAGAGCTTCCCCACTAGTTTCTTATAAGTCTTTAAGACTCTCCAAAGCCTTTATTAGGGTTTGTTCTTTCTTTTTTTTAAATTCTCAAAGCTACTTGATTTGTACCAAGGGACTGCTGCAGAGCATTGCTAAACCAAGTCTTCATTGATTTCATTGACTTGCTGTTAAAAAAAAAAAGAGGAGAGAGGACTATAAATCAGCTCCTGTAATTCTCAGATTGACAGGAATGTGTTTTTCCCTTCCAAATGTCTCTCTGTAACTGATAAGACTAGAAATGTCATTAAGAAGAGAAAACTTTCAGGAAAAACAGTACCAAGTAAAATCCTCTGCTGTGGTCGCACTGGGTATGAGCAGCTCTCCTTTGCCCAGTGCAGCTCTTCCCCTGCTCTTCCCAGGAGCTGAGGAATGCAGTGCCTGCCCAGAGGAGGAGCAGAGATCCCACACACTCCCTGAGTGATTTGGAACCATCGCTTCCTTCAACACGTAGTGGGCAAAGTTCACCACCCTGTTTTGCAATGTGATTTTGGCCGTGCACATGTCATAATTTAAATATGCAGCCATGTGAGATAAAATGTCAGCTGCTGAATAAGTCCCATCACTTCCTTTTGCAATGTCTACTCGAAGAGAAAAACAAGAGTCACCATAACTGCTGTGTATCTCAGTGCTTTTAGAATCTCAGGTGGTAGGACAAGGGAAACTTTGAAATGAGCATTTCTTACTGCCCGAGCTCCTGGGCCTTCCTCCCATTGTGTGATTCCTTTTATAATCTCAGGCAAGGGGGAAAAAACAGGGAAGAGGATGTCATTTGTCACTAAATGCCCCAGCTGTCAGTCAGTGCAGATCTGTAATCTGCCTTGAATGCCTTCAGAACACAAGGCTTAGCCAAGAGGAGAATCGCTTCCCCAGCCTTTGGGAGAAAGGAGTTAACCAAGTTTTGGTAGTTACAGGATTATAATAAGAAAATTAGAGACATACTTGCTGAACTCAGAAAACTGGATGAATCTGATCCACACCAGAGATTGTTTGAGCCATGCTATGACAGAGAAGTTCAGCAGGGAAATGCTCTCCCATGGGTCCAGCCAAGATGCAATTTGGTAACATTGCCAAACATGAATTAGAGCACAGAGCTTAAATTTGCACAGAGAGCCAATGCAAAGTTTGCTTAGATATCACCAATGGAAGAATATCTGTAATTGTCTCTTGTTTTAGCCCCTGGACTTTGAAACAGTAGCAGAATACAGGTTTGGCATTGAAGCGACAGACCCCACTGTCAACCTTCGCCATTTCAAACCCGGCAACCCCCGGAGCATCTCCACAGTTACCATTGAGGTCACCGACGTGGATGAGCCTCCTGTCTTCACTAAACTCCCATATGAATTTAAAGTGAGGGAAAACCATGCAGAAGTAAAAACACTTGGTTCAGTTCATGCAGAGGACCCCGACGCAGCTAAACGGAAAATCAGGTAAGACAACGCCAGCTTTAGCAATTGTATTTAAAAGTGCGGAATTCATTAATGGTGCCAAGAATTTGACAAAGAACCAAGACTTTGGCCCTATTTTTTAGAATCCGAATGCTAAATAAAACAAAAAAAATCCAATTTGATTTTTCCAGCACTGCAGCCATGGATATATATGCTCACCAAAAGCTGAACATAAATTACATTTACCCATGTAATTACCACATGGACCTACTGAGAAAACATTTGCACATTTAGGGAAAAAAATATAATCCTGGATCTTTTTACATGGTTATAATTTATTGTTATATTTTTTATGGTGAGAGCTGTCTCAAGCATGTGCATAGAGAAGAAAATAGACTTCTGAAAGAGCAAAGTACAATAATCTGGAAACTCTTCTGACAGATGTATTTCACTCTCACAGCTTGCATAGTTTTAGGGAAATATTCTCAAGGTCAAGAAATACTCTCTAGTCAAGATATTAATGTAATTTGTCACACAAGAACTCTCTGACCTTCCTCTGAGTAGAAATGAAGTGAAACACAGCATTATCAGCCTTGCATTGACAGATCTTGTTTTAAACAAAAACCAGATATATTCAGCGTAGAGCCAGTCCTAATGGAGACTATGTCAGGGTGTCCAATAATGGAGTCATTCAACTTCCCAAGCCTCTGGACAGAGAATTCAGCTCCTCATACAACATCACTGTAGCAGCTGTGGAGATCCTTGAAGATGGTAAGTGCCACCACTTCCCAGTTTGAAAGAAATCCAGGTCCACCTTTCCAGCAGGGCTGCAGCTTGTCAAAAACAAAAGTCACAACCTGACGGACTGTTCCTCCTGAGCTAGGAATGAAGAGGGTGCTTCAAGGTTTGAATCAGCATCTTCCAAATCAAGCAAGTCCTTACAAATAGGTCAAAGATCATTTTAAAATTTGGTCCCTGGCTTTGCTCAGCTCCAGGGATCAGGGCAGGCCAGTCCCAGCTTGGTTTGGTGTTTAATAATACAGACATGGCCTGTTTTGTCCATGGTGCTTTAGTGCCTGAGAACGATGCTCAATCCACAGCCATGCAGTGGGAAGAATCAGGAAGCCATCAGCTACTGTCCTCTTATTCCTCAAAGGTCCTCGACGGTTTAACCATTAGGAGATATTTTAGGAAAATATCTAAATCTCAGAGGAAGCGTTTAAATTAGGATGAAGCTAGAAATTCTTCATCATGTGGGAGGCACAGAAGTGGGCACTAAGTGTGGGAAGGAGAGTTCAGCCAGCACTGGGACCCCAGACTCCTGAGACCTGTGCCCTTGCTGTCCTTCCAGGCCGCCTTTCTGACAGAGAGTCACATGCCCACGTTCATGTAATAGTTGATGATGTAAATGATAACGCTCCAGAACTTGTTTCTCCAGAGGAACCCCGAGTGTGTGAAAATGCTGCACCAGGAAAGGTGAGTTTTTCCCTGAAACCTGAATTACTGCTAGTAAGCTGAAGAGAAAGATGTCCTTTAATAAAAGTGAGTCTCAATTTTCATGCCAAAACACCTGACCATTTCACTGATTTCCAAAACATCAGTGGTCAAGAATATCTCTTAAGGACATTACACTGTTGGAATTTTGACTTTTATCTGCTTGCACACATGGGCTGCACTGCTCCTCTCTCCCCCAGGCCCTTACATCTGTGTATTAACAGTTGAGCCATGAAGGACAGTCACGCTTTGCACAGCAAAAATCAGCAACTCAGTTCCATCACACAAATGCTCATATGTGACACTGAGAAGGAAACCATTTCAAACTAGGAAGAGAAGCATTGCTGCATGGAACATTATTTTGTAGTCATAGAGTGCATGGATCTGCACACACAAATCAGTGCTGGTATTTTTTACCTGTTTGGCCTCAGACACAAGTGTTGAGCCCATACTGTAATATTTGTTTAATTAAGACACTTTGTGTGGTGGTTTAGGAATAGTACTCCCCAATTTAGTGTTCCCACTGAACTCCAAACCACACACCACTCACTCCCTCCCTCTCCCACTGCAGCAGGGTGGAGAGGGGAACTGGAGGCACAAAAGGTAAAAATCATGGGCAGAAATAAGAACAATTTACTGGAAACAGCAATGAGATAAGAAAATGAGCAGGTAATAGCAACAGTAAAAATAACAACCAAAAAAAAAATTTAAAAAGAGAGAGAGAGAAAAAAAGAGAGCATGGAGCAGCCACGCCACCCAAAGTGCCCCCTCCAAATCGAGACCAGCATTACCCCACCACTCTATCTGGCACACTTGCTCAACCCCTCCTCCCAGGAAGAGAGTCCCTTTCCCCTCCCAGCAATGACATGAGTGGTCTAGAATAACCTCTGTGCCCCCTCCCAGCTACTGAAAAAAAGTTAACCCTTTCCTGGGCACTTGTCACCAACTGGACTCTCTGAATGTGATAGAACACACAAGGTATTCATTTCACCTTCAGTTTAATTTTTAAAGTGCTTTTGGGACATAATCAGGCACATTTTTTATATTTTATACATCTGATCTACGTTGGGTTGAGGATTTCAAAACCCAAATATGTCCTTCAGGCATGGCAGTCTCAATGGCATTCCAAGAATGACAGACACACCTCAAAATAGGCTGAGCACTTGAGAAGACACTATCTTAGACATTTCAACAAGCCATATGTCTTTGAGCATGAGGCTTTTTTCATGCTTTCATTACACAAAATTTGAAGAGGCAAAACTGGTCGTTTTGAAGACCTACAAAGAAATTGCTTGCCTTGAAAAAACTTGAAGAGGAGCATGCTGAGATATCTGTGCCCTGCCTCTTATTGAAGGGTTGCACAGGACACACAGCCCAGCTCGAATACTCCACGTGTTTTATCACTGCAGGCAATACTGAAAACTGTGACCTTTTCCATCCTTGTAGGTGATCGTCAGGATTTCAGCTGTTGACAAGGATGAAATATCCCCCAGAGGTTTCTTCAGATACCTACTGGCCACAGAAGACAGCAACTTCTCCCTGATTGAGAACTATGGTAGCTTATCCCTGCAATGCCTTTCCTCAGCTCTCAGGGTGGGACCTGGGGACTCAGGGGAGAAAAGCTGCAGCACTGACCTGTGACTGGTCTAGCTGAGCTAAGTAACTCTGTATTTTTAAAGGCTTAACATACTGAAAACAATGGTATTTGTTGCCACGGAAGTCTCACGGGGTTCCCAAAAGACTGGCACTGTCTAAGGGGAAGAGGCACCAACAGACGGGTGATCTGTGAGGAGAATCTGGTAGAGATTATCATTAATGGGCTGTCATTGCTTCTTCCAGATAACACCGCCAACATCACTGTCAAATATGGGCAGTTCAATCGGGAACTCGCCAAGTTCCACTACCTGCCTGTCGTCATCTCTGACAACGGTGACCCTGACCTCACCAGCACAAACACTCTCGTCATCGGTGTCTGCAAGTGCAATGAGAAAGGCGACTTTACCTTCTGTGAGGAGAGAGCAAAGCAGGTGGGCGTCAGCATACAAGCACTGGTGGCCATTTTTATCTGCATCTTCACAATTATTGGTGAGTATCTGACTTTTGGAATGCTCTCTCCACTACAATGTGAGGATTGTTTTGTTCTTTCTTTAGCTGAGATCTACAAAAGCTTTGTGGCTATGACATGGTCCTGAAGCCAGAAATGCTGTACCTATTTGATTGATCTCACGTGCTCTTCCTCTCTGTCCTGTTAGCACAACTTCAGCTGCAAAAGCTGCTCGCTCCACTGGACAGGCTGAGTCACTGGAGAGGTTATTGCACACCTGTATAATATACTTGATTTACTGGTACCAGCCTCACACACAGCTATGAAACTGGAAATTTGGGCTGGGGCAATAACAAAAGGATTCCTGTTTCCTCTGGCAGAACTAGTCTGGAAGCCCTTTAAGCAGTACAGTGAACATAAATGTCTGTAACAAATCACCAGACCAGTACCTGTTTGCTGCATTTGAAATCTATCAGAGAAGTCACAGCTCTTTTTCTTGCCTGAGAACTGGCCTGCTTTGCAAGTACCATATAAGTAGCATTTGATGCTTGGCATTAAGAGATTTACCAGTTCAAGGCAGTAGTTAATTCAATGACCTTGTGACACCATGCATTTTAACTTGTGACTCCAGCTCAAGAGCCAGGTGGACAACTCCTGTCCAGACTGAACCTGTTCAACTAATTCTAAGGTTAAATAGAAATTTTAACTATTTTTAAAATAAATATATGCTAAAAAAAAACACTCCAGAAAAACAAACCACTTCAGACTGTGTTACATATTTTAAATGCAATTTGTTTTAGTGCCTTACTTCTCTATTCACACACACTCATCGAAGTTTCCTTTGCAGTAATTGCATTGCTGATCCTGCTGAGAAAGAGGCACAAGAAGGATCTGAGCGGCCTGGGGAGGAACGTGGCAGAGATCCACGAGCAGCTGGTCACCTACGACGAGGAAGGCGGCGGGGAGATGGACACCACCAGCTACGACGTGTCCGTGCTCAACTCCGTGCGCAAGAACGGCCTGAAGGCAGAGGCCGCTCCCTCGCCGTACGCACAGGTCCAGAAGCCTCCTGCCAACACCACCCCTGGAGCTGGGGGCATGGAGATGATGATCGAGGTGAAGAAGGACGAGGCTGACAACGACAGGGATTTGCTGCCCTACGACACACTGCACATCTACGGCTACGAGGGCGCCGAGTCCATCGCAGAATCCCTCAGCTCTTTGGGCTCAGGCTCCTCAGACTCAGACATTGATTATGACTTTCTCAATGACTGGGGACCCAGGTTCAAGATGTTAGCTGAGCTGTATGGGTCGGAACCCAGTGAAGATTTTGTGTATTAAGTTCAAACTAGCCATGAATTTTCTCCCTCCCACTATAGATAGACCCCAAGAGACTGCCAGTGGCCAAAGAGGCACTCACAGCTCTTCTCTCAAGCTGTAGTAGGATTTCAAATAGGCATGGAAAAACCTGCAGTATGGTTAAAAAGACACAGAGACCATCTATACTAACTTCCCCCAGCACTACTGTCCTTGCTAACATTCATTTTTTCCCCCAAAACTGCTGCTCATGGACCTGCTCAAGTCTTCCAGGACACACCTACTTTCCCCAACCTCCCCACTTCTCCTGGTTTTGTCCCCAGTTTCTCCTTCCTTCCTCTCCTTCTGTCCTGTTTCCATCCACATGATCCAAGGTCACCCTCCGCTGGGAGAGAGAGGTTCAATGGCACTGGGATGTTTTAACCCCCCTGGATCTCCAGCTGGCTGCTTTGCCTGCCCCTCTTGCAACATCTTTATTGATATTCCACACTTATGCCTACCCGGTAGAGGAGAGGAGGAACATATGGTCTATCACTTAATATTAGAAATTATTCCATCACTTTCAAATAGAAGCATGATTTTTTCCTTCTTTCCATTCTATTAATTACTTTTGCTTTATAGCCTTCTAGTACATCTATGAGTTACTCAAGATAAAATTAGACAGGGTTTTTAGACACACAATCTGGTTTCAGCTGTCATTTTTAACAGCCTGATGATGATTTCAGGCACATTTCTGGCATGCTAGAATTTGCTCTAGCTAGCAGCAAAATTGTTTTTTCTCTCTGTAAATAGGATCTCAGTGTTACTCAATGGAACATATCCTGCAGGGCAGGAAAGGTGGAAATCAGGGGAATGTTAAGACTCCAACACGGTAAATCTCTCTAGATGGAAACATAGGTCTCTCTAGATTTCTGAAGAGGTTGAATGGGGGGTTTATTCAGCATTATTAAAGCAATAGCATTTTTTCAGGGACCAAAAAAATGAAGGCCTCATTACTGTGAAACAGCTGTGCTTTTTTTCTAAGCAGGTACTGTAAAAGAAGTATTTTCCACCTAGGAAAATATTGTAGACTCCCAAACCAGAACGTTACACACCCACACACTCGGCTGCACAAAAGCACCACAAACGTGAGGCAGGTTTGGAGCTGCAGCCACCACGTCCCTGGTAAGTGTGTGTTCAGTCTTCCACCTGGTGAAGAGCCACAGAGCGACCAGAATGAAAATTCCCACGTGGGAAGTCACCCAGCCAAACACATTTTGGAAAAAATGGGTCCCTTAGGACCATGGCCTGTCTCTGGCTTCTAGCAGTGCAGAGTCCCAACAGGAACAGAGCCCTACTCCACACATCTTCCACTGTGCAGGATCTGTGCTGGAGCTGTATGTATTAGTTTAGTTGATTTGATTATTTAAATCTGGTAGCTAACCAAGTAATACTAAATCTTTTCTTCTTTTCCTAAACCAGTATAGTGGAACCTTACAAATTTGCTTTTTATTTGTTCACATCATCTCTAATTTACACTCACTTTCCCCAAAATGTTTTCTTGGCAGGAAATAGCAATGCACAATAAAGGTCTCTCATTGCTCCTCACTGCTGTAAAAAGTTGTCCAGTGCAATACTTGGCTGGACACTAAGGCAACATCAACAATGTAATCACTCCATTTTTCAAATATGAACCAAAGGAAAACTGAGGAGAATTCTGTCCATTGGTCAAATCAACTTTGGATCCCACCCTTTATTTTTAAAAAGGAACATTTTGGGATGATATCCTTGGTTTTATTTTGAATGTGTTCATTCTCTTTTGTTTAATCCAGCCAGCAGTATATGCTGTAGGGGTTCCACATGTCTGTGTATTATAAAGAATGCTAACTAATAATACTTACAGTTTAAGGATTTGGTCAGTACCTGTGGTATTGGCTATCAGCAGGTAAAGTTAGTGAGGAAATTATTTAGTGCAGTAAGTCAAGTACTTTGGTAGGTATCAGCCAGGTTGTATTACCTGGAACTGCTGTTTTTAACTCTTGATTTTTTAAAGTTATTTTAAGGAACACTGTATCCATTTCCAATGTATATGATGTTTGCACTGGACAGTTTCTTTTTATATTCCTGTACTGTATTATTTTGTTTTTTACTACATAAAAGCCAGTCTCAAGTTTGGATTTTCTGTGCATTAATGAGTTCCACTCAGAAGACAATATCAGGCTTTGTGTCACAGTGACCTCAACCATAGAAACACTCTGCGTGAACCCAGACTAGGCATCAACTCTCCAAAGAACTCTGCAAAAGCAGTTTTCTCCCTCTCCTTGCACAGCTGTTGGTGCAGCCCCGGGGTGAGGGGGAGAAGAGCCCCAGGTCTGGGAAGGTGGAACCCCCTGGGGGCTCTGCCAGAGCTGCAGGATCCATCCCACAGCCCAGCAAGGGTTTGGGCTTTCCCAGCCAGGCATCAGGGTGCCTCTGAACCGCCCCTGAGCTCCTGCCCTGTGTTCCTGCCTCTCAGATGGTGGAGGGAGGGTCCCAGCCCTGGCCCAGAACAGCCCCAGAGCCCCAGGGGGATCCGGGAGTGGGATCCAAGCAGGAACTGAGGCTGGGACCCTCACTCAGCCCAGCCCTGCCCACCCCCTGCCCTGGCCTGTCCCCCAGACAGGCACCAGGATCCCTCTGGAGCACAAAACCCTCCAGCTTCCTCAGGCCTGAGACAGGACACACAGAACAAAACACATCTCTGCCAGAAAACAAATTTACCCCTAAATTTACAGCTTTAGATAGCACAGCTTCTCACCATCTCTTTCTGCTACTGCTAATGACTGCCCCAATATATTCCCAAGATTATTCTAGCACTTTAAAAAAAAAAATCACATCAATTTTCCCCAGATATGGCACTTGTAATTTACACAGCCTGGAATAAAGCAAAAAAGTTCAATTCCTTCACTGCTAATTGCCATGAGCAAACGCCAGATCAAACACACTTTAGCATAAGTTGTATTAAAAACACAATAGATGTGCTAATTATGTTATAATGAAATGCATTTTTCCTTAGAAAGAATTTGATTAAACAGCTACTTGCAACTTGTAGCAGAGAATCTCACAAAGGTTTTCATTATTCATTTAATTAATATGCACTTTAATCTCTTATCCCTAAAAAATACATCGTAAATTATTGTTTTATTACATTCAGATCCAGAAGTTCATGCCATTTAATAAAGGTTTTTTTACTCCTACCCCATTAGAACTTTCTGTGAAACAACGGCTTGTGATGAGAATCCTTGATATGAATCTAAGCAGCAATGAAAAGCTGTTTGAGCGTGAACACCTGGCACACAGTGGCACATCCCAGGTAGGGCAGGTGAGATAAGGTCCCCTTATCAAGGCAAATTTTCACTACTCAGTGAAAGAAAGAACAATTCTATGATTTATTACTCTGCTGCAGTCCAGTGCCACTGACGCTGTACAGAAGAAAACCCAGTGACAACAGAAGGATTGGTTATCAAAGGAAAATCAAATAATCAAATTTCTGAGCTCTTGTTCTTCAAGAAGTGGGTTCTTCCCTTTTCTCCTTTCAGTGACAGGGGCTTGGACCAGCCCCAGGAGGAACCAGCCAGCCTGGCAGTGACACCTGCCCTGCACAGGAATTGTCACCCTGCCAGGACTGACTGGAGTGGAAAGCCTGCAAAGCCTCACTGGATTTTGGAGCTCAGAGATCAGGGTACAGATCCATCTATTTACATTTATTTTACACCTTTTCACTCCCAGGTATATGCCACCTGCAGGCAAAATACTCTAGTGATAATAAGCACAGTGATACATTCTATTATCTGTCTAGCAATAGTAGTTATATTTCTTTTCATAGCATTTCAGGTGGGGTTAGGACAAAAATAAATAATCACCATCTTTTCTGATCTATTCTCCCTTCCTATTTTTTTGTTAATAAATGTTTCAAGTTTGAGAGAGTAGGAAATAAAACTCTCTTGGTTTTACTTCACAAACTTTCTGGAATGAAAGACATTACCAAGGTGATATCTTTCCCATTGAAATCTTCCCATTTCACAATCTCAGTGTACCACAAGTCATCAAGCCCTAGCAGGAAATGAATATGAGTCTGATCAGATCACAGTGGAAGATTCAGCCTGAATCTTGTCCATAGAAAAAACATGACAGAAAACAAAACAGCAAAGACACTCTTTAAGTCTGCGTCAGAAAAGAGGAAAAGAAAACAATACCAGAAAAACCCTTTTATGAGCAATAAACACACGGATCTTTGCTGACCTGACATGGATCTTTGTTCCTGCCTGACTTAAAGGAAAAGGGAAAAACAGCATTTCCTTCCACTTATCCTCAATGAGGAGCTGTCCCACCTGCTTCCCCTCAGGACTCTCTTAATTCATCCAGTTAACCCTTTACCAATGCCACAATCAATCAGAAATCTCTGCAATTCTTTAATCCCTCATTTAAAAGGGACCTCCACTTGAAAGTCAGTGCTCTGGGTGAAGTCACCAGAACAAGCAGACAGAGCTCCCCAGGCAAACACATCCAGAAAACAAAACACCAGGTGTTCCAGAAAGTCAGCAACAGCTGGGCTGCAAATGGTCCCAGGAGCTCTTGTGGCAGCCTCAGGAGCCCAAGGCCTGGCCTGCAATGCTCCTACAAACCAGAGCATTCCCAAATGGGAAGGGCAAAAGGCAGCCCCAGGTAACCCTAGGGCAGATGGAGCTCAGGGACCACCACAAACTGCTCTGAACTGGGGCAGTGCAGAGAGCCTGAAACGTGAGCCCCAAATCCAGCATCTAAAAATGTCTTTTCTAAACAGCTGTCCAGGCTTCCCTCTCCTCCCTGGAAGGGCAAACCTGAAGAACCCAAAAATGCCGAAGGCCTGAGCTGCACTTGCGGTGTCCCACAGCACAGACGTGTGCAGTGCAGGCTGGTGCCAGGCACAAGCAGGGCACTGAGCCTTGTCCCTGCTGCCAGCACTGGGACACTGCCCGCTGCCCCATGTCGCTGCTGTCAGCACCGGCACACTGCCCTCTATCCCGTGTCCCCGCTTTTTGACCCAGGACCCTGCCCTTTATCCCATATCCCTGCTCCCGGGACATTGTCCTTTATCCCTTTATGCCTGCTCCCAGGATAATTCCCTTTACCGCGCGTCCTTACTTCCGGGATAGTTCCCTTTATCCCGTGTCTCCGCTCCCGGGACGCTGCCCTTCATCTCTTTATCCCTCTCTCCCTTTTTCCCTCTATCCCGAGACAATTCCCGGCCCCGCCGCAGCAGCGCGGGCTGCAATGACCGCCGGTGGCCGCCAGGTGGTGCCCGACGGCAGCGCTGGGCTCGGCCGCGCCCGGCGCTTCCCGATGGAAACCGAGGGAACCCGAGGGAACCCGATGGATTCCTGACGGACCCCGATTGATTCCCCCGATGGATCCCCGCTGGATCACTGATGGATCACCGATGGATCCCTGATGTAACCCGATGTATCCCCCCCGATCTATTCCTGATGGATCCCGATTGATCCCTGATAGATCCCTGATAGATCCCCGATGGGTGCCATGGGTGCCCCCGATGAATTCCTGATGGATCCCAAATGGATCCCCGCTGTACCCCTGATGGGTAGCCAATGGGTGCCTGCTGGACGCCCAATAGATCCCTAATGGATCCCCAATGGGTGCCCAATGGGTGCCCAGTATAACTCCAATGGGTGCCCACTGATTCCCGCTGCATTCCCACTGTATCCCCAATGGATCCCCGATGGATTCCTGATGGATCCCCACTGGATTCCCAATGGGTGCCTGCTGGATCCCCACTGGATTCCCACTGCATTCCTGCTGGATGCCCGCTCTGCTTCCCCGTGTGTCCCCTCAAACCGACCACGGTCAGTGAAATCAGTAATGCCCCAAAGGTCACTGCAGCCGTTTCATGCTTTAACACTGACTCCACAGAAATTCCCAGACCTTTGGGAAGGCAGGGAGGCTGCAGGGCTTGGATTTGTGGAGGGAAAGGCAGCAATTTGTTCAGGCTGCAATTCTGAAGGGCATAAGGGGCAAGGGAAGGACTCTGGGGAAAGGATGCAAGCTCCAGATGTCTCCTTTAATCAAACCTCGGTCCAGATCATCCTGCTTGGGGCACGTTTGCCTGTTTGCCAGGAGGTGGAAATACCAAATTCTGCTGCTTTGTCACACAACACCGCAATCTGGTTTTGGTGATGAAGATGTTGTCCAACCCCACTTCTCTAGAATGGTCTCTTTCCAAACCAAACTACAACTAGTAAATGGGATTATAGCAACACCAAATAATTTATATCTTCAGTGACTCTTGGTTCTGTTTTGCCTTGAATGAGAATATTTGTGTAAAAGCACACACCTTACCCACTAGTTATAATTTGTTAATTATTTCTATATTATACCTATGCAGCAAAACTTTCCCAAGTAGCCACAGAAACAAACCAGCAAAAAAAAAATGTACCAGAAACCTTTCAGTGATCACCTAAAAGTTGGAAGCATTCACAGAAATCATCTATCACACAATTACAGAATAACTACCTGCAAGTTAAAGACTCCTTACAAGTGGATTCAGTTCAGTGATTTCATCAGGCTCCATCCTCTCTCCTGCCCCTCCCCTGGAGGGATTACTGCAACCCTGCTGATCCAGCAGCACTGCCAAGCTCTGTGGAGAGAGCACAGTGGGAGAGGCAGGCTCTGCCTTTGGGACCCAGACCCACCTGCAGAGCATCAGGATGAACTCCAGCTGCTCAGCCACAAAGAATGACAGCAAACACCTAGGGCAGCTTGAGATCTGTTCCTGACATTTCACTGGGCTAAGGTAAGGACAAAGGTTAAAGATTAAGTGATTGTGCACACTGGCAATCTGTCCCAAACAGCCCTGGACAGCAAGCAGGATGAGAAGGGAGGAGGAAAGAGAAACAGCAGCAGGTGAATCTGTAGGTCAAAAACCGGACAGGGGGAAGAGGTTATTTCTCCCTCTGATCCAAAAAGTTACGGTACATACAAGGAGCGAATTCCCTGTGAGCAGAGCCAGCCTGGAGGGACACAGCTGAGCCACCTCAGCCTGCTCAGCTCACACCTCTGCTGGCCCATGGGGCCCATCCTGCTGCTCCTGCTCCTGTGCCCCCACAGAATGTCCAGGGCCTGGTGACCACGACCCTGACCAGGTCCCACCCTGACCAGGTCCCACCCTGCCAGGCCTCCTCCTCTCCAGAGGAACAGCTGAGAGCAGTGAGGATTCCCCCAGAGCTGCTGTCCTGGCACAGTGACAGCACGAGTGACACTCCAGCCAGCCCAGCAGCTCCTGCCCCCTTCGCAGCAGCCTGGGATTGCTCCAAGGGCACCAAGGGGAAGCTCCCTGCACACACCCTCTGCAGCTGGGATTTGCCACACCTTGGGGCGCAGCCTTCCTGGCTGAGGAATTCCTGCAGGAGCAGGAGGGAGGATGGATAGTGATGGATGGTGGGAGTGTGTAACACAGCTGGGGAGAACAGGGAGCTCTCCTCTATCACCCAGCTGGGTCAGAGCCATCCACATGGACACTGAAACCTCCCAAATGTCTCTGCTGACGACTCCAGCTCTGGTGAGGGGTGAGCTCCCACTCCTGCTGTATTTTGCCGTTGCAGACACGGGCAGACACAAGCAGGGCCCTGCTCTCCATGGATTTCCAAGCTTGGGAATGACATAAACTCTGCAATTGCAGCCAGGTGAGGATCCAGAGCAGCAAAACCCACAGCCTTTGTGACTAGTGCAGCCAGGACAAGGCTCAGAGGGCCATGGCCAGTCCTGCTGCCTCCGTACTCAACAGCACCTGCCAGCACAAGCAGAAGGCCGGGCTAGCAGGGATCCACCACGAAACTCCACTGTGTGAAAGAGCTGGCACCAAGGAATACACCTGGAAATCTGAGGGATAGACACTGGGCAGTCAGAAATGCCCAGCAGCATGCTGGCAAAAAAATCATTTTGTCACTCTGTTTATTTGGCAGTGCCCACTTGTCACCAGACTGAGCAATCACATCTTGAACAGCCTCAGTTCTGTCTCTGGCAAAACTGCTGCCCAAGCCAGGCAGAAAAATTATTAGCATTAAACCCTTCCTGAAGGGCCATAAAAGAACAGCCAGCCCCCTTTTCGTCCTTTACTAGAAGTGCTCTGAACGAGCTAGAAAAATGAGGCAATTCTCTTCAATCCTGGTAAAACAACCTCCACAATTAATTCCTTCCTATAACCAGGTGATTAAGCATTAACCCTAATCAGAACTGGGCTTCTTGCATTTCATCACCCCTTCTGGATTTTTTTGCACACTGATACAAGTACTTGGCCAGCAGACAAGGCAGCCCATGGGCAGGGCTGTGTGTGATCCCTCTGCTGTCACATCAGTCACTCCTGAGGGAGGTGGAAGCACCACACGGCCTTTCAGGAGAAGGGGATCTGGCAGAACATTAAATGCTGACCAAACTGACTGTGCCAAGCTGGCTGCCTTTGATATTTCAGGAGGAAATTTGTGACCAATAAACAGCATACACTAATAAAGCCTGTTTGCAAGGGGACAACACGGGGCTCGTACCCTCACTGTGACACGGACGTCCCTTTCCATCTCAGGTACCTCGTGTAGGCCAATTTTTGCTTTTTCACATCAAGTGTTCAGAGTGGGACTCCTTTCTGAAAGGTCCTCCCCCTCCTGTGCCACAGGAGCCACACACTCTACAAGGGTTGGTTAACATGCACCAAAGCATCCTGAATAAGGAGCATTCTCTAATGTTTATTCATTTTATAGATGAAAGCTATAATACTAGTCATAATTTTGAAGCAATTTCCAGGTATGAGAGATTTTTGCAAAAGATCTACAAAGACTTATAATTAAGACACTCTCCCCTGCACATATTTACAGCTGTGCATGGCATATAAAGCATTATTCCATTGCAATTAACAGAGAACCTGTAGCATAACACAGGAGAGGAATCTGCACCTCACAGGTCACTGTGACCAGGGGTGAGGGGTAACACAGTTAACATCAGGGAGTGTTAGAACAAGGCAGTCACACACACATCTGGAAGTTAAAATTACTGTGTGAGGCATTTATAATCCATAGCACAGCCACAAAGAGTATTTACTGCATGCAGAAAACACATGAGAAATAAAGCATAAGTGTTATTTTTATGAGATGCCAAACATATGAACAACAATACCTCATGTGGTTCCATATGGGATGGAAAAAAATTTACATTTAGTCCAGGGATTCAAGTTTCAGTGCCTTTTTGCTACTTAGATTCTGCCTCTAAAAATCACGTTTATCTCAGCCATTTGTAGTACTCATATCAAACCTTTGGTGCTATAACTAAGATTTTTTTTTTTTTTAATTTCTACCCAACTCTGATGTTTTCAACCACCAGGTTCAGAGGCCTTCTGTGATTTTCCTGCCCTCCCCTGAGCACTGCACAACTACTTAATCCTGCAGGAATAAGTCTTAGTGAACTCAAAAACATAAGTTGACCGTACTGGTGTTCAGCTGCCCATTCCCCCATACAGGACAGTCTGCAAAGAGCCCACATGGCCTCTGGAATAAATATAAATGTATAAATATATAACTACACAGCTCTGATCTGAACAAGGCTCCACCACTAGGAGAGCACAGTTTCACATCACAATCTTTGGACAAACGTTAAATCACAGCACATTGCAAGCACCAAAGGCAGATGTGAAAGCTGGGTTACAGGGCCCTGAAGAAGGGTTAGTCCCAGAAATGCTGGTTGAAGCTGAATTACAGTGATCCTGCTGTGTGCAGCTCTGCTGGGCAAGCTATTCCAGTCCTTTCAAGAGTGTTTTGCTGCAATGGGAACAGCCCGAGCTGCAGTAGCAGGTTTGTAACATAGAGAACACCATAGCAGCTGATCTTACTCCTTCCAATAAACTCATTTTAAGAGATTTTTTTCTGCTGATCCACCTATCGGTTGCCCTTATTTCTAGAGAGCACAGTTGCCTTTTTTCTGCTGTTTTCAGTTAGTTATGATTTGCAGATTCAGTTCGGAGGAGCTTCATTCAATATCAAATAAGCGTATTTTTTTCACATATTTCGTCTATTTGAGGAAACTGAAGATTTCTTATTGAATGCTGTGCATGTGATTGCACTGCACCCAAGAAACTCTTCTCTTGCTAAGTAATAAAAAGCTGCAACACTTACCCTGCCAAGGAGTCTGAGAAAATGAAACCCTCACCAGGTATTTCCACAGAAGCAGCCAAAGGATTGAGTAAGACAGAATAAGTGGGGGGCATCCAGAGAAACACTTTTCCCAGCCCTGACCTCAGGTAGTGGGAAGCCAAAAAAGAATGAGAGGTCTCTCTGCTGAGAACACAGTTTGGGCTTGCTCTGCTTCAAGTTTGTTTTCCCTACATCCCACCTTCCCAAGGCAGGATCTGTTCCCTCCACGCAGCCCCCAGCACGTTTCCCCTCCCTTACACCCCCACCTTTTCCAAACAAAAGCCCAAACTCCTCTTCTTGTTGCAGTCTACCCACAAAAATGAGGTTCTTATCTGAATTAATTAAATCTGCCTTGTTTTACTACAGTTCTACAGAAAGAGACACTTTCTACAGCTGAAAAATGGCAACAGAGCCACAGAGAAAGCCAGCCCTCTTTGGCCACATCAGATCCTCAAAGTCAGTGACAGCAGCACCTGACCAGAGCCTCACAGCACAGATTTGACCTGCAAAGAGCAGATCTTTGCAGTGTCCATCAGCTTTAATGTTCCAATTGACTCATCCTCGAAGGCAAGACATGATCTAAGCCAATCTGTGTACAAACCTTATCAATTGTCTGCATTTATCATCTGCCTCTAATGCCATGTTTCAGTACTAAGATATTTTGTTTAATCCCATCTCTAGCTACAGCTGCTCTAGGATTCTCATTTTTCTCACAAGTAATCCTGTTTTGCACTTAATGGCCCAATGCTCTGTCAAAAAAATGATAGATTATTTGCTTAACTGCTTATTTTTTACTAAAACATTCTAAAACACAAATAATGATAGTGGGGTTGTATATATATATATATAAGGAATAAGTAAGGTCATATCACTTGAATTTTCTTAACTTAGCAAAATGCAGCGAAAATACATTATTCATACATTATGTTGTCTTCTGTCTTGATACACCTTTTTTTTTCATTAGCAATTAATTCCACTCAATGGCAGGAAGATAATTTTCATAAACTGATCATTTCAGTGAGGATTTCTCAGTGAATTAATGGGGCTTAGCTGTATTTATGTAATAAAACTTGAAAAACTGAATGTCAAATATAAAGATGTTCTCTTCCTTCTGTAAGCCTCTAAAACCACGTGCAATCCCACATGAACAATGCCTGGTTTCCCTGAGTTCCCCTCCCTCTGGTGCCCATTTCAGGCCCTCCCAGGGAAACGCCATGCAGTTCCTAAATCCCAGTTCATGTACAGAGCCCCTTCAGGGTGGGTGGACTCTGTAAATAGATCTCTTCACAGCAGCACTAATGCCTTTCCAGCAATAAATTCCCCTTCCTTCCTCCCATCTCGGCTCCTGCCCCACAGGGCTGTGTCTGTGTCATTTAAATGCAGCTGGATTTTGGTCAGACCTACATCCAGCCCCTCACGTGGGGCAACTACAGGGAAAAGAAAGGAAGAGCGTGTACAAAAATCCCTAAGTGGGTGGGACACGTTTTCATTTTGCTGTCAGTTCACATTGTCAGACACAAAATGATTTTGAAAGCAGTAGAAAAGCAGTGTAATAACAGTGTCCTCAGCGTGGCTCCCACATCCATTCCTGGCAGCCCCACGGGTGCTGCACGTGGATCACTGCAGCCAAAGCTGCACTCAGCTCCAGACTAAACACCACCGGCAGGCAGTGTGCTAAATAATGCATTTCCCCGGGGCTTTTGACGGAATCTGTGATCATTTCATGCAGTTTGTGCCCCGAGAAAGAGCCACCCACACAGAAAGCTGTGGGCTGCACTCTCCCTGCATCACCCGGGGTTTAACCCAGCCCCAAAGAACGAGCATTGGCCAGGGGAACCAGGACCTCGGTGCTCCAGCAGCAGCACAGTTTGAGCTTTCCCCGCTGGGCTCTGGGCAGTGCTGGCTCCTGTCCTTGTGTTTATTTTCAGGAGATCCACGAGCAGCAGCCACGGTCACTCTGCTGTGGCACTGCAAGCAACGTTAGCTCAAGGGGTACAACATAAACGAGGCTTCTCACCTTCTTAAAGCATGCACCGGCCCTCCTCGTGCATCTCCTCCTCCTCAGGAACAGTCTCTTTCCATATTCACAGAGAGGTTATTTTTCATTTTGGCTGGAATATCAAGGCCCCACACTGCATTTTTTATCAGTGTTTTCCAAGCCAGGTGCACGTGTGTGTCAGCTGGCATTGGCTTCACTGCTGCCAAAGGAACAGGAACTCAACCAAAGGCAGCAGTTAGAGGCGGGATATCAGATATTCCTGGACAGCTCTCAGGGAAATATCTCCCAATTCAATCTCACATTTCAGAGCAGAACGGAGACATATCCATTTTAAGGTGTGATAACTGGAAACTGGCTGGAAAAACTGACTTTGCACCCTCTGCATTCATGTTATTGTATTTGTTGTATTTATAAGAGAAAAAAGGTATTTTCCTTGCCAGGACAGCAAATGCATCTGGAATTTATAAATCCACGTGTTCTCTTTCCTTCTTAAAGCTTGGGAATTTAAACCCAATATTTCTGGTGGTACAATGGGCTAGCATTGCTCAATAGATATTTATATTATATTTCAAAATCTGACAATAGAGATCATGTACAACCATTATATATATATATAAATCTTTTCAGTTCTAATATTTAACAGTTATTTGGTTTTGATCTTGACCCTTACTTAGTACTGCAAAAATATGTTATCTACATTTGGCCACAGATATTACTTTGAAGACTGACCTGCAATAAATTTATTACATATAAAATACTAAAGTCTAGCATTGTTTAAATAACTTCTTCAGATCCAAACAGTTACTGGTGGTATCAGCAATCCAAGTACCCCAAAATAAGCAAAACTTGACCTTCTCAATAAATTCCAGTACCTGAACAATTGTGTTGGGTTTTTTCTTTCTTTGTCATTTTTTAAAGACTCTCAAACTCATTTCCAGTGTCTCACACAGTTTCTGGAAGCAGAAGGCAGCACCTTTTCCTCTGCAATGATGGGTTGAGCAAAGATGACTTTCAGAAATAATAAAATGAGCTCTGAGTATTTTATTGGCAGAGGCAGGGAATACTGTGAGATAGTTTTAGATTAGCATGGAAATCAGCTGTTCATACTATATTTTATTTAGTTTTGTTCTCTCTGCATGCTCATATTCTTAAGCAGATCTTCACCTGCTTGGAAGAGATCCAGGTAAGGCATTGGAATTGAATTCATACTACAGCACAAAAACATGAGTAAATGGCATATTCCTGGTGACTTCTGGGCACATCAACACTGGACAACATCCCTGTTTCTGATGCTGGATGATCCAAAAGCAACAATACAGTCATCTGGGACCACAGCTCTTTATCACTAAGACATTTGCTTACCATGGTGTGTAGCAGACCTGAAAAACTAAGTGCAGCGTCATACAGAAATATATATATATATATATATATTTTTAGCTAAAGATTCCAAAAATGAAGTAATATTTTAAGTCATAACAACAAGGCTCAATTCTGAAACCTCTTAGGCTAAATGGAATACGTTAATGTTTAACAGATGCTCATTTTGGGACACTTTTTAGACCTTGGGACTGGTTTATTTATTAGAGCTCTGAAGCAAAGTAGCATCAGAGCTCATGGGTGACAATCTGCACACAATGTTCATGCTATACTTCAATCTTTAATGATAGTTAGTTACTGATAAGAACTTTTAACAACCAGAATAAAGGAGTATCTAAAGTACTAACTCATTCCACATAATTAAGCACAGAGCATATGCTGGAATTAAAATGAAAAAAAAACCTACAAAACAAAACCAACCAAAAAAAAAAAAAAAACAAAACAAACAAACAAAACAAAAAAAAAAACCCCAAAAAACCTAAAAAAAATCTTTAAAAAACCCCAAATCACCAAACTTGGTCACTTTTCAAGCCAATAACCAACCAAATGAGAAATTTTTTTTAAGTCTAGTTGCCCTTTACTTTCCCCCTCCTCTGTTTGACACTCAGTACATTTTCAGTTAAGCTTGAACGAAATTTGGGTTGGTAAGAAGGCCACGGTCCCCTGTCCAGCCTGTGCTGTAAAGTA
Source organism: Orthonyx spaldingii (assembly GCA_013397795.1). Classification (NCBI taxonomy): domain Eukaryota; kingdom Metazoa; phylum Chordata; class Aves; order Passeriformes; family Orthonychidae; genus Orthonyx; species Orthonyx spaldingii. The sequence goes on from VZTJ01003620.1 coordinate 1,347,526, forward strand.
ATGAAAGCAAGAGTGGCAGAGACACAACTCTGGTGCCTGTGTTTGCACCATTCACTTGTTTCTATTGGGCTTTTGATAAAAGTCAATTGTCCTTTCAAGTACTAAGGAACAAAAAAGTGGCTGTCCTAACTACAAATCACTGTTTTGTCGTAACAAACAGTTACTAACTCAGCCTGTGGCTTCCCTCCCCTTCAATTCCTCTCTGTTTTCCCAGCTACTCCATCATCATTTCCCTCTGCAGACAGCAGTCAGTTGTGCTGGCTTTGGCTCACTTATGCCTCAGAGTGCTCAATTCACAACCACTCCTCTATCATTTTACCAGCAATTTTGGGAACATCTTGTTCTGCCCCAAGGACACAAAGGCTGACCAGAAATTGTTGCAGTCCGAGGGCTGCAGCACCCCAGCCCATCTCAGTTCTTTTGGTATCTCTTTACTGGTTTGTGCCACCCTGTTTGCTCTTTCCACTGCGTTAAACACCTGCCCAGGCTGTCAAAGTTTTACCCCAAACCCCCGTACAACCTTTCTGTGTTGCAAACCCTCAGGGTCTGCTCCTTCTCCTTTGCTTTTCTCTGTCCTTTTGTCCCCAAGCCTGCCTTGCATTTCTCTGCAAATGAATTGCACAAGGCACCTGCCTGCCCTGGTTTCCCACCTCTCCACAGCATTTATCATGGTGCTCCTCTCTCCTAGCCCGTGAACTCCTCTGCTCTTCTGGTTTTAAATTCATTGCCAGATTGCTTATCCTACTGCACATTTATTCCCACAGGGCAAAACTATTAAACAAGAGAATAGGTTACACCCTTACTCTAACCATTAACAGTTTATAAAAATACATGTCTCGTTTCAGAAATGGTGCCAATCTGTCAGGAAACCTGGAGGTTGCTGATTTTTTTTTTTTTTTTATCAGTTTCGTATAAAATCTGGCTGCATTTGAATCATCCCCTATGCAAGTTCTTGTCTGTCACTTGTCTCTCTGCCTTCTGCATCTTATGGCAATTCCTCTTGGGCGGGACCCTTCCCAGGGCCTTATTGTACCCTCCCTTTTGCCAATGCAATCCCATTTAAACTAAGGTGGGGTTGCACAAGGGTTTCATGAGCCCTAAAGTTCCTCCCCAAGCATTTTGATCTCCGGTCTGCATCTCTTCCTTACTACCACAAAAAAGTTCACCGTTCCAGTGAGGAACTTTGCACCTCTGTGTATTTATAATTTTTTTACCATCTTCAGAGGCTCTGCAGATTCACAAACACTTCATAAATAAAACAGTACTAAAATGGAGAGACACTGACTTGTGCATTTATTGGTAAAACACAAACAACGATGAATTACAGGGTTTGTACTTCAAGATGAACAAAGTATTTCTTGTTAGTACACAACGGTGTCAGAAAGATAAAATGAATGTTGGGTCACAATTATATTTTGGGCTGCTGCCATGCTGGCTTTTCCTCATTTGTACTTTTGGTTTAGATGAACAAAGGCATGGCTGGATTCTCACTCTTGCCTGCACTAACAGCACTGCAGGGCTGCCTTCTCTCCCCTCCATCAAAAGCTTCTTTTAAAAACCTTCCTGAGAATAAATGAGGCATACTTTATTTCAGTGCAAAAAAGAAGAACTAAATCATAAAACTTCTAACCTCTACAAGGGTTACACTGACCAACAATCTTTTAAATAGTCAATTAACTACTCTGCAGTGTGAAGCTTCTTTTCATTTCCCTTTTCTTTGCTCCTTCCCATGACATCTGATGCACACACCAAGCTCTGCCAATACAGGATGAGACCTTTGCACCAAAAAAACAGATTTTAAGCCTGGTCCCCCACGGGGCCATGGATACTCCTTGCCTTAGGAATATATTCATGTTTCGTGGGATACAGGTGGATCTGATCATCCAAACACAGGATTTCCAGCATCAAGTGCAACACCCATGTCAAAGAATGGACCTACAACTTATGTTTATCTATTCTGACAAGCAGATTTACTGTTATTGCTGGTGGCAGTGGTGTTACCTAATTTTAAATGCTGTGTATGAGATAATCAATATTTCTTTCTATATATTTTGGTATATTTATAGCTACTTATCTCCAGGGACACATTTGTTATTATTTGTTAGTAATCCATTGGCCATTCTTAATTCCAAATGTGCCATTAGGCTTTATAACAAATTCATCCAAGGACCCATGGAAATAAACACTGAGACTCTACATTCACATGCTCTAAGGTCCTTGAAAGGTCAACACAAAATAAATTGCATAATTAGCTATAAAATTAATTAAGGAGTCAGAGAATGAGAGGGAAAAGAACACTGAGATAAAATTTTCCATCCTACATCCTCAAAAATTGGCATCAGGAAGATTGAAAGCAGTTAGGGGAAATATTGGATTTTCAATAACAATCTTGGACCAAATTATTTCTTAGCATATATACAGATATTTTAAAAAAATGTACAGCAGGCACTGACAGAATAACTCACCATTTTCCTCAAAGGTCTGCAAGCAGGTGAAGAAATAAGAAACTAAATCTGGCCCCAGAACCCAAGAGCACCTTTTGTTCCACAGAATAAGACAGTTGGCAAGGCTAAAAATCAGAAAAATAACCTCTGAGAATTTGGGCATTACATAAAATTCCTACAGAACCCTTTCCTGACACAGCAGTTAGAGAAAGAGTGCCTCTTCATTCCAGGTCTCATTTCTTTACATGGCAGGTAAAAGAACAGGTCTTCTGCCTTTGGGTCTTCAAGCCGCTGTGAAATATTTGTTACTGATATGCTTCATTTGTGTTAATAATTTAAAATTATTTTTCCTCTTGACAGATTTTGTGCCTAAAGAACTAAAACACTTGATTCAAACCTCTAGAAAGTATTATTCAAGATGAATTTACCTGTCCCATAAATGCCAGCTGAAAAATGTTATACAGTAAATGTATATATTTAAGATTTCACCTTTTTCATTAAAATAGCTTTCAGCATGGAGGAATTTCCATTGCTAGCAATTCTACAACAAGTCCAAACTCAGAAAACATTTAAAACCTGGCAAACATCTTTTTGTTTGGGTTTTTTTCCATAAAATTTGAAACCTTTTCTTTCAAGGAATTCTTTTAATGACATTTCAGAACCCAGAGAGCTGTGAAAGCACGAGATGCTTCCTATCAGACTCCAGACCCTCTTTTCCTGACCTCTTTTGCTCTTAGCAGCAGGCACAGTTTTACTCAGCCAGCAAGGAATTCCCTGAGCCCAGGGCCTGGTGTAATCAGCTTTTCCAGCAGTGGCAGAGCACTGGGAATGCCCAGCACGGGGCAGGGTGAGCCGGCCTGAGGTAACATGGGGCAGAAAACTCTGCAGACTCTACAGCAGTGATGAAATCTCACTGCTCCCACATTTTCCATACAGAAAAGACTTTCCTCTTCCCATAATCTATTTTGCTCTTCCTCAGGCACTTTATCTATGACTAATTGTATAATCCAACTGACATTTATTTCATTACCACCTTTTCCACAAAGCAAGAAAAAGATTTGAACAGTATCCCCTGAATGTCTCGCTATGAATACATAAAAATTCTCAGTCAAAAGTGATCTCATTATAGCCAGAAAATTTATTTTGCCTTACAAAAATTGGCTACCACACTGCAGCTTCCACTCAGTTCCAAGGATCCCAGAGCAAACCCCAGGAGATGGGAAGCTGGGCCGAGGTCTGTCACTGCACTGATGGCAGCTTTATAATGAAGTCCCTCGACTGGAGAAAATGTAAAATCATCCAAGAACAGAATTATTTTTCTTCAGCAAGAGTTCCTCACTGGTTTTTTTTCCTTATCAGTAAATTGGGCAACACCCACCGTGGACAGCACCTCTGTGCAGCTCCATCCATAAGCAATACCACTCCAAACCTTACCTAAATGTGCTTGGGCTCCCAGATAGTCACACTTCTCATTTCTACAGACTGGGAAAAAAGTGGCAGTGAGAAGGTGGCAGAATTTTTGCTGGAACCATTCAGGTTCACGCAGGTACTGCCTTGGTCTCCCTTCCTCTGTGATGTCCCAAGAAAGATGAACTCACCCAAAGTCAATAGACAGGAGCAGCAGGAATCTTGAATAGTTTTCATTTTGCTCCAGTTTTCCCAAATACAGTCCATAAGCAAACTCCTGAGTATTAAATCACTTATTTGTGGCGAGTTTTCTTTAATACAAATCTATTTTACCAAAACAGAAAAGCAGATGCTACAAGAAGAAACAAATAAGGATGTAAACTACCCACAGTATCACCATGACACAACACAGCACTGCTGGGGTGGGTGTGCAAACACGAGTCTGGCCTGAGTCCCACTCCACAGCCAGGTTCCACTCAGGTGCACAGCTGAAGGAGAAAAACAGGAAAGTCTAAAAGCTGAAAAACACACAGGAAAAAGGGTGAAAAACCACTCCATCTCCATATGCATGTGATGCAGATTTGGAAATCAGTGGGATGAGCAAAGCCTACAACATTCCAGTCCATTCCAGCTGAGCCCAGCGAGTACCGGTGAGTACCCTGATGCCTTGTTGGGACTACCTAAAAAGAGAGGCTAGACAAAATTAAGAGAATACAAAGCAGTTATATTTATTGAAGGGCCTTCAGGTACATTTAGGGCAGTCAGAGCCCATCCAGGGGCTACACCCTAAAATGGATGGCAGGTCACGGGTTTTTCATACTTTTATAAGTTTGGTCCGTTTGATAACAGGAGTTAATCCTCCAATTACCACTACACGTAATGAAATCATTTACTTCAAGTTTGTTCTTCCCCAAACCACTGTTTTTTACATATCTCGGGGCCTGAAATAGTGAGGTGTCCTTGAGTTCCAGGCCTAGAGAGGACTTGTTTTGTCTGACCAAAATGGGAGAACAGTATCTTAGCACTGTACATGGAGTCTAGAGCTATACACTAAAGAATTACAGGATTACAGATATATGAAAAATGTAGAATCTAAAATCCTAAGGCATCATTGCTCCTCTTTAGAGGCTTGACAAGGCCTCTAGCTTGTCAAGTCTCTATTCTAAATAGCTACTAATAGTATGCATCTAACAGCAATATATATCTAACAACTGTAAATATCTAACAACAGTAACGTTTTACACAGCCGGCTATCATGCAAACAAATTATGATTACAACTACTATGAACAGTTCTTTAATCCAGGGCCAGTTTGGTAACCATGAAGTGAGGGCGTGGAAGCTATAATCAAAGCTAAGTGTGTTATATTTTTCAGTGCTATCTGATGCAAGATCTGAGTTGGTTCCCAAACTGTAGACAAATTCTTGCTGATCCTTCCACTTTAGTCTGCATGTCAATTGTTGGCATTTGAATATAAACCCAACAGTTTTTCTTATAAAGAGTTTTGTATACTCTTTGGACTGGAATCATATGCAAATTTGGGTTCCAAACTTGAGTCATGGTTACCAACTGTGTAGATAACAACACAGAAAAAGAACCGTTTAAACCACATCAGCCTCGTTTGTATCAGTCTGTTTTTCCAGTTGTTTCAGGAGCAGAAGCCTTCTTAGCTCTGGAGTAGTGAATCCAGGGCCATTTGCCAGCGACTTTGACTGCAGTGAGGGTGGTCAGCAGGACTTGGAATGGTCCTTTCCACTTGGCCAGTAAAGGATCACTGTCCCACCACTTAACATAGACCAGGCTGGAAGGGATGTGCAGGTGTGTCCAGTCCTGTGGGTCTGGATAACACAATGTAGTTCTGGAGTTTCTGCAAAGTGGAACCTAAAGCTATTAGGTATCCCTGTAAATCAAGTTTCCCCCTCATATGAATTTCTCCTGGAACATGCAGAATCTGATATTGCCTGCCATACAATATTTCACAGGGACTGATGTTATCCCTCCACCTCATTGTATGCAGATCCTCAGTAAAGCTATAGGAGAGGCCTGAACCCATGTCATGGATGTCTCTTGATAAATTTTGGTAATTTGTGTTTTAAGGGTTCCATTCATAAGTTCAGCTTTACCACTTGCTTGGGATCTGTAAGCTGTATGCAGATCCCAAGCAATTCCCAAAATCCGACTAACTTCCTTAATCACTGTTGCAACAAAATGTGGTCCCCTGTCTGATCATACTTTGGGGTGAACCCTGACAGATCAATCTCTTTTTGTGGTATCGCTGCGAGAATACCTTTTTCTGCAATTCCTCTTGCTGCTTTATCAGCACGGCAATTTCCCAATTCTGGACTGGTTTTCCATTTTTGGAGACCCCTACAATGCATGATAGCTACTTCTCTAGGTTTACCAATGCTCTCCAAGAGGGCAAGGATCTGTTCAGCATGTTTGATTTCCTTGAGTGTTCGACAGTCCTCTCTCCTTCCAGATGGCTCCATGGGCATGGACAACACTAAATGTATATTTAAAGTCAGTCCATGAATCTATCTAGGGCCATCATCAGTGCAATTAGTGCAGCTTTCTGCGATGACACATCTGCTGGCAGAGCCTTTTCCTCGATCACCTTGTTCTGGGTTGTTACTGCATAACCTGTCATTTGCTTACCATTCCTCATGAAGCTCCTCCCATCTGTGCTCCCAATCCGGATCTTCTAGGGGCATGCCCTTCAGGTCTGGTCTGCTGGCATAGACCTCCTCGATTCTCTGCAAACAGTCATGCTCAGGCACATCATCAATTAAGGTGGAGGACAGAAACATGGCAGGGTTAAAAATAGAAGTAGTTTTCAGGGTAACATCATCCTGTTCCAGCAACAGTGATTGATATTTAAGCATCTGGTTGCCGGACAGTCAGTGTTCTCCGTTTTGTTCGAGTACAGCTGCTATGACATGGGGTGCATACACTACAATGTGCTGCCCAAGGGTGAGTTTCCAGGCCTCTTGAATCAAGATGACAGTAGCTGCCATGGCCTTCAAACACCCAGGCCACCCTTGGCTAACATTGTCCAGCTGTTTGAAAAAGTAGGCCACAGTCCTCCGTTGGTTTCCAAGGCGCTGCACTAATACCCCCAAAGCAACATTTAGTCTCTCATGTGTGAAGAGTTCAAAAGGTTTAGTTAAGTCTGGCAATCCCAGTGCTGGAGCTGACATTAGAGAGTATTTCAGCTGTTTAAATGCAGCCCTTGTGCTCTCAATCCACATAATGATTCCCTTTTCAGCTGCTTTTAATGCTCCATATAGAGGTTTTATCAGTAGTCCATAATTTGCTATCCATGAATGGCACCAACCTACCATTCCCAGGAAAGCTTGCATCTCTCTCACAGTCTGGGGCTCTGGAAGGCGGCAGATGGCTTCTTTCTGTTCTTTGCTGAGCTGTCGATGTCCACAAAAGATCTCAAGCCCCAAACAGGCTACTGCTCCTTTGGTAATCTGTGCCTTGTCTTTGGAAACTCTGTACTCCTTTAGTCCCAAAATGTTTAACAGTGAGCTGGATGCAGTCATCTCATGTTTTATCTGCAATCAAGATATCATCAACATATTGGCTCTTGTCTCCTCTAATCTTCCAATTCCTTTGCTAGCTGGTTTCCAAGTATTGGGCTATTCTTGAAACCCTGGGGTAGGACTGTTCAAGTAAGTTGGCTTTTTCTCCCCGTTTCAGGATTTTCCCACTCAAAAGCAAAAAGCTCTTTGCTGTTTCTATGCACAGGAATGCAGAAAAAGGCATCCTTCAGGTCTACAACAGTAAACCACCCCAATTCATCTGTTAGTGTGGTCAAAAGAGTGTAGGGGTTTGTTACGACTGGGTGTATGTCCTCTGTAATTTTGTTCATTGCTCTTAAATCTTGCACTAATCGATAACTCTTACCATCAGCTTTCTTTACTGAAAGGATGGGCATGTTATACCTAGGCTCACATTGCACTAATAACCCATGTTGGAGGAATTCTTCAATTATGGATGCCAATCTCCTATGACTTTCTAATTTCAAAGGGTATTTTTTTTTTGCCTCACCTGTATGGCTCCTGGTTTGAGTGCAATACTCACTGGTTCTGCTCATTTGGATCTTCCTGGAACATCACTGGCCCACAGTATTGGGTTGACAGCATTCTCAATTTCTATGAGGATTTCACCACATTCTTCCTGTATAAAAAGTGCAGCAACTTTCACAAATTTAGACTCAGGAATTACAACTCGTACACCCCTTTCCTTTTTAAATTTAATTTCTGCTTCCAATTGCTCCAGCAAATCCCTTCCCAGCAATGGTTTGGGGGAGTTAGGCATATAAAGGAATTGGTGAGTTACCCAGTGCTTCTCCAGTTTGAATTTTAAAGGTTGGAAGAAAGGCCGTGTTTCACTTACCCCTGTAGCCCCAATGACATTTACAGTATCTTGACTCAGTTTCCCTTCTGAAGTATTTAACACAGAATAGGCTGCTCTGGTATCTACCACAAATTCAATGTTGTCTTTCCCCAGCTTAGCTATAACCAAAGGCTCTGCTGTGGGAGAAGCCTTCAGTCCTGAGTCCTCATTTTTATTCCTGTCCCACAGCCAGCTGGGGAACTGGGGGTTTCTTCTTCAACATCAGACAGTCATTTCTCCAATGTCCCTTTTTCTTACAAAAGGCATACTCATCTTTGTCCAGAGGGAAAGAAGTAGTCTTAGCTGACTTCTCCTGATTAAGTCTCCTACTCGGATGGTGTCTAACTTTGTCATTTGAGTCTCTGTCTTGGTACACCTTCCAGGCTACCTCTAACAATTTACTCATGTCCTGAATCCCGTCTATCTTTTGCAGCTTTTTTCTTATATCATTTGTAGCTTGACCTATAAACAGGAGAGTTAGATGATCTTTTCCTTCAGTTGAATCAGGGTCTAGGGTTGTGTATTTGACTGCGGCTTCTCTTAGCCTATTTAAAAAATCAGTGGGAGATTCATCTTGATTTTGCTTTATTTCTGTGCTGGTTTAGGAAAAATTTGAGAGGAAACCTCCTAAGTGGGGTCTCCTCTGGAAAGTGGATTTCAGCAGCCCCTCTCCCAACCGATTTGGGAAAGACTTCCTTCAAGAAAAGCGGAAAAAAACTGTTTATTTAACAAGCAAAGTATTCACAAGCATGGAAAAAAATACGAATAATATTAAACAAATGAAACCTCTCTTTTGTGGAGAAAAGACGGTGAGCTTGTACAGTCCAGCTCAACCTGGCTCCTTCCTGAAGGTCTGGGCCAGGCCCAGGCTGGGCCGGACAAGGGTCTCTCTCCAGCCATCCCCTGTCGACCATCCCCCGAAGAGATGGTGGATTTGGACAGAAAAAACAATCCAAAAAGAAGAAGAAAGAAGGCCCAAGGATCGCTTTGCAGTCCCAGAGGAGAGGAGTTTATCTCTGCTGCCGCCACTGCTGCTGGAGTAAAGGAATGCAAACAATCAACAAAACACCTGTGCCAGCTTCTCTGGCTGAGTTAATGGGACAGAACTCATTTCTGAGCATAGCAGATGATATGGGATATATAGCATAACATACATCATATAAAATCACCCTAGGACAATCTCATACCACTTCGACCAATTTAGAGCTTTAGGACCACCGTATCTTAACCCATATACCATGAGATTCTGGTATTGTTTTAGCCTTGCCATTTGGTCTGGCACGTTAGGATCCTACCCTGGATTAGCCAACGGGAAGACTTCAGCAACTGTGCCCTGAATCAATCCGCTTGCTATTTGTGCATCTACAGAAGTTATAATAGCCTCACTGACCATCTCTCTTTCTGTGGGATCAAGCAATGTGTCCATCGTAGACTTCACTCCAGAGTTCTGTGTGTCAATTGCCCTCTCTACCAAGTTAGCTACTTTGTCTGGATTTTCTTTAGATTTTCCAATGGTGGTCTTCCACTGTTCTAACTCTACAAGAGAGTACGGGACTTTTATGTATCTAGGCCCTTGGTTACCGACTGCCTGTCTCAGAGAGGTTTGTAAAACCCATTCTTCCTTTTTAGATCTGGTACGTTTGGCTATTGGACTAAGTGCTCTCATAGCTTTCTTTGCTATTGTTCCTCTCTCATCTGGTCAAAACAGCTGTCCCCTCATCCTGCTCTCTGGAGGAGTTATCTGAGTTAATACTATTGTCCATTTCTGTTGAATCTGTCGTGCTGGATCTGTCTGGGCCAGCGTTGGTACTATGAACAGCCAGGCAGGAACTGTCATCTCCTGAGCCCATCTCCAGGCAAACAGCGTTCCCGTGCAAACTCGGGCACAAGTTGTGACCTCTGAGAGTGACATAGGTGTCGCCCCCTCGGTGGGAAATCCTCTCCCCACCCGGTGCTGTTGGCTGCAGGGGGTGTCCCCCCACTCCTCCAAACCTGGAAGGGACCCCAGAAGGGGAGGAAGGGGAAGGGAGAAGAGGCAGCCAGAGAGAAACCAGTGAGTCCGCTGTCGCTGGCACTGCCGTCTCCCGAGAGGGGGGCGATGGTCCATAAAAATCCCCTTTTCGCTCCCCTTGCTCTTTTATCGGTGGGGGTATCGCCAGAGCCGCACCCTCGCTCCCAGCCGCTCCCGCAGGAGATTGTGGTGAAGGGGGGGTGCCTGGCACGGCCGGCGGCCCAAGCCTCAGAGAAGGTGCTACCAAATCCATTTCCACCTCCTCCCTGTCCCTCACACACGGTGGACTGAGAATGGGCTCCTCCCTTTCATCTTTCTTCCCCTGCCTTCTCAGAAGCATTGCATGCTGCTCCTTCTTGGATCTCTAGCTTTTCATCACATAATAAAACCATAAAAAGCTTAGCTTACTCAAGTTCCCCCAAATACTGGTCTTGGCATATGCGAGACATCAGATTTAATATCAACTCCTCATCTAAGCTGCCAAATTTAGGCCATGTCTCATTTTTCTCTAATTCATATGTTGGCCAGACCCATTCTGATAGTCTAATCAATTCAGCTTTTGAAAGAAATGTTTCTTTGTCTGTTAATCTCTGACAGTTCTTCAATATTAAACTTAAAGGGGAATCTTTAGGTATTTGAGTTGTGTCTTCATGTGAGAAGACACATCTCATGTCTACACTTCTAAACAGGAAAAAACCACAGAAATAAAGTGAAGTGACCTAAAAGCACACACTAATAAGCAGGGAGAGAGAAAGAACAAGAATGAGGAACGCACAGGAACTCTCCACTTCCAGACTAGCAGTATGGGATTTAACTCAACACACCACTGCTGGCCCCAGGCCAAAGCTCACCACTGCAGTGCTAAAACCTCTCTTATTTGGAAGGGTGTCCCCTTATTCCATGCACCAAACAAAACTGTAAGAGATCTCTTAACACCAAACCCAACAAAACACTGCTTTTTCATTCACTCACTTACGTGCCTCTGTGTTGGGTTCTTGGGCTCCGACATCACCTGGACTGTAGCCACTGCCCCCCAAAAGTGCCAGCGGGGTGGGGGTGGCTGGGTCTTACTCAGTCCAGAGGATTCTCAGGAGGCCTCCTCGTCCCACCTGAGTCGCCAGGAGCTGATACCTTGTTGGGACTACCTAAAAACAGAGGCTAGACAAAATTAAGAGAATACAAAGCAGTTATATTTATTGAAGGGCCTTCAGGTACATTTAGGGCAGTCAGAGCCCATCCAGGGGCTACACCCTAAAATGGATGGCAGGTCTCAGGTTTTTCATACTTTTATAAGTTTGGTCCGTTTGATAACAGGAGTTAATCCTTCAAGTACCACTACACGTAATGAAGTCATTTACTTCAAGTTTGCTCCTCCCCAAACCACTGTTTTTTACATATCTCGGGGCCTGAAATAGTGAGGTGTCCTTGAGTTCCAGGCCTAGAGAGGACTTGTTTTGTCTGACTAAAATGGGAGAACAGTATCTTAGTACTGTATATGGAGTCTAGAGCTACACACTAAAGAATTACAGGGTTACAGATATATGAAAAATATAGAAGATAAAATCCTAAGCATCAACCCAAAGGTTCCTGTTAACTGTGGGGATGTTTCTGCAGGCTCTGATGGATCATGTCGTGCACGGTGTTGTCTGACCCAGAAACAAATGTTCTCTGTCTCAGGAGCAGTTGCAACTCCTGCTGCAGCAAAAGGACAAGACTCTAACAGAAAGGGCTCTAAAGCCAAGGTGAGAGAGAGATTTCTTCAGAACTGCCGAACGCTGAGCAATTTCCCTTCATCCAAAGTCATTTTCCATGATTTGTGAGCTTATTTAATTGTCTGAGCATGGATATTTCGGTCAAACTTAAGATCCCAGGTCTGTCAGGACTAAATTTAATACTGATACTGTGAGTAAATGTGAGGTGCCACTGGGCAAAGATGTCATCACCAAAATTGGCAGAAGCACTAAACATTAGGAAATCCTGAAATTTAAAGTGCAGGAAATATTTTAATATCCATAAGTGCAGCATTACACACATATCTGATCCTTAACTGGTAGAATGAGGCCAAGGGGCACATATCCTGAGGGGCACAAAACCTAACACACAGAAAATCAGATTTTCTGATGTGTATACAGAGTCCCACCTTCATGCCATAACCAAACAACAAAGCCCTAAAAGGAAGCCATGCAGTTTCCATTTATTGAAATTATAAACAAGGAGTCTTTCAAGGAGTCAAACATTCTGAGGGGTTTAAGAAATGAATTACAAGGTAACTTCTGCAGCAGCATTCTAAGGGATTTTAGGGTACCAAGGTAGCTTTGGCAGAAAGTACAGGTATCCCTGAGCCTTAAGGAAACACACCTGTAAATTCCCATAAACCTTCATTTCAATTGCCTTAGACTCCCTTGATGCTCACCTGGATTTAAAAAGAAAATGAAAAAAAGGTAATCAGTGACAGCAGAAAACATTTTACCAGGGAGTTCACACATTTTACATTGACCCCAAACTTCATTACAACCCTGCATGCCTCACTGCTAAACCAAGGAGAAGCTAAACAACCTAAATACTGACAGCAGAGCTGTCCTAATTGAGAGGACTTGCTCTCCAGGCTACAAAACCACCCAGGGGCAGGGAAGTAAAGAAGGCTGCCCGTGCACTTGTGGAGCTGCAGCTCCGTGTCCCTACAAACAGCATCAGTGGGACCACGCTGCAGGGTCCTGCAGAGCTAATGAGTGCATGGGTGACAGGAACTGCCAGTGTAGCTTGGATCATAAAAAAGCCCAAACTGCTGACAGGACATACAGAAAAGGGGCCTCATTTCATACATTCTTTAGCTAAAAAGTTAATGATGCTTTTCTTACAGGTAAACAACCAGTTATGAAAGCTCATATGCTTCAGTACCTGCTGCAGCCCTGTTCCCTCTGTAGCCAGCACTAGGGCATTTATCAACCACAGTGAGAAACGTCCCCAAGATCCCTGTAGCAAGTAGATCTTACTACTGTAAAGTGGGTTTAGCTCTCACTTGGACGACATGACTGCACTCTCCTCCTAGCCCCCATCCAGCCACACGGGATTATATCCTCCGCACTGCCAGACAATCCCGTCCATCCCCGTGGGTTTGCTCCAGGCAGTCCCTCCCTTTCAGCCGGAGCGCTGGGCTGGACTCGGCTTTGCGGAGCCGCCGTCCGCCTACAGCTCCTCATGCAGGCAGCGGATCCCCGCAGCAGCCCCGGCACGGCCGCTCGCAGGGGATGAGCGGCGGGGTCAGCCCCGGCATGTGCGGCCGCGGGCCCCCCCCGCGCTGCCCCCGGCGCGGCCCTGCCCGCGGGGCGGGGGTCACCCGCGCCCCTGCCCCCAGCCCGGGGCCGC
>VZTJ01003620.1:1361464-1403265 GCA_013397795.1 Orthonyx spaldingii
GAGGCTGGGGAAAGGCAGAGGCTGGGGAACCGAGCCGGGATAAGACGGGCTGAGCCAAGCCGGGGAAAGGCAAGAGCTGAGCCGAGCCAGGGAAAGGAAGGGGCTGAACGAGCGGGGGTAAGGCAGGAGCTGAGCTGGGGAAAGTGTGAGCCGTGCCGAGGTAAAGCAGGAGCCGTGCCCGGGAAGGCAGATCCGTGCCGGGTGAGGCAGGCTCGGAGGGGCCGGTCCCAGGCGAGGCGGGCTCTGAGCGGCCGGTCCCGGGTGAGGGAGGCTCTGAGGGGCCGCGGCAGCCGCGTATGTTCCTGCCCTGCCGCGGCTGCAGGTGCGGGGGTCCCACAGCCCAAAGAACCCTGCCCGGAACTTTGTGTTGGCCGGGCCCCCCTCCCCAAAAGCGAGGAGCCCGTTCCCGGCCGTGCCCGGGCTGGGAAGGGCAGGGCAGGGCAGCGCCCAGCCCCGAGCAAAGGCTGTGACACAGCGAGCCCCTCGCGGGGATCAGGCTTTAAATCCGTCTGCAGGAGCAAACGAGCCCATCTTTTAGGAAATCTAAAGATTTGGTTATTTAGGACACGTTTTACTCGTGTGCATTTTGTTGCCTGTAAATATAAATCTTTGAAGAGCAAGTTATAAATATTAAAGCCTAAGTACATAGGGGGAGTATGTGTATCAAATTTTAGACTAAATTTATTCCAACCCAGTTTGGCACACACACGCCTGATGCATTCAAGCTGCACTCAAACAAATCAGGGAACTTACTTGGTTTTACAATGTTAGGTGCCTGTTTCAGAGACTGGTGAATTACTTAACAACAATAATTAGCATATTTATATAACACATTGTTGTTTATACGTGGGGTTTGGAATCTAAGAGGCATTAATATCATTTCCTGAACTGGAGGGATTCCTGGAAGTATGAAGCAATGGCTTGTTTGGCATTTCCCTGCTGCTGGAGCTACACCTGTGTGTGCACTCAGGGTCTGAGATGTGCAGTCCTGCCCAGAGAGAGCAGATGAAAGTTAACTCAACGTGCTTTCAACTCACATCTGGTAGAAATCAAAACCAAACTGCTATTAAGGACCTTTCTCTTCGTTTTTCCCTTTTTAGTTATTTTCTTCCATCTTTCTCTCATCTCTGGAAGCTCCATCAGTATTGGAATAGGCAGCAATTATTCCAATCTCCGTAAGTAATCTCTTTTTTTTGTAACAGCATTATTGGCATGCTCTGCAGTCATGTACAGCTGCAGGAATATTATATTTAAAGTTCTCTAGCAGATAAACATCAATCCATTAAAAAGCAAATAGCTTCCTGACTGAGAAAAAACTGAGTTAACAGAAATGTCCTTAACCTTGTCATCCCTAGACAGACAAAACTCATAGAAATGACAGAATTGTCTGAAATAGAGGTCCACAAAATTTAGTGTCAGGTACAAGTACTTGAATATTTTATTTTTTAAAATAAAATTCTCCTTTTCAGCATTTTCTCCCACAACAGCAAACTAGCAACTTGACAAATGGAGCACACTGACATCAGTCAAAATTCATATTGTTTTGGCACTCACTAGGGAAACAAATGTGGCTAAAAATTACTTCCAGTCATTGAAATAAAACAATTCCTGACATTTGAGTTCCTTCTGCTCTCCTTTTTATGACTGGCTTTTATAGTTATTACATGAAGGTTTCTTGAAGAGGAAATACAGCATTATAGGAGCCAATTATCCTCGTGTCACTGGTCCTGTTTTGGCAGAAAACCAAACCATGCAGAGAAGCAGGGCAGCATGTCCAGTGTCTGGGGTGGAAAAATGTATAATGATAAAAATACACACACAACAATTAAACCCACCAAGAGCCCTCTTGGAGCAAGGGCTGCAGCTCAAGAAAAGCTGTGCTGAAATGTTATGTTTAAACTGTGACTGGAACACTGTTCGTGCCCATCGTGCCTGAGAAATCATACAATTAAATGTGAAGTTTAAAGGAAGAACAGGCAAGACGTTCCCTTCATTTACTTTGGAACATACATGGAGGAACAACAAAGTCTGGCAGTTACAATCATTCATGGACTAGAAATCACAACCTATCCTGACAGCAAGCTTGGAGAAATTATTCACAGAGTCAAAATAAGCTTCTGGCCACAGTAGGGATTTGCAGCATCTATCCCTAAGATAACTTTGGTAACTGGGAGCAAAGTTTGGTTGGCAAAGGTGAAGACAGTGCAAAACCAAGTAAATGCCAAGTGGTGTATTTCAGATTGTCTGGTAAATCCCTTAAACTCCTCGAAAAAAACACATTAAAAGTTGGGCTGAAGAGCAACTGCAAATTTGTAGCTGCTGCCTAATAGGTGCTGAACTGGCATCATGGGAGTCACAGAAAATACATAATAGCAGTACCCAAATGTTTACATTGGTACAGCTACATTGGCACTGTCCTCATTTCTTAGTGAGCTGCCTGTGGAATGGCAAGAAAATCCCTGTGGTGTGCTGGGGTTGTTACAGGTCAATATTGCAGAAAGAATGCTGAGATCATTTTCCCACAGAAATGTTGGGTTTACATAACACACAAGGTGATGTTTCCCAGCCCTTCATTGCAGAACAGCTTTGTGTTGCATTGGGTTTAGATCAGTGGAGTTCTGTAACAGAACAGTTGCAGCCAACAGTTCAGAGGAGTCCAAGGATTGCACTCATTTCCAAGCAGGTTTCTACAAAATTCACTGGTTTAGACCATGGTTTTGTTTTCCTTCAGCCTTAACTGAGTCCAGTTCAGCCAGGCCTGATATTCTAGCCCTCTCCACAAGGGCTCTCAGCTTTAATTCCTGTAAGGCCTGGACTCTGAAGTGTTCCACTGACAGGAACAGACAATATTAACACAGTACCAGGTGAGCATTAGCCAGGAGCCAGCCTGTGGCTCATGGGACACTTTTACAGGGAATGTGGAGAGACCAGAGTTATGCCAGGCTGTTTGGAGGCACCACAGGAAGGAGACTCCACAGCGGACTCTACAGAACTCACATAGGCCAGGTACCCGACCTGTTGGCTCTCCAAACACTGAATTTCCTAAGCAAGGGCAAAGGCCCAGGAGCAGGACTCTGCCCTCACAGAATCAGCTGTGCCTGGAGAATCCTGCTCTAGTCCAGGACAAAGGGATAAAGTCACACGAGTAAAATCTGGGCAAGAGAATACTCAGGGATGGAGCCAAGTGACTTCAACCACACAGAGCCAAGGTGGGCTGACAGGGTCAGCAATTAACAGGACTTTCTAGTCAGAAATAGAATTTCTGTTGCTTTAGATGTTTCTTTCTGAGAGAAACATTGGATTTTCTTTGCAAAGTGTTTCTAGCTTTTGGTCAACTGTGTTTGGATGGTTGGTTTTCAGAATAGAAAGTCAGATTTATCTCTAGAAAATAATGACAATGAGTATAAATTATCAATCAGCAGTCATGAACTTCAGTCACTGTTTCAAATGATTAAATGAAGGGGTCCAAAAACTATCAGAGAAATAAAAAGGCAGAAAAATGGTTCTATGCAAACTACCTTCCCTTCCTGCATGTGCCTGCCTCCTCCACCTCCTTCCCAGCACTTCTGAGATTTATCTCTGAGGACATCAGTTGTAGACACAAGTAAAAGCAAACAAATCAACTGATTTCTCAATCAATTATCTAGATTGCCAATACAATATTATAAAAAGATAGTTATTCTCAGTTATTAGTGACTCTATAGTTATGTGTTCAAATATTAAGTATTTATGATAGTCCCATTCAGCTATAACCCCGCTTTTATATCTAAGAGCACAAGGGATGTCCAGAGATATGTAAAATGTTCATTTGCATGCATGAATGACAAAAACCAAAGCTTTGAAATATACAGACAGCATTTTCAAATCCAGCACTAAGATTCCTGTCTTAGAACCTTTAGAGAGTCTACAAACTTATTCTAACTAAACTGAATTCTCTCACCAAACCAAGAAGGAACAGAAGCATTCCTACTCTGGTCCTCTGTGCACAAAAACCCACCTAAGACAGGCACAGGGACACATCTCCCACAAAGCAAAAGTGCAGAAAATCCTTATCCTGGAGTCAGTAGAGCCACTTTGGAGGCTGTCCCTCAGCATCTAGCTTGGGGACAGCACAGGAGCACAGCTGGCTGCCAGCTGTGCTGCCACTGACTCCAGCACAGAGAGCTGCACCCTGAGACCCCAGGATGACAGTGAAAGGTTGAACAAACTTCTACTCATAAACAAGGAACTCTTTCTGCACACAGCAAGAATAAAATGCTCTCTCCACTGCTGCAGACTCAGGAGTCTGAAGCTCTTGATGGCAAATCCTGTCTTTTTCCCGCTCCAACTCAGCCAGTTTAGTGCAATTGTCCAGAGGCACAAACACAATTCCCAATGACAGGGGTCACAACATCAGCAGGAACATAACTGCACATCCCTGGGCACGGGTGTGCCTGTCCAAAGCAGTGAAGGACCTGAGTGCTTTGGGGTCTGTGCAAGCACCTTCAGCAGTGCTCCTGGCTGTGCCAGGCTGGAGACAGGCAGAAAGGCAGGAGAGTGCTTCCAGCGTTGGCAGGAGCTGGTGGGTGGAGAGGCACAGGATGCCAGGGAGTTCAAGAGACAGCCTGACAGATCTGCACCAAGGCTGGTGCACAGCACAGCAGCACATCCCCTTGCACTTGGGGGATGCCTTGAGCGGTGCCAGTGATCCAAACAACATCCACCACCCATCATCAGTCTCTCTTCTCTGTCAAGAATGCCAGAAACCACATAGGTCTGTGGTGTCAGACAGCGAGGGAAATGCACTGCAGTTGCCCCCTCTTAAGTGCACAGCAAAATTTAATCCCCGGAATAATCTGCTCTTTTCTTTCTTCACTCCATTTTTTCTCTAAGTGTGGATGTTTTCTGAAGGTGCCAAAGAGGGTCCCATCTCCTTTTCCTTAAGGGCATACCCCATATCTCCCCACAGTTTTCCACATTGCACTTCATGTTTCAATGACTCCAGCTGTGTCGAAGGGAAGGATGCTCAAATACCTCCAGAGCCACACCTTGGAATCCTTTGTTCTTCTCCCCTGCTAAATAATATCCAGCATCTTTCTGCCATCTATTTATTTTGTGATAGCTCGAAATCATCTGTTACATCAAGAATAATTTTTTCATTTTTTAATTTATTAGGCTGGAATCTGCACTGGGAAGGGACCGATTTCTCTCCAAGCCTGACAGTTTCTCATCCCCCTCTATGAGGATGTAGGCTGACAACTCCAAGTCATTCATTTCCACTGTACCTACTGAATTCATGCTTTCATTTCAAGCAGCTTCTCCCAACTCACACTTTGCCACTTCAAGTAGTAGACTGGAAATAATAGATGCATAGTTCCTATGCACCTGCATTGCAAACACAGAGTCTAGTCCAAACCTGCTCCCTAGCAAATCAGTAAAATAAAGCTTTTCTTTTTGGAGGGGATCTCATCAGGCTGCTACAAGCAGCCCTATCAAGACACCTGTCAGAGGAGAGTAGGGGGAGGTTTGTTTCAGATCTTGTTTGAGCTGTGTGTTCAAACCAAAAAAAAAACCACCTAAAAATCCAGCAGATGCCCAGGTGCCTTCATGCAGAGCATCTCTCCAGGAGAGGTGGACTCCTCTGAAAAGCTTCCTTAGAGCCTCTGTCCTCAGATGCTTTGAAGATTTGGCCTCCAGCTCAGAGCTGGCAGAAGCAATTCAGCTGGCTTTGACAGCATTTATGCAAATGGAGATTTTAGCTCCAAGACTTAGTACATTTCTTGCTGGAACTTCCTGAAATACCTCTGACTTTTTTTTTTTTTTTAATGACATTATATGACTTTGGGAAACCTACAGTGCTCAAGAACCTGTGTGAAAATAATTTACTGAAGGACATTCCAGCCAAAGCCCCATGATCTCTGTCTACTCTTAATGCAAATGGTGCTTTTATGACACTTTGTTTCTGTGGGCTCTTTAATTCTAAGTTTCTTATCTTTTAATTGCTGTTTTTAGATGCAAAGATGTTAATCCCTCTGTTTCCATCCTTAAAATGAGGATTTGTCTTTCATCAATTGTTTTTTCTTTCATTGGCAAGTAATCTTTTTTAGTTTTATGGTTTAAGAAAAGCAGCTCTGTAAGTATCTGATCTTTAAAGGTTTTCAGCATCCTAGCTTTATTTTGAATTAGCTGCAAAATTGTTACAAGATTACTTCTACTTAAAGCCCCAACTAAAACTGAAGGTTAATCACCCTAGGTTTTGCACAAAATAACTGGCCTTGTCCTTTCAGGTTACAGGTATCTACGAAACACAAAAGGTGGGAAGAGGAGAAAAAGGCTGGCAGAAAAGTTAATTACTTTAAATTACACAGGAACTGAAGGAGAAAGCAGGGCTCTCCTGGCTCCTGGGTGCTGTCTGTCCATTACCTGGCACTGACTCTTGCTACAAGACAGGAATACTCTGAATTCAGTGTCCACTTACTGCCTGTAACGTTTTTATGGTTAGATGGCAAATACAGGTGGGTCTCCATTCCACTGGGGAAGGGGTTTCTGCAGCAAGGCCTTGAGATTTAAAGCTGTGAGCTTCACAAAAGAGATTCCAGATCCTCTCAGGGAGAGAGTAATTGTGAGCTGTTTAGTCCCAAATGGAAAACCAGTTCTTACTAGAACACCCTCATATTGAGTTTTGCTTCTAATCTACACTTAACCATCCCTTCCTATTAGCAGAAATCAGTATTTTGGGCTAAATGCTCCCCATTTATGATTATTTCCTAGTTAAACTACTGAGGCACACACTGGCTGTTTTCACTCTGCAAACACATCCAGCACACAAGTTCTTGGCCCAAACAATTGGCAAGAATTACCAGCCTTTATTAAAGAAGCTGGTCACAGAAAGCCCAGCACAGAAGACCAGAGGTTCTAGAAATTTGTAAACCAATTTTCCTTGGTGTCACCTCAATGTATTGCCCTGAAACTTGCTCCAGGGGCAGTGGTGGCACAGGGTGCCACAGGATCCTCATGCCCTGGTCAGCAGAGAAAGGGTAAAGCCCTGCTGCCTTGACCAGACAACAAAAGCTCTGAAAGGTAAATGAACCAGTTATTTTATTTTATTTTATTTTATTTTATTTTATTTTATTTTATTTTATGTTATGTTATTTTATGTTATTTTATGTTATTTTATGTTATTTTATGTTATTTTATTTTATTTTACTGAAAGACAAATTGCTGGTTTATTGCAGCAGCCATGCTGCCAAGTAGCCCAACAATATCTAGTCACTGGATATTGTAACTCCAGCTCTGCCTCAGAGACACATCCAGAGATGAATGTGAATCCAAGGTGATTTCTGGTTTGGCCTGGAACTTGGTGCTAAGGGAGGAACACACACTCTGCAAAGAGAAGCAAAAAGGAGTAGCTATTCGGGTTGGGTTTTGTGCCTCACTAGGAGAGTACATCAAATTGCACTAATAATCACTCTGCTCACAGTAAACACATTTGTGGAATCAGATGTTCCTTTAGAAGGAATGTGGGACATTCAATAGTAGACTGGAAACACAGTTCCAGTGCATTCCTGCTGGGTGCTCTGGCTGTGCAGCACCACATCTGTGAGCAGCAATCCCCACCAGAAATGCCCACGTGTTTAGGGAGAGCACAAAATCAGAATATCACCAATAGTTTTTAACTACACAGCCAATTTTAGAAAATACTTTCCTTTTAGAACAGAACAATCCTAAATGGAAACATGAGTGGAAACTGTACATTTGCCACTTCATTCCATTAAAAAACCTGATAGATATCTAAAATAGAAAAAAATCCCTCAATTCAGAGCTTTATTTCTGTGCTTCTGATTAAAAAAAACAAAAAAAAAAAAAAATGTTTCTACTGAATGAAGCAAGCTGTAAATTGGACATTTTCCTAAAGTTGGAGACATAAGATCTCCAACTCTTCAGGAGAGCTGCAGCATCTGTAGACGTAAAAACAAGAACCTTTTCCCAGATTTTCAAATTATGATTCCCAAATACAGCCAAGGACAACATGGTAAAATGCAGGGATAGAGGTGGTATTAAGTACTGTAGTAGGATAGAAATGACACCCTGTGCCCGTCCTCTGGTTTAAGGTTATTGTACATTTCTTTAGTTGCCATCGGTGCAAAACTAGGAGGAGCTGGTGGGCACCAGAAGTGACCAGAGAGATAAGAATCTGTCTTCCTTAGATTGTGTTTGGCTCAGGTTTCTGTGTCATGCTCATTTCACTCATAGAAGCACAGCATTGAACACTTACCCAGCCTGTGCCATGAGTGGTTCATTCATTGTCACTCAGTGGCTGAGGTGACAACTGGGTGCCCACTTTAACAGAGACACAATTCAGGGGTCATGTGGCTAAAAAATTTATGTTACTGACACAGGAAAACTAGCTGTAAACTGTTACCTTTTATTGCTGTATTTTAATGATACAGATTAGTTTTCAACTTGTGGGTTAATTTTTTGCATCACATTTATACAATACTGCCCCTTAAGCTAAATTTGATGTGGCCATTTGGATGTTCCTAAGTTACCAGTTGCCACTTGCTAAATTCATCAAATGTGTGCTGATTTAGAACCCAAACCCTGAGAGGCCTCAGCACCCCATTGCAAGGCCCTTCTGGTTAGGTACAGAACCAGAAAGGACTTCTCTGAGAGTGGCTTCTCAGCTCCCTGTCATCCAGAGTAAAAATGGGTTTCAAATCAATGTTAATTTTAAAACATGCTTTGAAGACAAAATATCTTGTGGCAGCCTGTACTGGGACAGAAGGATCACCTTGGGAGTAATGCATTTTTTCACAAGTGAAACAATCTGTCTCAAAAGAATTTTCTTTGTGAAGGACTGAAAGCTCATTATTTGCTGGATCAGTTTGTGATGCCTCTGTCCCTGCCTGCTGCCTGTGCCTCACTTTCTTCCTCAAAAGAACACTGACATATTTTCAGTCTTCATAGTATGGAGATTATTTTACAGCTCCCTTTGAGAACAGATGGGAGATTTGTATCATCTGGACTGACAAAGCACATAATTTGCACTGGCTACAGCTGGGATAGGTTTGCACACCCTTTCCTTCAACCATCACTGTACCCCACTGCTTCTCAGTCCAAAGAAAATTGGGTCTGCCCATGTCAAGTTTTATAGCTTACAGTCTTAATGGTTCTCCCTGAGGATAATCAAACACCCCTGTGGGTTTCTGGTGTTCTCGTAAAGGCCAGAGCCCAAAGTGACTTCTCCAGTCCACAACTGGCAGAACACAAAGCACAGCATTACCTCATGTGAGATGAGGTGTTTGGATTTAAGTGACCTTCAAAGCAGAGCCAGTAAAGTGGTGAAAGGTAAAACAGGAATTTTATGTTGCAGGAATTGTAGAAAACTTTCATGTGTCTGAAAAGTGTCTCCTTTATCACAGCCAGTGATAGAGAATTCTGTTGAACTGATAAAAACAGGAGTAGTGAATGAGAAAGATACAAAAGGTGTAAACTGGAGCAAGTTCAGGGAGGTTTAAAATAATTAGGGCAACTTTGAACTAGATTAGGAATTAAACAGATTTATGGAAGATATGAGATATTACCAGGACCAATTACTCCAATACATTTCCTAATAAATTATTTTTCCCTTGGCATCATTTTCCTTTTTGACATTTGCAATGACTGTGCAACCAGTCCAACATCAACAAAAGTTGTTCCCTTATACACAAGGACTGCACTTGGCACCAGAAGGTATTATTGCTTAGCTGCTGCTTCTATCATTTGTTTAACTCTAAAAAAACCCCAAAAATCAACAAAACCATAAACAATCCATGCCCTCAAAAAAACCCACAAACAAACAAACAACCCACACCCAGACAGGAACTCTCACAACTTTAGTTGCTGGGAATTCCATGCCATTCAACCTCCAGTTGGCTGGGATCCCTGCCAGAAATGCAGAGGCCGTTTGGGAGATGCACCATGGTGTTTGAAGGTACACAGTGATCTTGGGAGGTGACAGAGCTGCCAGACCCCAGTGCCCAAGCTGAGATTTGCTGTGGCAGTGAGTTGTCAGTGCTGGTGGTGTTTATCAGTTGGGGACACTGCCATCTTCCCCTGGAGCAGCTGTGCAGAGGGGAGATCAGGAGCAATTACCCAAACTGCAGGATTTTGTAGCTGTAAAGGGAAGGGGACAAAAGGTTCCAAATTAAAAATGCTGGAGAGCTAACAAACGTCATGGGGCAGGAGTGCCCGTGCTCTCTGGGCCTGTCTGCTCCAGAGCTTGTGCTCTTCAGGCTGGGCCTGAACTTTTGTTTGCCTCTGTTTGGAATGTTTCAGATTGCTCACTTAAAGTGGCCTGGACACTACCTGAATTCATAATACTCTGCTGAAAATTAAAGCTGATTCCCAAAGAATCTTTCTGCACAAAGTTCTTCCTTGTCATACTTTAAAATATTTAATTTTGTCATTAATGAACTATTTTCTGTCTGTTTTACTTCTCTTTCTCCTTATTAGAAGACTCTACATGTCAGTGCACACTCAGATGCACTTGTCATACAATTATTTGCTTTTATGTACCATCCAAACAAGATCACTTTCAATAGCACTTCTGGTGAAATGGGAAAAATTATAAAATAATATATTCTTTGAATAATGTATGAGGTTTTTACCCCTCTTTTCCTGGAGAATTTCCTGTCTTCCTGATCTCCAGAGTGTTGTGTGTTCCTTATAGTATGTTAATAGATTTGTAACGTAAGAAACTGGAATATATTTAAATGACAAGTTCTTTTTTCAGTGGTTTAGATGGTTTAGTGGGACACTGAAATTCCATGAGATATTTTGCATTGTGAAGGTGAAGTGTGAAAAACAAAAAAAAATACCCCACTTACTTCCTTTTACAGAGATTCCCCAACTCCTTTTTAAATTTTGTGTCATGCAGCTGCTGTTTGGAAGTTTCTGGACATGTAAAGCCAAAGTGCTGCTGCTGCAGGCAAACCCTCAGAGCTTTTGGACTGGGAAGGGGTGGCCCTGCTCAGATCTGACAAGTGACACCAGTCCCACCCACACTCCCATTGCTTGTGCAAATATATTTTGTACAGGTGAATATTAGCATGACCTGAAACTGCTCTTCTGGCTGTTCCCATCTCTCCTTTGAGAGTAAGAAATGTCTGTCCATTCTGCCTGTGTGCACAAAGATAAAAGGAATCACAGTGCACTGTCAAGGATAAGATAAAATTACCTTTTTCCCCCTCTCTAGACAGAGAGGAGTGATTCAGGTTTCTGCTCAGCCCCCAAAATCAACAGTAGTCCTGGGACACGTTTTCAATCATTTAACTGAGGGGCCAGTAAAACATTTGGCTTCAGGCAGAGCTGCAGACCCTACTGGATAGGATTTCATGTCCCTTCGAACCAACCCTGAGTTTATGTCTCCATAAATTCACCCAAGGCTTCATTAAGAGAATTGAAGAAATCCTTCCCCCTCTATCAGACTCAGTTCCTACCCTTGGTTGTCCAATTGGAAAGGGACCATGACAGAGTTATACTTACAGCTAAGGAGGTCTTAATCCAGTCCTTTAGGTTTATGCAAGATAACAGAGCTCTTTTTTTTCCCATTTAACCATGTTGTGTGTTAAACTGAGGCAGAGATGGATTGTTTTGGTTTGGATGTTCAAGCATGTAAGGCAGCCAGAAGGCTCAGAGACACCGCACCCTTGTGACTTCTCTGTGCTTCACCTACACTTCACCTGGCTCAAACCCGAGCTAAATGAGCAGAACAGGAAGCGTTTGCTTCAGTCTGAGACCCTTTTCAGCTCTGACAAAGAGAGAGTGCTTTCATCCACCCGGGCTTTTCCAAAGCAGCAAGATTGACTTTCAGGAGACGCGTGGC
Organism: Orthonyx spaldingii; assembly: GCA_013397795.1. Taxonomy (NCBI): domain Eukaryota; kingdom Metazoa; phylum Chordata; class Aves; order Passeriformes; family Orthonychidae; genus Orthonyx; species Orthonyx spaldingii. Next base: position 1,373,310 of record VZTJ01003620.1, read on the forward strand.
TTTGTTGCTCAGGAAAGAATCGCTTGTTACACAATCATCCATTGTTTCTCCTCCTTTCAGATGAACTGAGCATTCTGCTGAGTGAAAAAGAACCACATTGTGGTGGTGACAGGCTCTGCCTCTTACGCTGGCTACACTGTCACTAGAAGGGGGACTGTGGCAGAGACCACATGTCCTTCAAACTGTGCTCAAGTGAGTTACCCTTCCCTTTCCTGAACCATCCTGTGAATGTGAATCCATCTGCTCAGTGTCTGTAGCAACATGCTGCTCTGAACAATAGGTTTGATCTGGTTTTGCTGTTGCAAGGACATGGATATTTAGAGCCTTATTTATTCATCGTCTAAATCATTCATACTGGGTGCTGAGTTCAAGGACCATGTACGGTTCAGGCAGCAGTGGTAATGGAAGATGTGGTCAAGCTCAGAGTTCATTAAGCTAATGTATTATGAAAGCTACTGCTCTGAAATGCCACTTGAGGAGGGAGAAGGAAGGAAAAAAGCTAAGAAAGGCCGTTGCCATTGCCAGAAACAATTAGGCACTGGCAGCTCTGCAGAGCTGGGCCTCTGCATCTGGAAATGGAATGTGAATAACCAAACCAATCACAGCTGATTCCAGTAATGCCTGGCCAGGGGAGAGGGATGGATCACTGTCAGGTCAGAAATATCCAGTGCATTTCAAGGAGTCATAGGGTACTTTTACACAGAGTGCAGACAGTTCTAGCCATTTGTTCTAAAACCAGATTTGTTGCAAAGGAGTCGAAGGATGCATTTGAAGATCTCTGATGAACACAAGGGTGCTGCAGTCTCAGCAGCTGCTGTTTACAAGCAAACTTAGAGATGGAACCACCTTGGCTTCTCCAGTTCCTGCTTTGTGCTTGTTATATTTGCACGTTAATGTCAAGCTACAGTTTTAACACTGGAACCTTCCTTTTAGCATCCCCATTCTGTGACTAGCAACATCTAGCAGGATAAACAACGTTTAGACCGCTAATAGCATTGATCACATGCTGTCACTAATTAGAAGTTCTTGGAGACTTGTGGATTTTAGTTACTGTGACGTTTTACACAGAAGAATGTGGCCTCAGTTTTGCAGACAGACCAGAAGTTACAATGGCAGAGTGGACTGTAAAGACACTTCAGGTGAAAGTAACCCAAAAAAAGAGATTCAGGAGTGAGAGTAAGTGCACTGCATCCTCAAATGGGCATTCAGATACATGGAGGTAAAATGCAAAGTAAAACCCTCTGGCCATGCACAGTGTGGACAGCAGGCCCCCAGCACCACCCCTGCTCAGCACCACCCGCTCCCACTATTCCCAGAGCAGTTCCAGCCCCACACAACGCTGACAAATAGAGTGGGATCTGGGTCAGATCCATGGAGCACAAAAGATTATGACTTTATAACTGAGAATTCCTAAGGTTTACAGTTAATGCGCATGGGAGGAATGTAAGACCTGAATTCAGGCACGACCTCGGGTTCTTACCCTCTGAATTCCTAACCTCATCAGCAGAGATTACAGCTAGACCTGAGTTGGGGTTTTTCCTCTGAGGAAACATATTGGGTGTGGCTGTGGAAGCTTTAATGGGAACACACCAGTTTGGATGATGTGCTTTGCCAGGATCCCATGATAACCTTTAATCAATTTACATTGCACATAAACATGTGTTATTTTTTGTCCTTCTATAAAGGTGTGCATAAAGTGCACACTGGCAACAATCTTCTTAATATATGTAAATATATTTTTTTTCTAAATGCAAAGCTGTCAATTCAGTGCTAATAAAAAACTGCAGCAATGACAGCTGACAAAATAAGAGTCAAGTACTCACAGGTTTGCTCTGAGCACGTTACAGTCATTAAGAGCTCCAAACCAACAGAGCATTTTCAATGGTTACAGGAGCACACAGAACTCAGGAATTGCCTGGAGGAAAATTCATTTGTCAGTGGAAGGACTGATGATCTTCAGTCTTCACACAGTGACTCTGACTGGGAGCAGAGTGTCACCACTGGGGCACCCACAGCTGTCACCTCACAGACACAGAAAGGTCCCAGGCACGGCAGATGCCAGAGCACCTCTGCAAGCCCTGTTAGCAGAGCAGCAGCCACAGAAAAGCTGCCCAGAAGGGCTGAATTGCCCCTGGTGCAGCATTTCCTGCAGTGCCAGCCTGCCCAGAACAGCACTGCTGCCCAGGAGTGAGGGACACAGCCCCTGGAATCCAAAGGCTGCCAGGCAGATTCCCACAGGACTTGTGTTCACAGCAGGAGGTCATCAATGAACATGTGGCTAAATCAGCACATGCAAAAGTACTTGTGTATAAAAGCCCCACCTTTGTGACTCATGAATAGGTGACATTATGTAAGGTATATAATTGTATAACTGATATATAGGGGATGAGTGTATCTCTAAATATATCTCATGTATATGTATCATGTTTATTACTTTTCCTCCTGTGCATGATAGAGACACTCCACTTGAATCATCCATTGCTCTTACTTCTGGCTTTCTGTTTTTGTAATACTGACATCTAAACATTTAGCCCACAGGGTAGAAAACACCTTGGTTCCTTCAGAATACATTTGGTATTTGGTATATTTGATATACTTGGTTCATCCTAATATATTTTAGGACATTCAGGACTTTCTGGCAGGATCCAAGCACTTTCTATTGCCCACTGAGGCAACGGTCATATCTTTAAATCCTTGAGCCATAAAGCATGAATGAAAATACCTGACTTTCACATATTATTATATCATTATTGTTTCTCATCTTAAATTTGTTACATCTGCTCACAGTTGGCAAATCGATTCAGGCATCTCGATTCAGATGTTTAATTTTCTTTTTATTTTGGCCAACAAAAACTTCATCTACTTCATATGAAACCCATCAGTAATAAAAACCAGGTACCAAGAAGGGAGTAGAATTCCCTTATAGCATGTTTTTCTGTTAAATCATTATTAAGACACCTTTAAAGCATGTGTCAGTCATATCACTTATCCATTATTTGTGTGTCCTTGGACAATTTCTCATGCTGCTTAAGGACACTGATTAAAAATGCAAATAGATCTGTCACATAAGATTGTTGTTTATTTATTTCAAGGTTTTCAGAGACATGGGGATTGTTATTTTTTTACATACAAAAGCAGGGATAGATGATAGAAGAAATTTACTTTCCTATTATTAATTCAACAACCTAAAAATCTTTTGATAAGTGGCTTTAAGTGACTTTAAACTTGTTTTTTAACAAGAGGCAAGGGTAGCACACTATTAAGTTACAGCTATCAAACCGTCAGCACTAAAACCCTATGGCCATCATCTCCCCACTCGGTTTTAGAGGACACATCTGCATCCCCCACACTCACACTCACAAATTCCCAGTGGAAATTGGAACCTTCTGCTGAATTGCTGTTTCTTCAAGGACAAAAGCTGACACAATATTTTCTGAATCCCAGTGCTGGTAGCCAGCAGTGCTCCCACTGCTCTGTGTGTTTCTGATTCCCATTAGTGGGGTGCAGCAGGACCTCTCACTCCCTGGAGTTATGATGAATTAACTGCAAAGAAGGAGCAAAAAGACAGCTGTTGTTTAGGCTTTTTTTAAACTCAGACAAAACTTGTAGTCCAAATCTCTGCTGTGCAATATGGTGTGCCTTGACTGAAAGTGCCTCAGTGGATGCTAAGCAGATGTTTTGAAAGTAATTTCCACTGGGCTGGAAGTTTGTAATTCTCATAAAAAATCATAATGTGAAACTAGGGCATAGATAGGTTAACATTTCCATTTTTAGTGTGTTACAAATGAGTAATATCTGCATTAAAGAATAGAGCAGAATAAAGCCATAAAGCCACCTTTCAAGCTGTCTGTGAAAACAGCCCTTGTCAAAGTTGTTCTTCATTACCAGCCAGGAAGGACAGTTTTATATTTGAATAGGAGGCAGAATCAGCTCCTCAGATTTCCCCTGCAGCTTATCAGGAAGTTTTCTGTGAACCTCAAGAATTGCAGGGAGAGTAACGCCCAGCAAAAGGGGAAAAACTGTCAGGTAGAAGATCTTCAGCAGCATCTGTTCTTGCTGACAGCTTGACCCTGACTAAGCAGGCTTGAGGTTATCTTCTCAGCCCAAAAATGTGTGAGCATAGGAAGCCCACGCCTTGTTCTCCACAGAGAGGGGAGTGTCCCTAAGTGCCACTGGGATCACAATCCCTGCTTCCAGTGGAAGGATCGGACACAAAAATACTGCACAGCACTCAACACGCAGCAGATGAACCCTCCAGGTACTACTACCAGACTGTTTTCCATCTAATTAGCAAAGCAATTTTGTGACAGAATCAATTAATTACAGTGCCAGGCAGGTGGTGATACAGCGACGCGGTGTGCAGAGCTCTGTCTCTTAAATTCATTGTCTGGAATATTTATCGAAGTCAAAAAGCCATTCAGTGCTGATACGGTGCTTTACGGTGTTATTTTGGTCTGCTCTATTTCAATTTTGTTCCAATTCTTTCCGCCACTTCTGGCTTTCCAGAAACCCAAATATCTTTCAGTAAAGCTGAAACAGCACTTATAAAACTGTTTGTATTATAAACAATAATGGCAACTGGTGGTTATGCAGCACAAACACATTTAAAGAACTCCCTTGTCTCTTGGAACCCTGTTGAAAACTCTGTACAAAAATTTTACTTTCAAACATACACAAAACTGAAAAATGAGAACCATTCTGATGCTTCTGAAAAACACTTCACCCCCCAGTAAATGCCTACAGGCAGGACTTAGGTACTTTTTGTTTCTACTCACAAGCAAATCTGTCATTATCTTTTGAGATAATGGAATATTTGGTGGAATACAGCTATACAGGGATTCCCAGAGAAGCTGACCATGTCCAACTTCATTTAGAAAAACACCCCAGCAATTCAGCATCAACTCAGCTGTCAACTAACAGAACAGAGCAGTCACCCAGAGAACTGGGATAAAATATAGCCACCAAAGGAAAACAAAGGGATGTGTTTCCTACTGCCCCAAGAAAACTCCCCCATCAGTCTGCAAATTGGTCAATCATTCCTGTCAGTGCCAGAGTTCTTAAAGATGAATCACTGAAGCATGGTGGGGTTTTGCTTTGGGCTGGACTAGATCCTCTCTGATGGTGCTTAGGTTGGCACTAGCAGCTGTGGTGTGAGCATTCAGGCCCTTAAACAAAACCTTAAATTTGGATTCTAGAATCCCAAAGCATGGAAAGTTGTGCTTTGTGAAGGTTTGAAAACAAAAAGCTTTCCCACTGTATGCCCATCAGAAGGTTATTAGTCCAGTTCTCTTTTTTGGTCTGAGAAAAGCTTTTTTCATTAAACAGAGAAATAAATGGCCAAGTCCATCAGTCTGTTCTGTGTGCCCACTGTGCATTCACTCCAGGGCCTTCTGGATTGGTCTGTTACTAAGGAATATTCGTGAGATCTGCTTCTGATAACACTGGCAGCTCATCAGCCACGGAAGCAGATTAATGACAGAGGGAAAGGGAAATGACTTTTAAAAACCTCCTGCCCACTCTGCCATTACAGACTAATCCAATATCCTGCATTCCTGTTCTTGGGTGTTGGGAGGGAATCAAACCCTGTGTTCTGACATTGATAAAATCAGATTCAGTGCTGTCTATAGCAGTGGCCAGGAGGCCTCAGCACTCCTTAGATAAGAGATTGCTTTGTATGAGCCATGCAGGATCTCAGAAATGAGAAGGGCAAAGCAAAAAGATGCTGAAAAAGGAGTTCAGAAATAAATACTCAGGAAAGGAGGAAACCAACACTGGCAGCTCTTTCTCAGCCATATCGCACCAATTACTATCACAAAACTCATGGAAAACTCGTGGCCCACAGCTGTGAGAATGAAGCCACAGGGTTCTGAGGAGACCCACCACTGTTGTAGGTCACACTGGGCCTCTTGGCAGTGCTGTTTGAACAGTGACGAGCAAATGGCAGAGGCATCCCCTGTTTTCTGTTTGAGACAGGGAGAGCTATCCCCCAGGGCTTACACACAGAATGGTGCTTGTAAAATAAAGAGGATTTACAGTATTTTACACATCCCTTCAGACCTAGGCATCTGCAGAAAAAGCTTTGTAGCCAGACATCGTAAAATGAATTTTCAGGGAAGGAACAGAGGAAAAATTTGGGTCCTCAAAATCAACATCCAGAATGTAAATTGACAGTAAGAGTGGACTTTCCAGGGAGGATTTATTCCAGGATAGATTTCCATCATATGTTCAGCATATTGCTGCAAGATGGAAAACATCTGTGCTACTGCCACAAGCCAGTCTGGCAGGAAGAGCCTGAACAAGTGGTGGATCCAACAAGAAGAATGTGGGAGGAGGGAATCTTTGTTCTTTTTGTGGCACCTCACGCTTGCAGCTTCCCAGCCATGGCTCCTGGGCATCAGAGTTATGTAAGAACAACAACACCAGTGTGCTGAGCCACAGCTCCAGAATTCCTAAAAGGCTGTTTAGGGCATCCCAGTAACCAACAACAGCCTGAGGAGCCACTTGTGTGCTTCATGGAGAGGATTCCAACCCAGTCCTGAGGGTGTGCTTCCCACAGCTGCTGTGTGCATACACACAAACACACACAGCTCTGCAGAACAGGGGCTTTATGCAGAAAGAAAAAATAAAATATAACCTGATACTTCCCATTTTATTATTAGAGTAATTAAACATTGCATAGAAAAACTTAATTCTGTTGTGATGATTTTACTTAAGGCTCACATTAACAGGAGGTTTGTGTTTACTCCAAGAGCTGCATCTCCACAGCCAAGCCCCCAGATTGCCTCTCTGGGAAGCACCTCAGGCCATGGGAATCCATCACCTCCATCCCTCTCCAGCAGCTTGATAGAAAGTCATGGATATAATCCTGCCCATGGAGAGTCCTCTCTAGGTAAAAAAGATAAAGGAGGGGGGAAGGGGAAAAAAACCGCCATCAGCATCCAGTTTGGGGGCATCTTAGGAAATAAATTTTTGTAATCATGCTGATTAATTCAGAAAGAAAAAATAATGTTGAAATAAAAAATAACAATTTCATATTGCAGGATAAGTCCCCAGAATTTAGTTAATTTTTACCCTCCACAACTGTCCTGGCTTTCAGAGACAACAGAGTTACTTCTTGGCTTACTCTGAGAGCTTAATTTTAGCTTTTAGGAAGCAAAGCCCTGGCAAAGAGGTATTGCATTTAATATGCAGATAGCATGAAATTCAGCCTAATGGGAAAGAACAAGAACTGTTTAAAGTGTATTGCAAGTATGAACATATTTGCCTATTCCCTTCTGTCTCAGTCAGCCAGAATCCCCCCACAAAAAAAAAAACAACCACATTTCTTGTATCTTTCTTCCTCTCCCTTTCTCTTTCCTGTGCTCTCTTTTCTCACCTGAGGGTGGTTTTTGCTGTTAAATCCTCTTGGATGGGAAGTAGAACCACTGCTAGGACTTAATGAAAGCATTGTCCTGCATGTACTCAGGGGAAGCTGCCCTGAGAAGCCATGCATGAATTTGCTTCAGTTAAGGAAACAAGCTAATATTTTCCTTGCTGGAAGAGGAAATCAAATGTATGACCTTTGCTCAAGGGTCAACCACACTTTTCTCAGAGAATACACTTGGAAAACTGGTGCTGACCTGTAGCATTTAAGATGTTCTTGCCTTCATCTCCCCTTTGTCCAGTCCTCCACCACTCATTTAGCATGAAGCTAAAGCACACAAAGATTTGAGCTGTCTTTTAGTGACTTAATTTACCTATGTCCTTTTTTTTTCGGCTGTATTTTCTATCTAGAGACTTTCCTGAAACCATGGAAAAAAAAAAAAAAACAAAACATGAAAGGGTGAAGTTCTGCTTCAGGTTTAAACATACATTTTCATGAGAACCAAAGAATTCACCCCACTGAAGCCAAAGAGAATCATTGCTCCCAGTCCCAAGGGTTACATGAGCAGAGGCTTTCATCTCAAAGAAAGTGAATTTTATGTAACTTGACACTTCCCATTTTATTAGTAGAGTAATTAAACACTGCACAAAAGCTTAAAATAATCTTGTCATGAAGACTTTACTTAAGGCTTATGTTAACAGGAGGTTTGTGTTTGCTCCAAGAGCTGCATCTCCACAGCCAAGCCCCCAGATTGCCTCTCTGGGAAGCACCTCAGGCCATGGGAATCCATCACCTCCATCCCTCTCCAGCAGCTTGATAGAAAGTCATGGATATAATCCTGCCCATGGAGAGTCCTCTCCAGGTAATCCTGCCTGCAGTCAACCAGCATGGTAAACAGAATCTTGTCAGGAGACTCTTGAGGAAAATATATTTGAACACTCTCCAGACTTGGATTTTGGACAGTTCTTGTCAGAAATGTCTTGTCAGACATTTCAAGAGAGGCACGGTACTGTTGTTTAAGCATCTATTGCATAAACATAGCAGCACTTGAAATATTAAATATTGAAAACATTAAACATTAACTAATGACTGCATTCTTCATTTCCATTCATTTCCATTCATTTCATTGGATGCCCTTTTAGAGCTGATCCAGCTGAAGAAAAGGAATTTGCAATTTCACAGTTCTCTTGCAACTTTTTACCCAGGCTTCTGCCAGTCCTTGCCAGCTGTTCCAGGGAAGGGACACAGACCTTCTCCAGATTGTCAGAGACAGGCAGGTGCTCAGGAAGGGCATTTCAGAGAGGTTCAGCCTCCCTGGAGGTGCATCCAGGCTAACTGTCCAAATGGGAGAGCAAGGAAGCACTGATTCCTGACACAAGCTCCAAAGTGAAGCTCCACAAGTGGAGGAATATTTGCTCTTGATCTGTGTGATACTGTCTCACACCACTGAGAGAGATGGGAAAACCTAGTGTCAAGAAATCACTGAAGGAAACACAAATGAAAGGGTTGTCAGAGGCACTGACAGGGAAGAATCCCAACTCAAGAGGCCCCGACTGCCCCGTGCCTGCCAATTTCCTTCTGAGAAGTCATTTCAGCTTCCTTTAACTTCGCTTCTTCGCTCAGCAAATGAATGTAACTGTACTTGTCAGCTTGGAAAATTGCTGTCTTATAGTACCCTAGCACCTCTATGAAACAATAAAATTATATTCCTTATGATCAGGAATACCTTTATTATACAATCTTCTCTATTAGGAAAAATACTCAAACATCCCAAAGAAAAAGATAAAGGGGGGGGGGGAAATAAAAAACAACCCAGTCAGCATCCAGTTTGGGGGCTTAATAAACCAGTTCTTATAAACACACTGACTAATTCAGGCTTCTTAAGGCATCAAATAATTTGTTGTACTGATAGTTTAAGCAATCTTTGTCATGCAGTTAAATTCTGAATTCGTTGCTATTTGTTACTCTCATTTCTTTTTCACTTATGTAGTCACCTGCTGTGACCTCCAGACGGGTTTCAGTTCTTTGGAGCATTCACAACATTTATCAGTGTTTAGAAGGAGAATTTAGAATGCTCTGGAAATCACCATCTACTGTTTCCCTGACACAATAAAATGCAGCCTATTGCATATAAAAATACTGCTGCTGGGCTGGTTGGAAATTTCATAGATTACCTTAGTCTGGATTATCAAAACTAATAACAACAATATCCTCTTCTCTTACAACATTTATTTATCCTTTCTAAGGATTCATTTGGAAGACTGCTTCTTCCAGTAGTTGTATTTATTCAGCATATTCTTGCTCTTTAATTTGATGGCATTAGGTTTTATTTAATGCATATTTTACTGCTTGCTGAGGGTCAATATTTGTTGATCTTGCCTGATATAGAAAATCCCACTGACACACTACCGACTTCTGTAAGCAGAAATGAACAGAGGACATAATTGCAATAGCCCTCAAGCAACTCTTAATTGAAGCAGAACTTTTATCTGTGTTTGCATCTCTAATTTGACAATTTTTCTTTTCAGAAGCTAAAAAGAATAGAGGGCTTAGGAAATAACAACTGAGACCAGAGTTCTGGCCCACAGGAAAGAAGAGAGCCAAACCCGCAGGGCCCTGGCCCCTCTGCCTGCCCCTGGGAGCACTGACAGTGGCTGATGGAAACCAGGAGCATTCAGAAAGGAGCAGGGACAAGCAAAGATTGCAGTGCCAGCTCCTCCTGAAATAGGACAAGCATTGTGATGATGACTCCCCCTGTCCCATGAACTTAGAAAATGCTCAATTCTGCTAAATACAGCTATTTTCAAGATAGATATAATGACAGTAAATTATCTGACAGGATATAAAGAATGACCAGTTCTGTTTCATAGTGAGAAATGATCACTACTATTGTTATATTTTGAAATATATTAACATATTTCTCTGAATGGCTGTCCTTCTTCAGGGGAGAAGTTAAGGTTTAAAAGTTTTTATCAAGGCCGCCTGTAAAGGCTGCTCCACAAACCCACAAACACAGCCAGGAAACTGTTCTTGTTAAAGGAGTTACCTTGCCATGCCTTTTCCTTCATCTGCTTTATGAAGTTTATGAATTCCAGCAACAGCTCTTTTAAACATGCTGGTAATTTTGATTTTACCACTTCTATACTACAAACTTTCAAAACAACAAGACAAGCCCATCAGCAAGGCAAAACCCTCTCCCACAATCTAAAGGGGTGAAACAGTGAGAGTTTTAGAACGTGAAAAGTGCCCCAAGAACTGGAAAATTTTGTAGGAATAATATTGAGAATGCACTTACAGAGCATAAACTATGCACATAAGCACCTTTCTGAACTGAGGCTCAGCTCCAGTATCTTTACAAATAAACACCAGATTCCAGTTTTAGGCATGTTATCTTTACAAAACATGAGTAGAAAACACTGTATGCTGTAGAACTGAGAACAAGATGAAAAATACAGTGAACAGAAAACAGCCAGCAGGGCCAGGGGCCGTAACACCTCCTTGAAATCCAAAATGCAAATCTGCCTTGAGTCATAACCGAAATACTATGGCTGGTTTCATCTGAGGGGCTTCCAGAAGAGGCTTGTTCCTATCGTTGCATTGCAACAGAAGTGTTTGTAGCTGCCAGGCTTTGTTCCCCAGAGAGGAGTGACAAATAAATACATACTACATATAAATACATAAGCAGGGCAGGAGGAAAGTGTAGGGAATGGCAGACAAGAAAATATTCTGATGTCTCTTACCAAGCATCACTGGGGACTCCCACTAACAACAGTAACTCACAGAACGTGTCAATGATGTTTATAAATGACAGAAACCCTGATGACACCTCTCTGAGGAGGGGAGTAGAAGGAACTGCCTCAATCCTTCTGCGTGGGAGAGCCAGGGAAATGCACAGAGTGAGGATATGGGAAGGGAAGGCCAAAGAGTTGAAGGTCTAATTCAGATAATGCTCCCAGCACTGACTCCTTCCCCACCTTTGTAAAACACACTTGTTGTGAGTTACATGGGAAAAAGAGTCTTTGCTGGGAATGAAGCACCCTTTCAGTGCAGTTACAGGGATAATAACCTTTCTTTTCCATGGATTCAGCTGTCTGGCCCCAGCAGTGCTGAATTAATCTGAATTCCTGTTTGGGGTTGGAGCTGCTTGGTGCCCATAGAGGAGCTCTGCCACCACATCGTGGTGACGTGTTTGTGTCTCTGCTCCCGAAAAGGCCTGGGGCCAGCCCCGTGTCTGCTCCAGGAGCCAGATCCAGGTGCTGATCCTGCTTCCAGAGGAGACTGGCTGTGGGAAAGGTTTCTGTTCCCAGCCTGGCCATGAAGGGCTGTGGAGGCAGAACTCAGTGAATGCAGGAGTGGTTGAGGCTGGCACCGCTCTCTGTGTGACTCCACGTCTGCCACCAAGAACAAACAGAGCCTTTCTGGGGATTCTTCAGCAAAGAAAAATGTCAGAACTGACACAATGTTTGCAGTAATAAGCTGTGTTGGCAAAATTTTTGTAGATGTCACCCAAATGTAAATGAACTCCGGTGACTCAGGGAAGCAGTCTCCCGAAGGAAGAGACACAGAACTTATTTGCATTTAGCAGGGGATTACAAATATCACTGTTCCCTCTCCTCCTCTCAGACTGGAACTGCTGGCTCAGTGTGAGCAGTGCAGAGATGCATTTCTCCTTCTTGTAACTCCTTTAATACCAAGAGGATAAAGTGTGGATCCCTGAGTTTGTCAGGTAGTTCTTTTGCACGCATACTTTGCTGAATTCTCAATACTGGGGATATTTTATACAGCACAGCAGAAACATGTAGAAGTGAATAATTGGTGCAGAAACACAGAGATCAGTCAATGAAAATATAAGGCAAATTAATCACTTCAATAAGATACAGAGAGATCAGTCCATGAGCTTCTGTTGGGCTTTAAAAGTTTTCTTGCTCTAATACTACACTGGAGACAGCAGGCAGCAGGGCTTTGCAAAGTCTTGCAGAATCCCCATTCTGGACATATTCTGTGGAACATGAGCTAACAAGAAGGACAGACAGTTTACCTGATGAAAAAATGCATGAATAATGCATTGCATAATGCAACATCTTAATTTTTGTTGCCTGGAGAAAGGAGACATCATAAGAATAAAAACAAAATACCCAAAGATAGTACACGAATGTCATTTGCATTTCTCACTTTTTAAGGAATATAAAGCAAAATATGAAAAATCTAACAGACGTAACTGTCATATTTTCACCATAAGGAATAAATAGCACAGTAATCCCCACTGCAGAAGAGATGAAAGCATCAAAAAAAGAAAAGTGAAAAAAAAACCCCTGTTTCCATAGCAAGTCTCTTTATTCCCACTTTCTATCTTCCCATAACCCATGTAATATTCATTCAAAGTAATTGCTCAGTTTAAGGAAACAGTGTGCTGGTAGTTCATCCCTCTTCACAGGTCATAGCAAGTGCAGGAGGGATGTGCAGAAATAGGACATGACTGAGCACAGAGCGTGACAGAGATCATGTGCCACAGAAAGGGCCATGGGAGTTTAAATTAAATCACAAGGGAAGCAGGGAAGGGCAGAGTTAAGTCACCAGCCAGAAGAACAATCCCTCAGAAATGCCTCCAGTCAGAGCCCCACTCCCACACGTGGGGGTTCCTGGTGCCACCAGTGTCCCACTGTCCCTGCGGCCCTGCCAGCACCTGCACCACAGCCTGTGCTCACCACACTGCATCCTGCCTGTGCCAACGGGGCCAGCATGGCATTTCAGGGGGGAACAAGCCAAAAAAAGTCTCCATGTGCTAAAATCCTGCACATTCAGGTTATTGTTTGGTGCTTGAGCCACTGCCTTGTCTCGTGAGCTAAACGTCTTCGTGGGTCCAGTGTGGGTTGGTGCTGAGCTGCTCCTGGGCACTGATACCAACCCTTCCTCCTGAAAAGGAGAGAGAGCACTTGGATGCCAAGTTCCTGATACATCCTCTGTTCTACTGGGACAGAAAAAGCTCTTTGGATACACAGATGTTAAATTCCAGTTGTGTAGCTGTGCCTCGCACCTCCTCCCACTGTGTGGGGAACTGTTTCACTCTGACAGGGGAGCTGCCACAATGCAAAATAAGGTCACAGATGTTCCTTCTGGAACCCAGCAAAAGCTGCTTGGCTGGTTCTACAGGGAACCTCAGGCTCTGCTCCATGTTCCTCAGGAAAAGGGACACCTGGAGCCCCAGAGCTCTGTGGGGACACCTCTCTCCCAGCCCACTCCTCTGGGATTGTTTTGTCCTGGCAGAGGGAAGAGCTGGGCCAGCAGCCCCCTCCCTCTCTTCCACAGTCATGAGGCACAGGCAAACTGGCATCCAACAACTGGAAATTAAACAAAGTCACCATTTCTCCTACCGTGTTAAGGAGACTTGAAAATCCTGTTGCATTCTGCTAAGTCACAGTGAAAAAAAAGCTTAATTCATCAGTAGAAATTGCCAACAGGAATGAGGAGAGCTGTTCATTAAAGGCAAGATTGAGGCCGACATTAGGCAAACTGATTTTGTATTAATCTTGATTTGGGATCATAGCACAGCAACTATTTGTGCTAATGTAGGTCTATACACATTTGTAGGAGACAGAGATGGGTTTTGTGGGGTTGATGTGCTCATATTGAATTGTCTGGAGTCAGAACCCAAAGGACAGTGTTTATAGAGTAAATAAAACCTTTAAATTAGATTTCTCTGCTTAAAGTTGCTTTTAAAGTTTAGGGAAAAAAATATTACTGCTAAGAACGAAAAAAGTTTTCCAAAATTCCAAGAAAGATTAAAACGTCACTGGAAAAGATGCAACCATAACAAGAAGGTATAATTCAAATCTAATTAAATAAGTTGGCAAATAATGATTAAATATGTGTTCCTATCTTACAGATGCATGCATAGATGAATTAGTCTGGTCTCATACCATGATCATTATGCACCTCCATTGCCTGTCCCAGGACCAGCATTCCCCCAATACACCCTGGGGACACCCTGCTCCCTTGGAATCCTTCCCCAGTGCAGTGGCTGCTGCTTTGTCATTTCATCCCTGGGAACAACTGAGACACGAGCAGATACCTGAGCCTGTGCACCAGGTATTTAACTGGGCACTGTAGTGATTCCTCCTGTAACCACTCAGGAGCTGCTGGCAGTGAGGTCTTGTTTGGGGAGAGGAGTAATATTGCAAAAGACATTCCAGGGAACCTGTGCTTCATCAGGGATATCCACCCCGTGGTCAGGGAAAGAATAAAAGAAAAAATCTTGTGCTAAATTAATCAGAGGAAATAGAACCGTAATTCAGTCAGTAATCACCTTGACAAATGTAAATTAATGCATTAGTCGTTCATCACTTTTTATCTCAGTCAGTGATTTTCTAGGGGTGATATGTATGTGGTTCTCTTGGAGAGCTTTTGGGTAATCAAACACTGATCAAGGGCAACATGGGGAATACACACACACCTTGCTGGGCTGTCTCCAGCCTCTCTCCAGGCAGGGTTTATCTCCAAGGGACACAGGAGGGGAGCAGGAGCAGTGAGTTCCTTTCTGAAGCACAGAGCTCACTGACCACCCTCAGCACTCCCTGAATCACCAAGGTTGCCCACACCTCCCCAGGGCTGCAGGCTCAGATGTTCTTAGCTCATATTGTTGCAACCAGGCCATCTGTTTGTATCCTCAGCCCTGCCTTGCTCGGCCCAGCCCCGAAATCTGGGGTTTCAGGAAACTCTGCAGCAGCTGCTACTTAGAAAAATCTGTGATCTTATTCCCAGAAGGACTTAACAGGATAATATTAACAAATGACACAGTACATATGAATCCGTCAATTACTGTAATAATCCAAACACCAGGATATTTCTTGTATCATGAGCAGTCAGCACAAGGGAGATCAGAGTGAAAGTCCCTGCACCAGGTGCTATTCAGAACAAATTGCAGCAGGTCAGCATGCACTGGGCTGAACATCCTAAAGCTGTAAATGTAGCCCCATAAAACATGGTGATTACCCTTTTTAACATTTCTAGCACATTTCTCCAGTTAATACCAATGCAGAAGCCGCCAGAAGTTCAAGCTGCTAGAAGGCAGCAGGAGTTCAAACAGGACTTTATTGTTGCAGAGAATTCATATCTTCCTCGGTCAAGAATTGCAGTCTGTCAGCAGCTAAAAGAAGCTTAAAACAAACCAACCCCAACAAACAGAAACCAAAACCAGACACAAATAAACGAAAAACCAACCCAGAGAAGCCATCAAGCCATAAAGACCTAACTGCAACTCACCTTCCCTTTCCAGTTTGCAGTGGAAGGCAGGACCGTCCCATCTCTGTAGCACAGTTTAAAGACACCACCACCCTCGACTGGGACCCCTCAAAAGAACTTTTTGATGCACAAGTCAAGAATGAGGAGTTAAAGGAACTGTTTGAAACATGCAGGGGTTTGCAGCCCTTCCCATCCTCATGGTTTTCCTCAAGCTCCAAGACAGTGGGCACTTCAGATTTTTTAAAAAATATAAATAACTAAAATAATCAAAAAGGCATCCACTTCCCACTGCCATTCTAACCAGGCATTTTGCCAGTACAATTATATTTAGGATATGCTATGAAGTTCATGGGTTTATAACTTTGGAGTAGCAGGTGAACAGCTACTTCTCAGAGGTAACACAGAATTAAACACTGCTTTGAGGCAAGAGGCAATCCTAAACTCATACCTTCTCCACAGCAGATCCACACTGACTGTCAGCTTTTTAGTAATTAATATGAGGCTCCTCTCAGCTTTTTTACTATTTCACGTTCCAGTTACGATTCCCACCAGGAGTCCATGCTGACATTAAAGCACAAGAGTTCTAAAGAGAAAGCAGCCACCTTTTCTAAGCTGATTTTGTTGCAGTCTCAGCAGTCTGTCGTTGCACTGCTCGTGCTTTAGGCAGCTGAGCTTCAAGGCTGCCACGGAGTCTCAGCCTCCCTTGGCTCTCTCAGCCAGACTCCCTCAGTGCTGATCTGCTGCAGGCCTCGGGTTTCAGCCATTGCCACCAGGCTCTGCCCAGGGGACCTCCGAGATCCCGGGGCTGAAGTGAATTCTTGCCTCAGGACTGGATCCTGGCTGTTGTTCCTGGTCCCCTTCAGGAGCCACAGCAGCTTTGCACAGGGCCAGGTCCTTCCTGCTGTTCAGATCCCTGGGACTCTGCTGCTGTTGGACGGGATTTTCCCTGAGGCTTCCCTGCAAGGTCGTTCTGGAGACAGAGTCCAGCACAGACCACACACCCCCTGTACTGTGCATGGGTTTGGTAGTGCTCCAGTGACCCTAGAGCAACATTTCCCCCCTTTTATTCCTTTCAGTGCTCCATCACTGCCTTAAGCATTTTTCAGAACAGCATTCACTTTCCTGCAGCTCATACTCCTATGTTTCTGCAGTGTCCTATAAAATAGGAGCTATTTTCATGCTGTCAGTTTCTTCACAAAAAAATTCTCTGTCTGCTAATGCAAAGAATAGAAAATTTCGGCTTGTTTTCAATCTGAGTGTCTCTTAATCTGATTGTTCATGCACCAGAAACTGAAGAGGTTCATCCATTCACACCAGAACCGAACAGCAGCATATTCAGCAACTCTGAGTCCCCCTAAGAGCTGGAGAATACAATTTACAAATCTAAGTTCATCAGTCTCTTGGAGCTGGTTGTAAATTTTCCTGCTGTGCACTCTTTAGATTGCCCTCATATTGAAGGACATTCTGATTCTCCTGTAATGCAAGATTGCCTTTTGGTAGGGAAGAAGAATGTTTAGTTAATTTGGATAGAACTCCTTAACTGGCCACACCATGCGAGTCCTCTCAGCCTCATTAAGCACCTAACAAGGTAACCCTGATCTGCAGCATGGAATTAAAATGAATAATTCAGGCAGGTGAGAGGAAACTGAAGAAGGGGTTCCTTTTTTTTTTTTTTTTTTTTTTTTGTGATTTTTAAAAAATTTGTTAATCCACAATGTAAAAGCCCTTGCTGTTAGCAAGCATGCAGATTAAAAACCCTTTGCAATTGTGTGTGATCAGGACAACCAGGGACAGAAATTATTTCCTTTTCTATTACCAAGTTGTTTCTATCTTTCTCTGTGTGTCTACCCATGCACTTGAAAGGGGATAGAAGAGGACATTGCATCAGCCTGGATACCAGTTTCTCCACCAAGAATAGCTTTGTTCAAAAATTCCCTTTTTTTTCTCCAGTGGGTAAATGGGAACAATTTAACAGACACATTTCCACTGTGAACATTAATAGAAAATAACAATAGTCAGTGACCTTTAACACAGACTGAACTTCAGGGAGGTGGGAGCTGGATGGTATCCCTGGACACTTCCAGGCAGTATCCCTGAGCTTTCATTTAGGTGGTTTGATTAGAACCACCCCTGCTGTACACACTTATTTTCTGTAACTGAACTATTTTCTGGTCCTTTTTGTTGAAAAGGCCACAAACCCCAGCCCATGTTCCAGGTTAAGGCATTGTCCAGGGTGCTCTGAGGGTATCACAGGGGTTCCCATCTATGGGCAGCACCATTTATTACAAAGGGATTTATAAATCCTTTTGATTCAAAATTTAATCAACTTTCCCATAATGTATAATCATTTAAATTGAGTATAATCTCCAGAACAGTGCTCACAGAAAAAGCCCAAGTTCTTGTTCCCTGACTCTGCACCCCTCAATCATTGCTCTCTCAGTCTCACTGGGTGGCAATGCAGAAATAGCACTCTGCAATTGCTGTTCCTTTAGAAATACTCCCTTGTTGAAATCACCTTTGAAAACAATAAATAGCTTCCTTTTAAGAACAGGAATACCTCCAGCCCAGACTTTTAATGGCCTGGAGAGGAAATGGTGCAGCAAGCACAGATGATTCTCAGGTAATGTGTAAATCTCAGTCCTTCTCTGAATGTTTTCTGTCTGGGGACAGCTCAGAGCCCTTCTGACTTCCCAGCACACATGGAGCTGCTGGAGCTCATGCAGATATTGATGGTAGCCCTATGCTGAAACAGCCCTTGAAGTGGGAACTGCATTTTCTATTTAAAATACTCATATTTACACACTGCAGTTTATATTGAAAACTGAATCAATGTCCTTTCCTAAAGGCTACACTGATTTGGGAGGGAGTGGGTTGGTTTTAAAGTCTTTCCTCTGCCCCCTCAAATGAAAAGCAACCAACATTAGATTGTTTAGAGGAAGGAACTATGTGGCACCTACAACAGGAGCTCTGTGTGCAAGGCAGCAGAATGTTCTGCTGCCCCAGAGGAAACTCCAGTGCCTGTCAGCTTTCCCAGCCCTTCAGTGGGGTGAGTCTCCTCTCCTCTCTCAGCCTGACTCAGCCCTGCCGGACACAGACAGGGCAGAGTGGGTGACGTGCATCAAACACCCCCAGACACTGCTCAGAGATCTGGGGAATGGTCCTTGGCCAGTCCTGCACTCCCAGTTACCAATCCTTTCACCAAATGGGTGTTCTACAGTGGCAGTAGGGATTCCCCCTCCAGGTTTTTGAACAGCAATGTTGGAGTGTTTAATTTCCACAGATCTTTCAGTGTCCTTGTATTTCAGTGGCTCCTTTAGCAACAAAGAACCCAGGTGATTGAACTTGTCTCCAGAATCAATATCTGACTTGCCATTATTGACATGCCTGTGTCTGTCTAAGCAGCAGTCCTGTTCAGATGAAATCTGAAGGAATGAAATAATTTCTTTCTGGTATGAGAAAACCCCTTGATTTATGCAGGCAGATACTGCTGGAGCTTTCACAGGTACAAATGATGATGTAAATCATACTGCAGGCTTTGTGTACTCTGCAACACCATCACCATAATTCATGTGGGAGTGCAGAACACCACTGCAAACCATTTTAATTATTTTTAAAAATTCATGTCACCTTGAAAGAAAGGCCGAGTTATATCACATGTGATACCACCTCCTAAAGGAAGATCTGGGGACCCCAGTGTTGGCTAACAGATTTCTGGCTCAGCACCCCATTCCTTACACAATTACCTGGATCAGTATTCCAGGCATCATTATTTTCTAAGCAGTAAAAATCAGTTCATTCCTCTATGTGCTTTTTCAGTAGACTACTCCTACTGAAGACTGACAAGGAGACTGGAAAAAGAAATGGGGTTCATTTTGATAAGAAAAGCCCTAAATAGGAAGCAGCACAAGGGCACAGACACTGTAGAAGGAGTGCTAGGGATGTGTATAGAAGGTGGATCTGGTTCCTGAAGCTCAGTTGAACCTCAGAATTGCAGATGGCCCTTCATTATAGAGCTTTGGATCCTATGAGCAGGGTAAGGATTGCTAAAGATGACTGATAGAGCCAGTGGAACAATTCAGTGCAACACCAGCAAAATAGGAACTGCGTCATTTAAAAAGTGCTGTAAATGTGAGGCAATTTGATGGTAATCAGAAGTGAGTAACTGATTTAGAGATTCATAAATGCATATAGTGCACAAGTCAAGTGCTTCAATTGTGATTGTTCGAGCCAGCAAGAATTTTCTCCTTCCCATTTTCTCTGCAGAGATTGGGAGGAAAGTTTGTAAGGAAAGGAACTTCTCTGTGGCAGGTTTTGGATTTTTGGTTTGGGGTTGGATTTTGTTGCCCCAATATAGACTGTGTTTCCTGCCTGGTCTCCGTGTTCTATGAGCTGCCACCTGCCCTCTTTAGGTTACTTTAAATACAGTTCAGACAGAGCTCGACCTCCTAAAGACAAGGCACAAGACATCCAGAGAACAAGCAGACTGATAAGGTAATATATAAAGTAATTTGCCCATTATATTTTTTCAAACCTTAGGAAATATTATTATATTCCAACATTTTTTCTGAAGTTTTATGTGAGAAAGGTGAGTGCCAAAAAACTCACAGTTTCTCACAATAAAAAACCCCAAAAAATTACAGGGTTTGCCCTATTCAAGTCACTACTAAGCTAGGCTGGATCTGGCTTTATGAAGGTAACTTTACTTTAATGGATAAAAGAGAATTCTCATCATACTTATTTCTAAGCCCTAATACAGAATTTCTGAGAAAAGTAATAGCTTTGGGTCCTGCTTATAAAACTGTATTAGTTCCAAGTTGTTTGAATATGAGAAAATAGGGGGAAAATATTCCTTCTCCATCAGAAAGTGGGCTGTTATACTTCCAGAGTGATTTGTTTCCCTGCAGTGGTATTTATCATGTTGATAAAATAGACCGTGGATCTGAAAATTGGAAGATTTTTTCCTGTTAATTTGAAAGAGCACCTATACAAGCTGCTGTGACATCAACATAATACCCCAAAGCCACAGCAGCTGAAAAGATTTATTTCCTGAGCCCTTCTGCAGCCACATTCTCTTTGCTGCTGACATTCTCAATTTGCAGGCTGCTGGTGATCCAATCTTACTCATTCTGGCTCTGTAATAAGGATGTCAATGCAAGAAAAGAGAAAGTCATTATCTGATAGGCAGCAGACATGATAAAGAGCAGAGTTTGCTATCTCAGAGGAAAGGCCACCCTCCCTGCCTCGGACGAGCTCCTCAAGGTCCTGGGCAGCTTTTGTACCTGGAAGGACGTCCCACATTCAGTTTCAGCTCTGCACATCAGGTAAACCTGAACCAGCCCTAGCACACAGTCTCAGGTCTGAATAAGGTTTTCATTTTTTACTATTAATCGATGAAAAATTTTAATTCTGATTAGAACATATATATGCAGTAAAAAAGTTCAAAGAGACTTTGAACTGCAGAGAGCTGCAGAGAAAGTGAGTGTGAATTCCCAGGTCCTGCCTGGTTAACGGCATTCATGTGGGTTTGGATTATGTTGAGGTACCTCCCACAGCAGCAATCAACAGGCAAGATTAGTTAACCATTTGTAAAGGAAGACTTTTACCTCAAATTTAGAAATAATAATGAATATCATCTGTTTCAGGAACTGTTAAAATGTCACTGGTGCAGCGACTGACAGCAAAAATTTATTTTTTCATTGACTTTGTCAAATAACTGCTAAGTGTCAATCACAGAAGATAAGAAGAAGATAAGAGGTAAAATTTTGAAGTCCTCCCTATAGAGTTATTATTGAACATCAATTGTAGCTTAAGAGGCAGTTTAATTTTCTGTGTGAAAATCAGAAAAGCCTAAAGAACAGAACTGTGTTTGAGAGAACCAAACGTGCTCCTGGGCCTCCTGAACTCCAAAGTCCTTTTCCCGTACTATTTGTCTGGCTGGCTGGCATTTCCCAGACTCTTCTGATCATCCACTCATTTGTTCAACTTTTCTACAAGAGAATAAGAGAAATACAAAAGGACAAATATCCTGCCCTGTTCTCAGCACCCTCATCTCTTCCTTTTAGTCCCATAAGCTGGTGACACCCTGGTATTTATCAAGCCTAAGTGAAGTTTCAGCTTTCCTCAGGATCCAATGGAATAGCTTTGAATCCAACAGAGGCATTGATTTTTAGTTAATTTTAAGGTTCAGGTCCTATAGGGCCCTTGTATTCACTGGCCTGAGTAACATCCCTCTCCCCTGGCTGCAGCGATGCTCCTGTGATCCAAACCCTTTCCCAGCTTGTTTTTGTGCTAAACCTCCCTTACTCCTTTTCCGGGCTACAGAAACAAGCAGTGCAATTTCTGCTGATTTCCACAGATTTATTTCCCAGGGCAGCAGCAAGGGCAGGGTCCAATTGGTCACTCTTGGCCAGACTAAACCATCTTCGAACAGGAACTGTTCAGAAAGGCAGAATCAACAAAATCTCAGCTCATTCCACTGGTTTAGTGTATCCATGTGCTCTCAGCCTCTTCCTAACATCTGCCTCTCACCTTCCGTGGATAAAGAGACTGCATAAGCCAAGGTAATGAAAAAGGAAGGGTATCAGAAACATGCTTGCAATTGCTTCAGTGTTTGAGACACTTTGTTTTCATTATTTAAAGACCAAAGGTTGCAAAGGGTGCTATGCACCATCCTAAACTGACCTTCCTACTGCTCCTTTCCTGCCCTGCACACTGTGTTCATGCAGTGTGTTTAGGGTAACAGGAGGTGCTGGGTCACCATCCCAGAAAGTTTTACTGGCCCAGGGGGTACAGGGAATACTCCTGTTCTGCCCATCTGCTTCAGCTCCAGTTCAGCACGTCAGCACCAAGCCCAACCTGCCTTCAGAAAGGAGAATCCCAGTCTGGCAGGGATGAAGAGGTGGATAATTCTAGCCACAAAATCTTTCCAGAACACCACATCAGCACTTCTTCAGGAGCTGGTCATGCACATTTCAGCCTGGGAAACAAAACCACTCCATGTCTCATCTTCTCCACCAGTCATAACATGAATTATCATATTTAATAAGATATAGATTGGAAACCAGGGGAAGAGGTTTGGTTATCTTAGCAGGGCCCAGCTTTAAAATCATCTCAAAGCCCATCAGTTACAGAGGCCATTGCAGCCTCACTAGAGCTGATGTGCCTTCAGGACCAAAGGAAACAGAACAAGACACCACCACCACCAAACTCAGCTCAGTATGGAGAGAAGAGACTCATTTCTGTGTAGGTGCTTCCCTTCTCTCTCATCTGAGATCCAAGCAGGTGAAAGGCACTGAGGAAGAGAGATGTCACTCCTAAGAAAGGCTGAATGTTGGGTGAACCAAGCTCCCAGGACATGTCTGCACACCAGGACATCTCACCCTGGCAGGATCCAGCCCAGCTGAAACCTCCACGTGACTTATGGCCAAATTACAGAGGGATGAGTGCCCCTTCAAAGACAGGTAAACAGGAGTGAGAAAGAATAATATGCACCCAAAAAGTCAGGCTGTTCTACACTTCCCTCAGTTACTTTACAATTGGTTTGTTGAGATGCAGGAGCACTGAGTAAAGTAATATATTGTGATATTTAAGAGATTTTTCAAAATGCTGATTTATCGTCGGACACTGAAGGGACAGTCCAGGCAGTTCTCCACTGGTGCTCACTCTAAAGTCAGTGATTTGTGCTGTTTCTTGTCACTTACACGGCTCCCATCATGGATAAAAGCCATGGTGTGTACATCCAACATAATTCATATTTAGAGGATTAGATACAAAATATTCATATTTATGTATGTATTGCTTATAAGTTGCAGTTTCATGGGAAAGGATAAAATTTACCTCAAAACAAAAGCATTAGCACTCTGTTATTAGGGTTGTATTTATGAGCTTCACATACATTTCCAGATTCTTCTATTCTGAAGGAAAAACCATCGCATTTTTATAGACAGAAATGCACAGTTTATCAAAAGAAGATGGTTTTGGATAAGAGGGGGAAAATTTATAATGGGTTGGGTTTTTTTGCCAAAAGTAATATAAACATCTCTTTTTTTCCCCACAAAATTCAACCCAAAGAATTTATATCAACACTGTATCTCATTCTGCTGTTGTTTGTCACAGTAGTAAGTCAGCAGCAAAGTCTGGAGGATCAGACTCACGGTGTCAAACTGAAAATAGTGCCACAGGAGAAGTTTATCAAGTACATTTTGTGTTAGGAGCTGGGCTAAGGGGACTCATTCCTTCCTTCTAATAAAGGCAATATTGCACTATAACTTGTCTTTATGAGAGACTGGGTTCAATTAGATTAAAAGCATAAAAAACCCAGAAAGATTCACGCTGGTGAGAAACAATAGATAAAACAGACAAGATTTGGGACAGCCAGGGAAGCCCTGAGGATGTGGGAGATAAATGGGGTGTCTTGAACTAAACCACAGCACCTCAATACCAGTGCAGAGTGCATGAGAGTATTTTCTGTATGAAGGCGCTTGAAACTTCTATAAAGCAAAATAGGTCTGAATATCAATGCTCACACTGGGTGGCACCACTGGAGTCTCCCAAATAGTCAGAGTGGGGATATTCCAGCTGGCTTCCACACGCAACCAGAAAAAAAATAAAAGATAAATATCCTTAGACAGTCCCTTCCTGTTTAGAGGATCATTTAGAATTTGTCCCAAGTTTTAAAAGATCTGAAAGCACTCACTGCAGCCTCCTTCCTCCCCACCTGACAGCAGTTTATCACCAACTCCGCTTCACTACTATTTGACTTTAAACTGATGGTCACAAGCCTGACAGTGCGTGGGGCAACCTCACACCCCAGGCTCATGTTCTCATCACGCTGACAACAAAGTTAATTCTTGTTTTACCTCTGCAAGGCAGCCAAAATTACCAATAAATTACCTGCCACTACTTTCAGTTCAGGCATCAATTCCCTGCAGCCAGAATTTAAACTGCCTGCTGTGATATTTGCATCTCTCAAATGCAGAACTTGCAAAAATCTGAGAAAACAAGGTTATGGAAAGCCAGTGAGAGTGTGTTGGACACATTACCAACAAAGATAGCTAAAAAATGTACAAATGAGAAGCATGACTAAAATTTTGTGACGTTTTGGGAAGTTGCGTTCTAGCACAGGGGCCTTACCCCCCAAACATATCGCATACCCAAAACTTCTTTGCACTGACTATTAAGTGGGACACTTGTCCGTAACCATCTTATTTAATACTACAGCACCAGTTTAATTCTCAGAAAAATCAGTTTCTTTTTTGGCATAAAACACTTGGTAGAAGCTCAGCATATTTCTTGGCTGTCTGTCTTAAATGCTTATAAAGATCCTCAGCCAACAGTCAAGTGCTTCCAGAAAATTAACAAAACTCCACTCCATGCTAATTCCCCTGGGTTTATGTGTATGTTTCTAGTTGGTTGTCTCAATCTCAAGCACCAGCCAATGATAACATACACTGGCTTGAAGCCATTGTCTTCTTTTTGAACTTGTTGTGACTGCAAAACACTAAGTGGTGTCTCCCAAAGGAAAAGAGCAGAGAAAACATTGCTGAGAACTCTCTGATAACATCTATCCTTGTGAATAGCATTGCACTTCCTAAAACACATACTCACTTCATAGGATACTCAAAGGAGAAAATTTTGTTAGCCTTGATTTCAGCAGGAAATAAATTCTGTATTTGTTCAACTGGCATATAGCCAGATACAAAAATATATCCAGGCCAGATTCGACAGCCAGGCTCGGTATATGGCATCTTCAGCAATTTTTTTGCATCAATAAAATTTTGGTTTACTGACACTGAGCAGCTAATGGGAGATTTTGTTTTAGTTTGGGGTGAGAGGGGGACTCTATCTGCTAAAATCCTGAATCATTTTTCACATGATTTCTCCCCTTTACCTCCTCTCCCTTAGCAATGCAATGCCCCATAAATACACCTCTGGGCAGGTAATTCCCATGTATAATCATTTGCCATCAGTTGATTCTCTAAGGGAAAATTATTGTTTAACTTTTGATACTCTCTCTGCAGCTTGTCTCAAAAGGATGTTTGACTTGGCAATAAATTACTGGAGTTATTCTCCTTTAAGCAGATTTATTATTGAACTCAAATAATACATTTATAGATTTTTTTTTTTTTTCACCAGAGGAGAGCAATTGCAACTGAACAATCCCACTCTGGATGAGTCTTTTCTTTCACTATAAATCAGTTTCTTGGGATGCTGACTCACCTCACAAACCAAAGCAAGCCGTGTGCCACAAAAGGAGGCTCCTCTGATGCCTTATTCTCTGGTCCTAAAAACGTGAGCCAGACACAGTTAGAGAGATAAAAGGGGTACCTTTATGTGAGGATCCTCAGGTGCACCAAATTTGTCGGGTGGAAAACACCAAAGAAGTACCCCCCGCTGACCCGTGTACAATTGTTATAGATTCTGCAAATCAGCATATCTGACAAGAACGCCCCAGTTAGGAACCTGCCTGGTGAGGTCACCCCCCAGTTCCAGTAACTTCTAGTTTCTCCCCCCTTAGAGTGAGAGCCAGGCCCTGTTTACAAAAATATCTCTCGGAAAGCTGCTTTTAACCTTGGTTTCTAAGGAGAACCAAGATAGCACAGCGATCCTGGAATTTGTTTTGTCTTTCTACCTAGGAAATGTTGAAAATATTGTAGCTAAGCTGCAATATGAAGCTACAAAGGTACACATGTATGTGTAAAGGATACAGAGAATATATAAAAGGAAAAAGGAAAAAAAAGAATACGGCATCACCTCTGGTTCACTCTTGCCCAAAACTTTCTCTGCAAAGCCTTGCAGTCTTTTCATACCCCTAACAGCTCACAATTCCCCTCTGCCTCTTGGAGCTCACAGTTTTGAATTTCCACTTTCCTCTTTGTGCACTTCAGTTTTCTCAGCATCAGTCAATTCATGGTACAAAGAATCTTGGCAGGAAGAAGCCATCACAGTTCTGGCTCATACACCAGCGGCTCCGGCAGGACATTCCCAATACCAGGGAAGCGATTGCCGGTGCCGCCCCCGAGTCAGCTCCTGGCAGCCCCAGGAACCGCTGCAATAAATGAGTTCTGCCCAAGAGCAGGAATGGGTGCAGGGGATGTGTCCGAGGCTCTGTGTAACGCTCTGTGACAGTGACACGTTTCTCTCTCTCACACTCTGAGACAGTGAGATGTTTCCTCTCTCTCTCTCTCTCTCTCCGCACAGCAGTGGCCTGGAACCAGAGCAGCCCCTCCAGCTCCAGCGCCTTCCCCGGCCCCGGCGAGCAGGGCGGTGACAGCAGCCTGCTGGTGTCCCCGCTGCTGGTGGCAGGGCTGGTGATCGGGCTGGTGCTCCTGCTGTCCTGTGCCACCATCGTGGTGGGCAGCCTGCGCAGGGACAGCAGGCTCGGCCAGCCGCGCCTCGCCAGGGAAGGTAAGGCAGCGGGCACCCGGGGAGTGCCGGGCTCGGGGCTGGGGGCAGCAGAAACACCCGCCCACGTGCAAGGGATGGAGAAACAAAAGTGAAAAATGGGATCGGTAAGTCACAGGCAGCTTGGCGGTGTAATGGCATCGCCGTGCCGGGACTGAGTTCCCACAGCACAGCCCATAGGTGATGATGGGTAACATAACCCAGCCAGCGCTGACAGCAGTTCCCAAACACTTTATTTCCCCTTGGTACGGGATAAGATTTATTCTCTGTTGCATTTTCGTATCTCCCTATCACCTTGGTGCAGCATTTGCTGTAATTTCTATTTGCTGGAAAGCCAGAGCTGTTCTCATTTCAGCAGAGTGTACCAAGCTACAGCAATCACTGGGCAAATGCTGCTTGTCTGAGTGCTAAAGTGAGTATCTGCCTAGGAACAGAACAGCAGGGCAGCCCAGTGTCATTAAACTGTCACCATCATTAACGATGTCATTGATGACATCACTGTCATTAGAACAGTCATCATCGTTAGAGAGTCAAAAAGGTGCCAATTCCTATCCCCTACCCAAAAAAAACCCCAAAAAACCAAAACCAACACAAGACAAAAAACCTTAAAGAGAATTTGGGAATATCAAGGGGTTCATTTTACAGTTATGTTTTTGGCCCTTTTGGGCCTTGCTGAAAAGAAGCCACTTTGTCAAGGAAATGACAGCAATTTATTTCTATTTCAGGAAAAAAATAGTTACAAAATGTTACTGTGTAAGTCTTCAGACAATAAAAATTCAAATTATAAATGGTGGAGCATCAACAACCACGTCCTCTGTGAGCACGCTCCTCTATCTACAGTTTGTTCTGAGTGCAGTTCCGTGCATATTGTTGAGGGGGTTTTCTTTATCTAGAAAAGACAATAATAGTGAGCCACATAAAAATGCATTGGCTGAAATCTTGTTTTCATTGAGGTAAATTAAGTATCCATTGAAGTCAATTGAACTTCATTTAGTTATTTGGACCAGGAATTTTTCTGTCTAAACTAAACACATTTCCTACAATCAGTTTGTCCCCTTGAAGCAATGAATAATATTTTTTTAGGCTTTCCAGAAATATTTATCCAGATAAGCGAATAAAATCCGTATTTTGGGAATAAATTTTTGCATTTCAAAAGAACTGAAATGCAAACTCCCATGGCAACCTACAGAGAGAAAATAAAAACAAAATCCATAAAACGAATGCTTACTATTACCGTAATATCAACTTTCCTAATTTTCAGCAGCTAAATAGAGGATTACATAGTTAAACCCAAACTGGAGTTACTGTTTGATCCATGAACAGCAATATTTTGGCATGATAAAATACTGACCATCAAGCTTTAATCACTGTGTTTAAATCTACTACTCTGGTAATTTCATCTCCTTGGAAAAGCCTGGAGCCAGGCAAAACCAGAACGGACAGTTTTCAAACTGCTTGTTACAAATAACAATGCTGGAGAAATGGAAAAAGAAAATCACATTTTGGGAGATATTCAAAAGAATAACCTTAAACTAAGTTGTGCCACACTACCCAAGTGAAAATGTTACATGGACACACACATAAATTATCCTCTAACAGAGAAAGCAGCACTAAATTCTTAATATTTGTGGGGCTCAGAAGCTCTTGCATGGAAGCAGTAAGAAACCCCTGGAGCAGGCAGCAGGATGACTTTTCTTTGCTATTTTCCAGCTTTTCCCATTTTTGTCAGTGTTTATTGAGAACAACATTTGCTCCTCAATCAAACACCTGCCCCTCCTTTTAAACCCCTCCCAGAACAGACAAGCTTTCCATGCATGCAACTCCTGGGAATTTCAGTAACCCCACAAACACCCGAAGCTGCATATGGTAGAACCCACACTCCTTTTCAGCCTTTGAGGCACAAGAAAAGCTTTACAACCTCCATCTACCCTGTAGGGCAGCACTAAAGGTACAGTTCCTGTGCCACAGCCTGAAACACCACAGATCATCTACAAATGGTGTTAATTTTCTCTTAAAGACATACAAATATCCTGTGGAACCTGATCATTCCAAAATATCCACAATTCCTCTGCCTCAGGAAGGGATTGTTTTCTGGATCTCTGTTTTCAGAGAACCCACCATGGAGGGAAGAGCAGAGCAGCCAATGTCAATTGTTGTTGTTTTGCAGCTCCAGATGGTTTCTCCCACGGCGGCTCCTCTGGAGAGCTGAGATCCACCTGCACCGAGGAGTTTCCCCCAGCCTGTGATTTTGGGTCCTATCTGGATATACTCTCTCAGGTGAACATCATGTATCCTGATCCACCTCCATGGTAAGCATTTGCCTGTGATTCTCAGGTTACAGTCCTGCACTGGCATAGCCCACTACAAAAATTCAGCTCACACAAACTCTGAATACAGCAGACCTTGTTTAGCTTGAGTGCAAGTTCAAGTTTTCCTTAGCAGAATGTATCTTTGCTAAATAAAGACATGGACAGGCAGTTCTCATTCAGTGATATGCACATTAAAATTTATCATAGTGATGACATACTAATGAAATACACAAGTAGAATTACTTAAAATCATTTTTCTTTGAAAAAATGTATTTACAAAGTTTCAAAGTCAAAAATACATCTATTTCCAAGGACTTTCAAGTTACATTTATTACTGACCTTGAGAGTGTTCAGATCAGAGGAAACAGAAAAAATAAGTTGCAGAAATGATACAGCAGCTCCTCCTAAATTTGTGTGCCCACATTCCCAGGGTACAGGAACAGCCTCATGAGCCAAAGGAGCTGCACTTTGGGCCGTGAGCTTCTCCTCTGTGCACCTGGAGGTCCAGAAACAAAGGGATTCAGTTCCTCTCGCCAATGAACCAACAGAAATCACTGCAAGCAGAATATCACTTCAGGCTTGTGTAGTGCTGTGTCTTACAAACAGCAAACAATGCTTGAACAGCCGTGCACCACCCACCCCC